>OY288110.1:53311003-53630858 GCA_958431115.1 Syrphus vitripennis | reverse complement strand
TGGCATCACTGAAAAAATTTCAGCATCAGCGCCTTACAATTACCTATCCGATGACACCTCTTGGAACTCTCTAGGAAAAACCGTTATTTTTTTAGACCAAAAAAATGCAATTGAAATTTCATCGAAAAATATTTTAAAAAAAAAATCGAAACATTTTTCAAAAAAAAAAAAAAAATATTTTTTGGGGGTTGGCATCACTGAAAAAATTTCAGCATCAGCGCCTTACAATTACCTATGCGATGACACCTCTTGGAACTCTCTAGGAAAAACCGTTATTTTTTTAGACCAAAAAAATGCAATTGAAATTTCATCGAAAAATATTTTTAAAAAAAATCGAAACATTTTTCAAAAAAAAAAAAAAAATATTTTTTGGGGGTTGGCATCACTGAAAAAATTTCAGCATCAGCGCCTTACAATTACCTATCCGATGACACCTCTTGGAACTCTCTAGGAAAAAGCGTTATTTTTTTAGACCAAAAAAATGCAATTGAAATTTCATCGAAAAATATTTTTAAGAAAAATCGAAACATTTTTCAAAAAAAAAAAAAATATTTTTTGGGGGTTGGCATCACTGAAAAAATTTCAGCATCAGCGCCTTACAATTACCTATCCGATGACACCTCTTGGAACTCTCTAGGAAAAACCGTTATTTTTTTAGACCAAAAAAATGCAATTGAAATTTCATCGAAAAATAATTAAAAAAATCGAAACATTTTTCAAAAAAAAAAAAAATATTTTTTGGGGGTTGGCATCACTGAAAAAATTTCAGCATCAGCGCCTTACAATTACCTATCCGATGACACCTCTTGGAACTCTCTAGGAAAAACCGTTATTTTTTTAGACCAAAAAAATGCAATTGAAATTTCATCGAAAAATAAAAAAAAAAATCGAAACATTTTTCAAAAAAAAAAAAAAAAATATTTTTTGGGGGTTGGCATCACTGAAAAAAATTTCAGCATCAGCGCCTTACAATTACCTATCTAATGACACCTCTTGGAACTCTCTAGTAAAAACGTTATTTTTTTAGACCAAAAAAATGCAATTGAAATTTCATCGAAAAATAATTAAAAAAATCGAAACATTTTTCAAAAAAAAAAAAAAAAAATGTTTTTTGGGGGTTGGCATCACTGAAAAAATTTCAGCATCAGCGCCTTACAATTACCTATCCCATGACACCTCTTGGAACTCTCTAGGAAAAACCGTTATTTTTTTAGACCAAAAAAATGCAATTGAAATTTCATCGAAAAATAATAAAAAAAAAATCGAAACATTTTTCAAAAAAAAAAAAAAAATATTTTTTGGGGGTTGGCATCACTGAAAAAATTTCAGCATCAGCGCCTTACAATTACCTATCCGATGACACCTCTTGGAACTCTCTAGGAAAAACCGTTATTTTTTTAGACCAAAAAAATGCAATTGAAATTTCATCGAAAAATAATAAAAAAAAAATCGAAACATTTTTCAAAAAAAAAAAAAAATATTTTTTGGGGGTTGGCATCACTGAAAAAATTTCAGCATCAGCGCCTTACAATTACCTATCCGATGACACCTCTTGGAACTCTCTAGGAAAAACCGTTATTTTTTTAGACCAAAAAAATGCAATTGAAATTTCATCGAAAAATAATAAAAAAAAAATCGAAACATTTTTCAAAAAAAAAAAAAAAAATATTTTTTGGGGGTTGGCATCACTGAAAAAATTTCAGCATCAGCGCCTTACAATTACCTATCCGATGACACCTCTTGGAACTCTCTAGGAAAAACCGTTATTTTTTTAGACCAAAAAAATGCAATTGAAATTTCATCGAAAAATAATAAAAAAAAAATCGAAACATTTTTCAAAAAAAAAAAAAATAGTTTTTGGGGGTTGGCATCACTGAAAAAATTTCAGCATCAGCGCCTTACAAAAACCTATCCGATGACACCTCTTGGAACTCTCTAGGAAAAACCGTTATTTTTTTAGACCAAAAAAATGCAATTGAAATTTCATCGAAAAATAATAAAAAAAAAATCGAAACATTTTTCAAAAAAAAAAAAAAATATTTTTTGGGGGTTGGCATCACTGAAAAAATTTCAGCATCAGCGCCTTACAATTACCTATCTAATGACACCTCTTGGAACTCTCTAGTAAAAACGTTATTTTTTTAGACCAAAAAAATGCAATTGAAATTTCATCGAAAAATAATTAAAAAAATCGAAACATTTTTCAAAAAAAAAAAAAAAAAATGTTTTTTGGGGGTTGGCATCACTGAAAAAATTTCAGCATCAGCGCCTTACAATTACCTATCCCATGACACCTCTTGGAACTCTCTAGGAAAAACCGTTATTTTTTTAGACCAAAAAAATGCAATTGAAATTTCATCGAAAAATAATAAAAAAAAAATCGAAACATTTTTCAAAAAAAAAAAAAAATATTTTTTGGGGGTTGGCATCACTGAAAAAATTTCAGCATCAGCGCCTTACAATTACCTATCCGATGACACCTCTTGGAACTCTCTAGGAAAAACCGTTATTTTTTTAGACCAAAAAAATGCAATTGAAATTTCATCGAAAAATAATAAAAAAAAAATCGAAACATTTTTCAAAAAAAAAAAAAAATATTTTTTGGGGGTTGGCATCACTGAAAAAATTTCAGCATCAGCGCCTTACAATTACCTATCCGATGACACCTCTTGGAACTCTCTAGGAAAAACCGTTATTTTTTTAGACCAAAAAAATGCAATTGAAATTTCATCGAAAAATAATAAAAAAAAAATCGAAACATTTTTCAAAAAAAAAAAAAAAATATTTTTTGGGGGTTGGCATCACTGAAAAAATTTCAGCATCAGCGCCTTACAATTACCTATCCGATGACACCTCTTGGAACTCTCTAGGAAAAACCGTTATTTTTTTAGACCAAAAAAATGCAATTGAAATTTCATCGAAAAATAATAAAAAAAAAATCGAAACATTTTTCAAAAAAAAAAAAAATAGTTTTTGGGGGTTGGCATCACTGAAAAAATTTCAGCATCAGCGCCTTACAAAAACCTATCCGATGACACCTCTTGGAACTCTCTAGGAAAAACCGTTATTTTTTT
Organism: Syrphus vitripennis; assembly: GCA_958431115.1. Lineage (NCBI taxonomy): Eukaryota > Metazoa > Arthropoda > Insecta > Diptera > Syrphidae > Syrphus > Syrphus vitripennis. The sequence goes on along the minus strand of OY288110.1, from coordinate 53,627,784 downwards.
AGACCAAAAAAATGCAATTGAAATTTCATCGAAAAATAATAAAAAAAAAATCGAAACATTTTTCAAAAAAAAAAAAAAATATTTTTTGGGGGTTGGCATCACTGAAAAAATTTCAGCATCAGCGCCTTACAATTACCTATCCGATGACACCTTGTTACGGTAAATTTTACCGCAACAAAAACCGGCCTTTAGCCGTTTTCCTTTTTCTTGGTTGTGGCTGCAAAATATCGGCGAAGTTGAGGGCAACCATCATCAACCACAGGTGTACCTAGCCTTTATTTTGCAAAAGCAACAAAAGCAGGTGTACGTGTTCGAGAACGAGAACGAGTCCTTTCGACGTGGTCGAAAATGCCGGCGGATGAGCCGAAGAAGTAAGAGGTCAGGAGGACCCTTACTTACCCAAACAACTTCAACAACAACTCATCTACAAATATATTTTTTTATATTTAGATTTCTAATATTAACGTAGTGTAACTTTCTTTCCTTTAAAAGATAAATTTAACGTTAATTAATTTAAAAAAAAAATGTATGTACAAAATGGGTTTTTAACGTCGCGTAGTAATTTCAATTTTTAAAATCACTTTTGTGAACGACCAATTAGAGAAATGCTTCCCTCCATCTCTTCGAAATAGTTTTGATATTTTCCCATTTCGAATCCCGCGCGTTAGAGTAGAGTAATAGGATAATGCCTAGTGAGGATCTTTTCTCGATTTTTTTGATCATTTTCATTTTTCTCGAAAATCAAAAATAGTTGGGAGGGATCTGAACTCGGCCATTATGTTTCGGCAAGTTTTGGAAACCAACATCCAACAACTTGTTGAAACCGTGTTTGTGTGTGTGATTGTAAAGTTTCGGAGAGAGTCAACAACGGTGGCTTTCCTGATGAGCGTTAAGCTTCCAGGAAGCCGTGAGACCGTAACCGACAATCACGAAAGCGAATGAGTCTGTTGTATGAATGTGTGAGTGATTGGAATGGACGAGGGAGGATAACAATAGATGGGAAATAGTTTGGAAGGCACTCTGTTGAGAGCTTACCACGCGACTAGATTGAAAATTTGAAAAGCAGGAACTTTCGAGAATTTTGAAAAGGAGAAAAAAATCGAGAAGGAGGAAAATTTGAGTTCGAGGAAACAGGAGGATTGATAAAAAGAAAAGAATAAGGATTCGAGGTGGGAAAATAGGAGTGAGGAAATTGAAGGAGATAGAGGAGAGGATCACATAAAATAAAAGATAAGTAGAATATTTATACTTAGATATATATATATATTCGCCATTTCGGAATATATATATATATAATTAAAAGTTACGTTCGGTATTATTGTCGCGTCGTGTTTTATTTCGGAAGTGTTAAAACCCCATTTTCTTTTGTTTTTTTTTTGCCCTTTTAAAATTATATTCGTTCGTTGTTATTTTTTTTTCTTTGTAATTTATTTTCTTTTTTTATTGAAAACATTTTGGGTTTTAATCCAGGGATTTTCAATCCCACGGTTTCCCAAAGAAATAAAACAAAAATTAAAATTAAACTTTGTTGTGTTCTTCAATTATAGTCGTTTCTCTCATTTCAAATAGTTTTGGAATTTTCTATTTCGGTTTGAAAAAAAAATTCCTGGCGCCCACTTTTATTGCAACGTACCCACTGTACTTGCAATAAAATATTTTGTTTCGCGTATCAATTTGATCGATTTAATAAATCGATTAAGTTTGATAATCAAATTCTTCCACAGGAACCCATCCCAGCTGAGCTGCCGCGGTTACAGCTTCAGCGAGCTGTAGTTACACTTTTTCTTGTCTCTTCTTTGTGTCGCGTTCGTACTCGATCGAGTGCCAGTTGTCGTGTTGTTTTTCGTGGCTTGCGTCGTCGTCGTCGGTACGCAGCCGCCTCTTGTTTTTTTTTTTAATTGTTTTTATTTAATTATTTGTTATTCAATAACAAATAATTATAATTTAATACCCCCTTCCCTCGCGACTGTGAAAAAGTGTAACAAATTGGAGCCCAACGTGTGAGGCCCAAAAAAGTGGAAGAATTTTCGCGATTTTTATTTAATATCGTGTGGTGTTTTTTTTATTATTATTTTTTTTTCTTTTTCGTAAAAGAACTTTTAATTCCTCTGTTTTTTTTTTTATATATATAGGTATTTAATACGTGCAAGAGGAATAGTGGATAGTGTGGAATTTAGTGCAGTATATTTATTGTGGATATAGAAAATTTGGACAGCTGAGATCAAGGGAACTTAATAATTGTTTGTTTTTGCCGTGCATTGGAGTTCACAGGAAAATAGCAAGTATCTTTATTGCTCTGTGTTGTGTAAACTCGTTTCTTTTTTAATTTTATTTCTTGTGTGTTTTTTTTAATTTTATTTATTATTTATATATTTCATTCCATTTATTTGGTGTTTTTTTTTTGATTTTTGATTTTTTGTTCGACATTTTGTTTCTTTCTTTTTTTTTCTCTTGTGCGGTGATATAAATTCTCTCGTGTCATTGCAATCACTTGAGAGTTTTTATCGCTTGACAATTTTTTTTGAGTGATTTTTTTTGGTTGATACATAGTTCTATTTGGAGTGTTTCTTTTTTTTGAGAGCAAGTTAATCTTGCAATTTTTAAAGTGTTTGAGCATAATTAGTTCTAGTAGGAAATTAGGGTGTTCCGGATTTTTTTTTTAAATTTTTTAAATTGAATTTAATAAGAAATATTTTTTTGGTGTCGTTTTTTTTTGAATATTTATTTTTTTTTAAATTAATTAATAAAAATAAAATAACTTGCAGGCTTTTGAGTTGTAGGGTTACCACATAGTTTTTTTTTAATTTTTTTTCTTATAAATAACTTTTTTTTTAATTTAAAATTTTTATTTCTTTTTGTTTGTTTTTTTTTACTTAGTTAAAAATGAATATTGGTAGGTTAGCGCAGGACGAACTGGCCTATGAGATGAAGGTCAGGGGTTTAAAAGTAGGGACTGTTGAGGAGATGCGAAAGGCATTGAGGTCATCGAGGTTGCTCTGTAAGAGGAACTCGATGGAGGTTAGTTCAGTTTATCCCTTCACTTATGAAGAGGATGTAGAGGCAGTAGGGGCTAAAATTGAGGAGATTAGGGTCCTTCTTAAAGTACCTCCGAAGAATCCAAAGTCTTCGGAGTACGTTAAGATAGTGACAAAGATTGAGTGGTGTATAGGCAGGTTAGCTAGGACACCTTGTGAGGCCGAAGAGGAAGAAGATGAAGTTAGTTCACTTCGGAACAAGGTTTTGTGTTTGTTAGGAGATCTCACCGTAGATAGTGAGAATAGTGATAGGGAAGAGGAGTGGAATAAGGAAAAGACTCCTATTAAAATGCAAACCCAACTACAGTCACAAGTTGGTCAGACCCTAGGTGTTAGTTCACGGTCTGCGGTAGGGCCTACTACAGAGACGTTGGCTGAACCAAGGGGTGGTGTCAGTAGTCCTGTAGTAGGGAACATTTCTGTTAGGGTTCCGTCGGAACGTAGGGTTGATAGGGTCGATGTTCTTTCTGGACAAATGGTGGTCCAGCAAAAACACTTCGACAACATAGGCAAGTGGGGGGTGAAGTTTACTGGTGACTCAAGTGGAGCATCAGTAAATTCATTCCTGTAAAGAGTGGAGGAACTTCGTCTGGCTAACGATGTTCCCGAAACCCACCTTTTCAAATCCGCTTCGGAGCTTTTGGCTGGTAGGGCACTTATGTGGTTTAGGACGGTTAGGGAAGATTTGGAGAATTGGCAGGAACTCGTCAAGGAGCTCAGAGCGGAGTTCCTTCCTGCGAATTACGATGATCTCTTGTTGGAGGAGATTAATCGGCGTTCGCAGGGAAAGGATGAAACTTTCGGCGCGTACCTGACCACGATGAGGACATTGTTCCGAAGATTATCGGAACCTTTGTCAGAGGGAAGGATGATTTCTATTTTGAAGAAGAATGTAGATCCATTCTATCAGATGCAGATAGCTTGTTCCAAACCAAAGACGGTTAAGGAACTCGCCATCTTAGGTAGGGAGTTAGATACCCTTAAGGTTAATATTGATAGTTTTACCCCCCCTTCTAGGAGCAAAAATTTGTTGGAACCCGAGTGTGGTTACCAACCTAGTTCGTCTGGACAACACCGAGTAGCGGCTGTTGCTCCAATTCCAGAAAATCCATTTAGGCAGGTCGTTAGGTGTTACAACTGTAACAGGGACGGGCATTTAGCCCAGAACTGTTCAGTTCAAAAGCGATGTTTTGGGTGTGGGGCTTTAGGTGTTTATCGTAGGGACTGTAGGCGGTGTTCGGGAAATGGGGAACGGGCCCTTGTGTCAGCAGGACAAGGAGTCCGTCGGCGTTAGGAAGGTCGTCTGCTGACGATCAGCGTGTAGGAGTTCACTTGAGTTTCACGTTAGCGGCAAATGGTAGGGACACTAGACCATATTTAGGAGTTAGGATTTATGGAATTAGGTTTTTAGGGCTTCTTGATTCCGGAGCTTCCCGGACTATTGTAGGAGGTGAGGGATGGAAAATTTTTAAAGAGTTAGGATTAAAATTAGGAAAGAGTAGTGTTGGGTCAGTAGCGTTAGCAGATGGAGCAGGTGTAGGTGTAGCTGGGTCTGTTTCTCTACCAGTGGAGGTGGAAAACAAATCCTTTTTGATAGAATGAACCGAATCTTCCACACCAATTAATATTGGCTGCCGATTTTTGGGCACTATCGGGCATAGTCCCGGATTTGAGATCAGGGGTGTGGAACTTTTCGAGCCAAGAGAGGTTAGCCTCGATGACAGACATGGTAGCGATTAGGGAAAAATCGGATTTGAACGATTTTGAGAATAGGGAATTAGAATTAGTTTTAGAGGGACTTTTTAAATCAATGACCGAAGGTTTAGGGTGCACAAATTTAGTTGAGCACAAGATTAGGACGTCCGCAGAGCCGATAAAGCAAAGATATTACCCTGTTTCGCCCGCGATTCAGAAACATATCGATCAGGAGCTTCAGGAGATGTTGGAAGCTGGAGTGATCGAGAAGTCGAAGAGTCCCTGGGCATCACCGATTCTTCTCGTTAAGAAGAAAGACGGTAGCTATCGGTTCTGTGTTGACTATAGGAAATTGAATGAGGTTACTGATAGGGATGCTTATCCACTCCCCTTTATTTCTGCGATTTTAGACAAGCTTCGAAACGCGAAGTACTTGTCTTCTTTAGATATTAAATCTGCTTACTGGCAGATTCCAATGGAAGAAGAATCGCGCAAGTACACAGCCTTTACTGTGCCAGGTCGAGGACTTTTCCAATTCTGTAGAATGCCATTTGGGCTTCATAATTCACCAGCGACCTGGCAAAGGTTTATTGACGACGTTTTAGGTCCCCACTTAGAACCGTTTGTCTTCGTGTACTTGGATGACATTATCATCGTCACCGATTCTTTTGATAGGCACCTAGAAATTTTAAAAGAAGTTTTTAAAAGGTTAGGAGAGGCAGGTTTAAAAGTAGGTAGGGAAAAGTGTAATTTTTGTAGGCCTTCTTTAAAATTTCTAGGTTATGTAGTTGATAGGAACGGGCTTCATGTTGACCCGGAAAAAGTGGAAAGCATGATTAGGATTCCTCCACCGAAAAACGTGAAGGAAATTAGGAGTTTTGTAGGGACTATTTCTTGGTATCGACGATTCGTGCCAAATTTCGCGATTTTAGTTAGGCCTCTTACCGATCTCTTAAAGAAAAGTAAGAAGTTTGAGTGGACCAAAGAATGTGAGGAGAGTTTTAGGAAAGCCAAAGAATGTTTGGTTACGGCACCGATTCTAACATGTCCGGATTTTTCAAGGCCGTTTGTTGTTCAAACAGACGCATCGGACTATGGTATCGGGGCCGTATTATCTCAGGAGTTTGAGGATGGCGAGAAAGCCATTTGTTATTTAAGTCGGTCATTGAATAGGAATGAGAGGAACTACTCTACGACCGAAAAGGAATGTTTAGCGGTCCTTTGGGCGATTGAAAAGTTGCGGCCGTATCTCGAAGGTGTTCGATTTACAGTCGTAACTGATCATCACTCCTTGGTCTGGCTCAGCAACCTTAAGGATCCGCAGGGTAGATTAGCTCGTTGGGCCATTCGGCTTCAACAATTTGATTTCAAAATCATCCATCGAAAGGGCAAAGAACATGTCGTTCCTGATATGTTGTCGCGAGGAGTGCCAGAAGTAGCTGGTGTCTCTGAGGCGGATTCGGACCCTTGGGTGATTAAAATGAAATCACAGGTAGAAAAGAGCCCGTTAGAATACCCATCTTGGCGAGTCGAGAATGGGCGGCTCTATAAACATGTTAGGTTGAACCATATTGTCGTTCATAATAATAGCGAGGAGTGGAAATTAGTGTTAGGAAAAGGTGATAGGACGAGGATTCTTAACGAGTGCCATGATGCTCCGCTTTCAGGACACATGGGCGTTAAGAAGACTTTTGCTAGGGTAGCAGAGAAGTATTACTGGCCCAAAATGAGAGGAGATATTACGAAATATGTTAGGAGTTGTAAAATTTGCCAAAGCGTGAAACCAGTGAACGAGAAACCAGCTGGTCTTATGACCGAAAGGGTAGGGAATTCCCAACCGTGGGAAATGATTTGCGTGGACTTGGTGGGTCCATTACCAAAATCATCGCGGGGTTTCATATATATTTTAACGGTCGTCGATTATTTCACCAAATTCCCCTTGTTGTTCGCGTTACGGTCCGCAACGGCGAAAGCGGTATGTCGGGAGTTGGAAGAAAACGTTTTTCTTCTATTCGGGATTCCAAAGTGGATCGTCTGTGACAACGGTCCCCAGTTCCGAAGCAAGGAACTGAAAACGCTAAGCGAAGCGTACGGGTCACAACTTCGGTATACGGCGAATTATCATCCGCAGGCGAATCCTGCGGAACGGATAAATCAAATAATTAAAACTACGCTCCGGGCGTATGTTTCGGAAAACCAGCGGAGTTGGGATTCGCAACTAGCAAAAGTGGCTTGTGCAATCCGAACTTCGCAACGTGGAACTTCCACGTTTTCTTGGTTGTTCAATGTTTTTTATTTTGTGCCACACTAATGATTTTTTTTTTCTTTTTTTTTCTTTTTTTTTAAATTTTAATGATGGTAACCCTTTGTTGTTATTGTCTACCCCTGGCTGAGCCTTAAGAAATGGTTTGCTTTTTTTGAAAAGTAAACACATTTCTTGGGAGGTAAGGGTGGGATTTGTTACGGTAAATTTTACCGCAACAAAAACCGGCCTTTAGCCGTTTTCCTTTTTCTTGGTTGTGGCTGCAAAATATCGGCGAAGTTGAGGGCAACCATGGTCTCATCAACCACAGGTGTACCTAGCCTTTATTTTGCAAAAGCAACAAAAGCAGGTGTACGTGTTCGAGAACGAGTCCTTTCGACGTGGTCGAAAATGCCGGCGGATGAGCCGAAGAAGTAAGAGGTCAGGAGGACCCTTACTTACCCAAACAACTTCAACAACAACTCATCTACAAATATATTTTTTTATATTTAGATTTCTAATATTAACGTAGTGTAACTTTCTTTCCTTTAAAAGATAAATTTAACGTTAATTAATTAAAAAAAAAAATGTATGTACAAAATGGGTTTTTATCGCGTAGTAATTTCAATTTTTAAAATCACTTTTGTGAACGACCAATTAGAGAAATGCTTCCCTCCATCTCTTCGAAATAGTTTTGATATTTTCCCATTTCGAATCCCGCGCGTTAGAGTAGAGTAATAGGATAATGCCTAGTGAGGATCTTTTCTCGATTTTTTTGATCATTTTCATTTTTCTCGAAAATCAAAAATAGTTGGGAGGGATCTGAACTCGGCCATTATGTTTCGGCAAGTTTTGGAAACCAACATCCAACAACTTGTTGAAACCGTGTTTGTGTGTGTGATTGTAAAGTTTCGGAGAGAGTCAACAACGGTGGCTTTCCTGATGAGCGTTAAGCTTCCAGGAAGCCGTGAGACCGTAACCGACAATCACGAAAGCGAATGAGTCTGTTGTATGAATGTGTGAGTGATTGGAATGGACGAGGGAGGATAACAATAAATGGGAAATAGTTTGGAAGGCACTCTGTTGAGAGCTTACCAAGCGACTAGATTGAAAATTTGAAAAGCAGGAACTTTCGAGAATTTTGAAAAGGAGAAAAAAATCGAGAAGGAGGAAAATTTGAGTTCGAGGAAACAGGAGGATTGATAAAAGGAAAAGAATAAGGATTCGAGGTGGGAAAATAGGAGTGAGGAAATTGAAGGAGATAGAGGAGAGGATCACATAAAATAAAAGATAAGTAGAATATTTATACTTAGATATATATATATATTCGCCATTTCGGAATATATATATATATATTGGAACTCTCTAGGAAAAACCGTTATTTTTTTAGACCAAAAAAATGCAATTGAAATTTCATCGAAAAATAATAAAAAAGAAAATCGAAACATTTTTCAAAAAAAAAAAAAATATTTTTTGGGGGTTGGCATCACTGAAAAAATTTCAGCATCAGCGCCTTACAACTACCTATCCGATGACACCTCTTGGAACTCTCTAGGAAAAACCGTTATTTTTTTAGACCAAAAAAATGCAATTGAAATTTCATCGAAAAATAATTAAAAAAATCGAAACATTTTTCAAAAAAAAAAAAAAATATTTTTTGGGCGTTGGCATCACTGAAAAAATTTAAGCATCAGCGCCTTACAATTACCTATCCGATGACACCTCTTGGAACTCTCTAGGAAAAACCGTTATTTTTTTCAGACCAAAAAAATGCAATTGAAATTTCATCGAAAAATATTTTTAAAAAAAATCGAAACATTTTTCAAAAAAAAAAAAAAATATTTTTTGGGGGTTGGCATCACTGAAAAAATTTCAGCATCAGCGCCTTACAATTACCTATCCGATGACACCTCTTGGAACTCTCTAGGAAAAACTGTTATTTTTTTAGACCAAAAAAATGCAATTGAAATTTCATCGAAAAATAATTAAAAAAATCGAAACATTTTTCAAAAAAAAAAAAAAATATTTTTTGGGGGTTGGCATCACTGAAAAAATTTCAGCATCAGCGCCTTACAATTACCTATCCGATGACACCTCTTGGAACTCTCTAGGAAAAACCGTTATTTTTTTAGACCAAAAAAATGCAATTGAAATTTCATCGAAAAATAATAAAAAAAAAATCGAAACATTTTTCAAAAAAAAAAAAAAAATATTTTTTGGGGGTTGGCATCACTGAAAAAATTTCAGCATCAGCGCCTTACAATTACCTATCCGATGACACCTCTTGGAACTCTCTAGGAAAAACCGTTATTTTTTTAGACCAAAAAAATGCAATTGAAATTTCATCGAAGAATAATAAAAAAAAAATCGAAACATTTTTCAAAAAAAAAAAAAAATTTTTTTTTGGGGCTTGGCATCACTGAAAAAATTTCAGCATCAGCGCCTTACAATTACCTATCCGATGACACCTCTTGGAACTCTCTAGGAAAAACCGTTATTTTTTTAGACCAAAAAAATGCAATTGAAATTCCATCGAAAAATAATAGAAAAAAAATCGAAACATTTTTCAAAAAAAAAAAAAAAATATTTTTTGGGGGTTGGCATCACTGAAAAAATTTCAGCATCAGCGCCTTACAATTACCTATCCGATGACACCTCTTGGAACTCTCTAGGAAAAACCGTTATTTTTTTAGACCAAAAAAATGCAATTGAAATTTCATCGAAAAATAATAAAAAAAAAATCGAAACATTTTTCAAAAAAAAAAAAAAATATTTTTTGGGGGTTGGCATCACTGAAAAAATTTCAGCATCAGCGCCTTACAATTACCTATCCGATCCGATGACACCTCTTGGAACTCTCTAGGAAAAACCGTTATATTTTTAGACCAAAAAAAATGCAATTGAAATTTCATCGAAAAATAATTAAAAAAAAATCGAAATATTTTTCAAAAAAAAAAAATATTTTTTGGGGGTTGGCATCACTGAAAAAATTTCAGCATCAGCGCCTTACAATTACCTATCCGATCCGATGACACCTCTTGGAACTCTTTAGGAAAAACCGTTATTTTTTTAGACCAAAAAAATGCAATTGAAATTTCATCGAAAAATAATAAAAAAAAAATCGAAACATTTTTCAAAAAAAAAAAAAAAATATTTTTTGGGGGTTGGCATCACTGAAAAAATTTCAGCATCAGCGCCTTACAATTACCTATCCGATCCGATGACACCTCTTGGAACTCTCTAGGAAAAACCGTTATATTTTTAGACCAAAAAAAATGCAATTGAAATTTCATCGAAAAATATTTAAAAAAAAAATGGAAACATTTTTCAAAACAAAAAAAAAAATATTTTTTGGGGGTTGGCATCACTGAAAAAATTTCAGCATCAGCGCCTTACAATTACCTATCCGATGACCCCTCTTGGAACTCTCTAGGAAAAACTGTTATTTTTTTAGACCAAAAAAATGCAATTGAAATTTCATCGAAAAATATTTTTAAAAAAAATCGAAACATTTTTCAAAAAAAAAAAAAAAATATTTTTTGGGGGTTGGCATCACTGAAAAAATTTCAGCATCAGCGCCTTACAATTACCTATCCGATGACACCTCTTGGAACTCTCTAGGAAAAACCGTTATTTTTTTAGACCAAAAAAATGCAATTGAAATTTCATCGAAAAATAATAAAAAAAAAATCGAAACATTTTTCAAAAAAAAAAAAAATATTTTTTGGGGGTTGGAATCACTGAAAAAATTTCAGCATCAGCGCCTTACAATTACCTATCCGATGACACCTCTTGCAACTCTCTAGGAAAAACTGTTATTTTTTTAGACCAAAAAATTGCAATTGAAATTTCATCGAAAAATATTTTAAAAAAAAATCGAAACATTTTTCAAAAAAAAAAAAAAAATATTTTTTGGGGGTTGGCATCACTGAAAAAATTTCAGCATCAGCGCCTTACAATTACCTATCCGATGACACCTCTTGGAACTCTCTAGGAAAAACCGTTATTTTTTTAGACCAAAAAAATGCAATTGAAATGTCATCGAAAAATAATAAAAAAAAATCGAAACATTTTTCAAAAAAAAAAAAAAAATATTTTTTGGGGATTGGCATCACTGAAAAAATTTCAGCATCAGCGCCTTACAATTACCTATCCGATGACACCTCTTGGAACTCTCTAAGAAAAACCGTTATTTTTTTAGACCAAAAAAATGCAATTGAAATTTCATCGAAAAATAATAAAAAAAAAATCGAAACATTTTTCAAAAAAAAAAAAAATATTTTTTGGGGGTTGGCATCACTGAAAAAATTTCAGCATCAGGGCCTTACAATTACCTATCCGATGACACCTCTTGGAACTCTCTAGGAAAAACCGTTATTTTTTTAGACTGTTCGGGTGCATTTTCACCGTCTACATCTTTAAGCGCGGTCAGCGCAGCGCGGACTTTATGTAGTCCGCGTTTCGCAAGCTCGGAGTTGTAGACGGCCTACTTGTACCCGAACAGGCCTTTTTACTCAGTCCTTTTGCCTCCACGATTGTAGACATTGCAAAATACTGGTTTTTTTTTGTCTTGCATCGTGGAGACAAATTGAACTTGCCGACGCCATTTTAAAAATGTATTTCACATTCCATTCTTCGTTTACCATTTGGCCGGTCGGCATCTAAATTCTAAAAATTTCTCAAACAACCAATTAAATAAAAAGGACAAGCTAATTGTATAAAAAAAATTAAAAAGGATAAATTAAAATTAAAAATAATTGAAAAAAAATTATATATATGGTTTTTCTTGGGTTGCACAAGCGCAACGAAAAAACGAAACGCTGTTGGCTCAACTTGACATTCGTTGCACAAAGCGCATCGAATCATCGGGAAATTTTTAGTGATTTGCACAAGAGCAAAGAAAGAATCAACGTTGGAACTTTTTTTGATGAATTGTTGCACAAGCGCGACAATTCTAAAAGCGGTAAGCAATATTCTCAGCATCCCCCTCCTTTGGCCAAAAAGTGTGCCGAACAGTTGGTCCCTACGAGCACGGATTTGTGCTACCACGCCACTTTTTTTCTTCGTGGAAAATTTCTTCGCTTGCCACGTGCCTACGTGACAATTTGCGTCGCTGCCAAAATTGTATGCTGTATTGCTTCCAAAACCGCTACTGCCGCCGGCCTCAAGAGAATCATCGCTGCCGAGAGCATCACGCCTAAAGGTGCCCGCCAGTTCATTTCCTCTTTCTGCTATATATAAAGCAAAAGTTGGAGCATCACCACCGCCTTATAGGCGCATTATATCGCTTATATTAAAGCATATAACCATAATTATTAAAGTCGACCATTGCCTCGATTGGTGCGACAGGAGACCCACCATTGCATCGATTGGTGCGGAGGAAGAAGATAAGACGCCATTGTTCCTGACCATTTGCTGATGTTCCAGAAAAATTTAAAGAAAATTGTACAGGTGAGTCTAAAGTTCTTTATTTTTGATTGGCATTTTTTTTATATATACATATTATCTTAAAATCATATCGGTGCATTTAAAAAAAAGAATTATTACAAAGGCAAACTTGGCGTCTCGCTCCATCTCTCTCTTTCTTCTATAAAGTGTTTTTTGCGCTTTTGTTCGCGTTCTATCTAGATCATTTACATTGATATTTCTTTGCGATTTTTTGTAAGCCAATTTCATCAAGCAAAAAGATTCTTCTCGAATCATTTTTTTTATTTTTGAAAGTTATTTGGCTATTCATGCTTCCAAAAGCACAGTAATTGCTGAGTGGGTACAGTCTCTTTTTTTACCGTTTTTTTTTCAACGCGTGATTTTATACCGGTTCTTCCTTTTTGCAAAATCAAACGGTGTTTTTTTTTTATAACAGTTCCTCAGTTAACTGTTGTTTCGGTAAACTTTTTTTTTACCGTTCTTTTCAACGCGTGATAGAATACCGGTGTTTTTTATAACAGTTCCTCAGTTATCTGTTATTTTTTTTAAAATCAAACAAATTAAGATATTTGAAAAAAAAAAAAAAATTTCGAGCTTTGGGAACTGGTCCCCAGTAAGACCAATTGATAGATTTAGTTTTTTTTTTATTAAATCGCAATTCTTTCAATACCCTTTTTCGCTTTTGAAAATTGTTGTCGAGTTTTTTCCAACATTTTCAAACTCAATTGAAAACTTTTTCGTTTTCAGTTATTATCTCTCTTTTGAGATTATTTATCAATTCTAAAAGTGTTTTTTCGCTTTTTGAAAATTGTTGTCGAGTTTTTCCAACATTTTCAAACTCAATTGAAAACTTTTTCGTTTTCAGTTATTATCTCTCTTTTGAGATTACTTATCAATTCTTTAAGTGTTTTTTTTTTCGCTTTTGAAAAATTGTTGTCGAGTTTTTCCAACATTTTCAAACTCAATTGAAAACTTTTTCGTTTTCAGTTATTATCTCTCTTTTGAGATTATTTATCAATTCTAAAAGTGTTTTTTCGCTTTTGAAAATTGTTGTCGAGTTTTTCCAACATTTTCAAACTCAATTGAAAACTTTTTTCGTTTTCAGTTATTATCTCTCTTTTGAGATTATTTATCAATTCTAAAAGTGTTTTTTCGCTTTTGAAAATTGTTGTCGAGTTTTTCCAACATTTTCAAACTCAATTGAAAACTTTTTCGTTTTCAGTTATTATCTCTCTTTTGAGATTATTTATCAATTCTAAAAGTGTTTTTTCGCTTTTCGAAAATTGTTGTCGATTTTTCCAACATTTTCAAATTCAATTGAAAACTTTTTTCGTTCTCAGTTGTTATCTCCTCTTTGAGATTAATTATTACTTTCTCAAGTGTTTTTTCACTTTTGAAAATTGTTGTCGAGTCTTTTCCAACATTTTCAGATTCAATTGAAAACCTTTTCGTTTTCAGTCTCTATCGCCTCTTTGAAATTACTTATTAATTCATACAGTGCTTTCTCGATTTTCGAAAATTGTTGTCGAGTTTTTTCCAACATTTTCAAATTCAATTGAAAACTTTTTTTGTTTTCAATTGATTCCTTATTCTCGCTGGGTTGTTGATTCCCCAAGTTGCCTTTCTCTCTGTACAAGGCTATTTTAGGCTTCCTTTGGATCTCAAGGATTTCTTTTTGGAATTCGCTCCTTAAATTCATTTACTTGTCTTGATTTTTTTTTTCATACTATTCATTCTTGAATCCGATTCCTTTTGAGCTTTTTTGGCACTCTCCTGATTACGATTAACTTAATAATGTCTGTCTAGACGATTTGATTATTGCCACGGATATGCTGGTAAAGTTTCACTCAGCTGCTAAAGAGGTCCCTGAACAGAACCACACACTCATGACTTTGGAAGCGAGGAAAACCGAGTTAAAAGATTTGTGGCAGGATGTCAAGGACAAATATTCGGACTGTGCTCGCTTTCGACCTTCTAATAAGGGAGATATCTTGGATATGGATGTCATTGAATCCAAGTATAAAACTTGTAATGAAACTTACATAAGTTGCTTAGCTCTCTTTTTAGAGCTTCAAGACAAATTAAAACCTTCTGTTCATAAAGATTCCAAAGGCACTTCCGCTGTTGATATTCCTCCTCTTAATTCCTCCTCGTCTCACTGTATTAAACTACCTCCTTGTGATACCGATATATTTCATGGTGACTACCTTTCATGGCCGGCATTTCGAGATATGTTCGACGCTGTATACATACAGCACCCGAAGTTGGGTGAAGTCGAAAAGTTATTCCATCTCCGTTGCAAAACAAGAGGTGACGCGTCAAGGACTGTTAACCAGTTTCCTTTGACCAATTCAAGTTTTTCCCTCGCTTGGGAAGCTTTACGCAGTACTTATGAAAATACGCGTATACTTGCCAACAATCAAGTAAAAAATCTCTTTAATTTGCCTATGGCACAAGATGAATCCGCTAAATCTCTTCGAACCTTACAATGTAAAATCAATGATTCACTAACTGCCCTTAAAGTACACAATGTCAGCACTGAAAATTGGGACCCCATACTTGTCTTCGCTTGCGCAAATAAATTGCCCAGAAATACACTCGCCCTCTGGGAACAATCTTTAGAAGATCCCACCAAAGTTCCAACATGGAAACAATTAGACAAATTCTTAAGTTCTCGTTTCCAGACTCTAGAGTCTATCTCGGACACCACTTCCTCAAAGCCCTCGGTAACAAACCAACAAATATCTCGAAAAATATTTCAAAAACCTAATAAAGTGAACACTTTTCTGGCGAAGGCGGGAGGATCCAAGTGTAAGATCTGCTCAGCAGCCCATTCTATTTATGAATGTCCAAAGTTTTCTGCAATGCCTGTCTCTTCGAGAATCGAAGCAGTACGTCAGCACAAAATGTGCAATAATTGCTTAGGCACCAGTCACTCCAAACCCTCTTGCTCTAGCAAGTATTCTTGTAGTTATTGCAAGAAACGTCATCACACGTTACTCCACATTGCAACAAATCCTCCAGTTACAACTAGTTCAAGCAATTCTAAAGTACAGTCCACATCTCAACCTACATTTGCAAATGATTCACAGATGTCTGCCTCCTCGCAGCCATTTATACCTCAATCAACCGTTCAAAATTATATGGTGACTACTCATAAAAAAGTTTTGTTGGCCACTGCCCTTGTTGGTATTGTAGGAACGGAAACGGAACACGTAGTCAGAGCTCTTATCGATCCTGGTTCTGAAATTTCTTTCATTTCAGAATCTGTTCAAAAACGTTTGAACCTTCCCTTCGTCCAAACGAATACTTCTGTTTCTGGGATAAGCGGAAATATGTCTATCTCTTCCAAAAAGCTTTGCTCATTCTCACTTACTTCCTTTGAAAGTCCTCAGATTAATTTATCAGCCCAAGCTATTGTGCTTAAAACCCTCACAAACAATCTTCCAAGTTCATCCTTTTCTATCGTAAAATCCAACTTCTTTGTTGGCCTCAAGCTTGCCGATCCTTCGTTCAATAAATCGGCTCAAATAGATCTTCTTATAGGCGCTGATCTCTATCCATTTATCATCCGCAACGGCCTTAAAATTATTTCCGACTCACTCGTTGCACAAAATACCATTTTCGGATGGATATTATCAGGCCCAGTTCCAAAATCCTTTCAGTCATTTACCACTTCGGTAATGTCCGATAACACAGCGTGCAATTTGGATAGTCAAATTCGAAAGTTCTGGGAGATAGAAGAATTGCCTTCTACCGCCGTTCGCTCACAAGAGGACAATTTTTGTGAAGATTTGTATGCAAAATCTACTTTCAGACGCGCAGATGGTAGGTTTGTAGTCCGCCTTCCATTCAAACCTCAAACTTCAAAAAACCTCTTAGGTTACTCCAGATTCATTGCCCTTAAGCAATTCTCTAGAACGGAAAAATCTTTAGCCTTAAAAGCAGATCTTAAAACTCAATACTCAAAGGTGATCTCAGAATACCTTTCTCTGAATCATATGAAAAAAGTCACTCCGGGAGATAAAGTCGAAAATGGCCAGGTTATGTCTTTTTATCTTCCGCATCACGCGGTTATAAAGCCTGAAAGTACTTCAACCAAAGTACGTGTAGTTTTCAATGCATCTAACTCTTCCTCAAACGGAAATAGCCTCAATGACTTATTATATCCTGGGCCAATTTTGCAACAAGACTTGTCTTCCTTAATTATACGTTGGAGATTTTATAAGTTTGTTTTTAATGCGGACATAGAGAAAATGTATCGCCAAATCTTGATCGACCCTCGTGACACTCCTTTTCAACGTATCCTCTTTCGCAGTTCTCCTCATTTAGAAATCGAAGATTTTGAGCTTCTGACGGTAACTTTCGGTGTTAATTGTGCCCCTTATTTGGCAATCCGTACTCTTCTCGAACTTGCGAAGCTTGGACAATCTGAATTTCCTCTTGCGTCAAAAATCCTCCTCTCTGAATTTTATGTCGATGACGTTTTGTCCGGCGCTCACTGTATCTCGTCTGCACAAAAGTCTCAATCCGAACTAATCAAACTCCTTGATTCGGCGGGGTTTCCACTTCGAAAGTGGACCTCCAATTCTCCGTGTCTACTCCAACACTTGCCTCGAGAGCATATTCTAAACGAAAACTTTTTGAAACTTGATGAGGACAGCAATACAAAAACCTTGGGAATACGGTGGAATGCAAAAAGTGATAATTTTTATTTTACCACCCGAGAAATCATTCTATCGAAAAGTCCCACCAAACGAGAAGTCTTTTCTCAGATTGCTCGCATTTTCGATCCTGCCGGTTGGTTAGCCCCCATTGTAATAGTTGCAAAAATGTTAATGCTACGAGTTTGGTCTGAACAAACGACTTGGGATGAACCAATCAAATGTGAAACTTTTAAAATTTGGAAACTTTTTGCAGAATCATTGCCTCAAATACAACTCATTGAAATACCTCGTTGGGTAGAGTACTCACCTTCGTCAGAAGTCCAATTTCATGGTTTCTGCGACTCCTCTGAAAAGGCATATGCTGCCGCGCTCTATATACGCATTTGTCAACGTGATGGAATTATTAGCTCTCATTTGCTTTGTGCAAAATCAAAAGTTGCCCCTATCAAGTCGGTATCTTTACCTCGCCTCGAATTGTGCGGAGCACTTTTACTTTCAAAATTAATCAAATCCTACATTCCAAATTTTCCAGTTCACTCTTACAATACTTTTTTATGGACGGACTCATCTATCGTCTTAGCGTGGCTTAAAAAACCACCATGTGTTTGGAAAACGTTCATAGCAAATCGCACAAGTGAAATCTTGGATAATGTGGGTAATGTTCCGTGGAGACATGTCAAATCGGCTGACAATCCCGCAGATTTAGCGACTCGTGGTGTAATGCCGTCTGATTTGAGACTTAACCCCCTTTGGTGGAATGGTCCCTCATGGCTTTGCCAACCAACCTCTCAGTGGCCAGAAACACCTCCAACCGCTCCACGCGTCGAAGAGTTGGAACAAAAAACAGTCGTTTCCTTTGTTGCCCAACAAGTCCCAGAAGATATTCTTGACCGTTTTTCATCACTACCTCGCGCAATGCGGGTAATCTCTTATATATTTCGCTTTTTCTTCAAAACCTCAAAAAAGGAAATTCACCAATATACTTCCTACGACATTACCTCTCAGGAGATTAATTTTGTCCGAAATCGCTTAATACTTCTAGCACAAAAATCGTTCTATCCTAAAGAACATTCTCTCTTAATGGAAAGTAAATTTATCCCTCCGAAAAGTTCAATTATTTCATTTAACCCATTTCTAGACTCAAATCATCTCCTCAGAGTCAACGGCCGACTATCTCAGTCTGACCTCGCATATAATGAACGACACCCTCTTATTCTGCCTCATAACTCACGTCTTTCGTATCTCATTACCCAGTTTACTCATGAAATTTCCTTGCACGGAGGAAATTCTCTTATGCTTCGGCTCCTTAGACAAAGTTTTTGGATCCCAAAGCTTAAAAATCTTATTAGATTCTGCATTCGCCATTGTAAAACATGTACAATTTATAAAAAAGAAGTTAGTAAGCAATTAATGGCTGCTTTACCTCCGGAGAGATGCACTTTTTCACCTCCTTTCACTGTTACAGGAATTGACTTCGCAGGTCCATTCGTAATAAAAAGTTTCAACGCACGAAATTGTCGCTTGACAAAAGGCTATGTTTGTGTATTTGTTTGTTTTTCAACAAAAGCCATTCACCTCGAAGCGGTAAGCGATTTATCTTCCGAAACCTTTTTAGCTTCATTTGCAAGATTCATTGCAAGACGAGGTTTACCAAGTGAAGTTTATTCTGATAATGGTACCAATTTCATTGGCGCTGATGCCATCTTACGTAAAGAATTCAAAAAATTCCTATCTTCTCTTCCTCAAGAAACCAATGCTGTATACAGCGTTCAAGGGTTCAAATGGAATTTCATTCCTCCTGGTGCACCTCATATGGGTGGCCTCTGGGAGGCAGGTGTGAAAAGTTTTAAAAGTCATTTGAGAAAACTGGGGGCCAGTTCAAAGTTCACTTACGAAGAATTTTCCACAGTCCTAGCTCGCATCGAAGCATGTTTAAACTCCCGTCCAATTTCAGCGATGTCCAATAATCCCTCTGATTTATTGGCCTTAACGCCCGGTCATTTTTTACGTGGAGGTCCTCTCTTATCATTTCCGGAACCAAACTTGGTCGATGCCAATTTGTCCTTAATTAATCGGTGGGAAAAAGTTCGATGCCTACAACAGCAATTCTGTCGCCGCTGGAAAGATGAATATCTGAAAGAACTTCATCAACGTCAGAAATGGCAATCGCCCCAAGAAAACATCAAAATAGATGATTTAGTCGTGATTAAGAATGAAAATTTACCTTCTACAGAATGGCGATTAGGGCGTGTTATCAATGTTCACCCCGGCGCCGATGGTAGAGTAAGAGTTGCGACTTTAAGAACTCAAAATGGCGAGATTACTCGCCCAATTGTCAAACTTTGCCTTTTGCCATTAAAATAACTACGTTTTTTATCTTTACTTTAAATATTAACATTATATGCCTTTCAATTATAATAGAGCCTTAGACTTAGCTTTTTTTGCTTGTTTAATCACTTAGATTTTTTTTTCATTAATTTAACTTTTTGAATTTACTTTCATAATTCTCAACCTAATAATTAATTTTCTCTTTATTCTCTCATAGCATTGGCGCTTTTCGCCAAGGGGGGGCAGAATGTTCGGGTGCATTTTCACCGTCTACATCTTTAAGCGCGGTCAGCGCAGCGCGGACTTTATGTAGTCCGCGTTTCGCAAGCTCGGAGTTGTAGACGGCCTACTTGTACCCGAACAGGCCTTTTTACTCAGTCCTTTTGCCTCCACGATTGTAGACATTGCAAAATACTGGTTTTTTTTTGTCTTGCATCGTGGAGACAAATTGAACTTGCCGACGCCATTTTAAAAATGTATTTCACATTCCATTCTTCGTTTACCATTTGGCCGGTCGGCATCTAAATTCTAAAAATTTCTCAAACAACCAATTAAATAAAAAGGACAAGCTAATTGTATAAAAAAATTAAAAAGGATAAATTAAAATTAAAAATAATTGAAAAAAAATTATATATATGGTTTTTCTTGGGTTGCACAAGCGCAACGAAAAAACGAAACGCTGTTGGCTCAACTTGACATTCGTTGCACAAAGCGCATCGAATCATCGGGAAATTTTTAGTGATTTGCACAAGAGCAAAGAAAGAATCAACGTTGGAACTTTTCTTGATGATTTCTTGATGAATTGTTGCACAAGCGCGACAATTCTAAATGCGGTAAGCAATATTCTCAGCATCCCCCTCCTTTGGCCAAAAAGTGTGCCGAACAGTTATTGTTATTGTTATTGTTATTGTTATTGTTATTGTTATTGTTATTGTTATTGTTATTGTTATTGTTATTGTTATTGTTATTGTTATTGTTATTGTTATTGTTATTGTTATTGTTATTGTTATTGTTATTGTTATTGTTATTGTTATTGTTATTGTTATTGTTATTGTTATTGTTATTGTTATTGTTATTGTTATTGTTATTGTTATTGTTATTGTTATTGTTATTGTTATTGTTATTGTTATTGTTATTGTTATTGTTATTGTTATTGTTATTGTTATTGTTATTGTTATTGTTATTGTTATTGTTATTGTTATTGTTATTGTTATTGTTATTGTTATTGTTATTGTTATTGTTATTGTTATTGTTATTGTTATTGTTATTGTTATTGTTATTGTTATTGTTATTGTTATTGTTATTGTTATTGTTATTGTTATTGTTATTGTTATTGTTATTGTTATTGTTATTGTTATTGTTATTGTTATTGTTATTGTTATTGTTATTGTTATTGTTATTGTTATTGTTATTGTTATTGTTATTGTTATTGTTATTGTTATTGTTATTGTTATTGTTATTGTTATTGTTATTGTTATTGTTATTGTTATTGTTATTGTTATTGTTATTGTTATTGTTATTGTTATTGTTATTGTTATTGTTATTGTTATTGTTATTGTTATTGTTATTGTTATTGTTATTGTTATTGTTATTGTTATTGTTATTGTTATTGTTATTGTTATTGTTATTGTTATTGTTATTGTTATTGTTATTGTTATTGTTATTGTTATTGTTATTGTTATTGTTATTGTTATTGTTATTGTTATTGTTATTGTTATTGTTATTGTTATTGTTATTGTTATTGTTATTGTTATTGTTATTGTTATTGTTATTGTTATTGTTATTGTTATTGTTATTGTTATTGTTATTGTTATTGTTATTGTTATTGTTATTGTTATTGTTATTGTTATTGTTATTGTTATTGTTATTGTTATTGTTATTGTTATTGTTATTGTTATTGTTATTGTTATTGTTATTGTTATTGTTATTGTTATTGTTATTGTTATTGTTATTGTTATTGTTATTGTTATTGTTATTGTTATTGTTATTGTTATTGTTATTGTTATTGTTATTGTTATTGTTATTGTTATTGTTATTGTTATTGTTATTGTTATTGTTATTGTTATTGTTATTGTTATTGTTATTGTTATTGTTATTGTTATTGTTATTGTTATTGTTATTGTTATTGTTATTGTTATTGTTATTGTTATTGTTATTGTTATTGTTATTGTTATTGTTATTGTTATTGTTATTGTTATTGTTATTGTTATTGTTATTGTTATTGTTATTGTTATTGTTATTGTTATTGTTATTGTTATTGTTATTGTTATTGTTATTGTTATTGTTATTGTTATTGTTATTGTTATTGTTATTGTTATTGTTATTGTTATTGTTATTGTTATTGTTATTGTTATTGTTATTGTTATTGTTATTGTTATTGTTATTGTTATTGTTATTGTTATTGTTATTGTTATTGTTATTGTTATTGTTATTGTTATTGTTATTGTTATTGTTATTGTTATTGTTATTGTTATTGTTATTGTTATTGTTATTGTTATTGTTATTGTTATTGTTATTGTTATTGTTATTGTTATTGTTATTGTTATTGTTATTGTTATTGTTATTGTTATTGTTATTGTTATTGTTATTGTTATTGTTATTGTTATTGTTATTGTTATTGTTATTGTTATTGTTATTGTTATTGTTATTGTTATTGTTATTGTTATTGTTATTGTTATTGTTATTGTTATTGTTATTGTTATTGTTATTGTTATTGTTATTGTTATTGTTATTGTTATTGTTATTGTTATTGTTATTGTTATTGTTATTGTTATTGTTATTGTTATTGTTATTGTTATTGTTATTGTTATTGTTATTGTTATTGTTATTGTTATTGTTATTGTTATTGTTATTGTTATTGTTATTGTTATTGTTATTGTTATTGTTATTGTTATTGTTATTGTTATTGTTATTGTTATTGTTATTGTTATTGTTATTGTTATTGTTATTGTTATTGTTATTGTTATTGTTATTGTTATTGTTATTGTTATTGTTATTGTTATTGTTATTGTTATTGTTATTGTTATTGTTATTGTTATTGTTATTGTTATTGTTATTGTTATTGTTATTGTTATTGTTATTGTTATTGTTATTGTTATTGTTATTGTTATTGTTATTGTTATTGTTATTGTTATTGTTATTGTTATTGTTATTGTTATTGTTATTGTTATTGTTATTGTTATTGTTATTGTTATTGTTATTGTTATTGTTATTGTTATTGTTATTGTTATTGTTATTGTTATTGTTATTGTTATTGTTATTGTTATTGTTATTGTTATTGTTATTGTTATTGTTATTGTTATTGTTATTGTTATTGTTATTGTTATTGTTATTGTTATTGTTATTGTTATTGTTATTGTTATTGTTATTGTTATTGTTATTGTTATTGTTATTGTTATTGTTATTGTTATTGTTATTGTTATTGTTATTGTTATTGTTATTGTTATTGTTATTGTTATTGTTATTGTTATTGTTATTGTTATTGTTATTGTTATTGTTATTGTTATTGTTATTGTTATTGTTATTGTTATTGTTATTGTTATTGTTATTGTTATTGTTATTGTTATTGTTATTGTTATTGTTATTGTTATTGTTATTGTTATTGTTATTGTTATTGTTATTGTTATTGTTATTGTTATTGTTATTGTTATTGTTATTGTTATTGTTATTGTTATTGTTATTGTTATTGTTATTGTTATTGTTATTGTTATTGTTATTGTTATTGTTATTGTTATTGTTATTGTTATTGTTATTGTTATTGTTATTGTTATTGTTATTGTTATTGTTATTGTTATTGTTATTGTTATTGTTATTGTTATTGTTATTGTTATTGTTATTGTTATTGTTATTGTTATTGTTATTGTTATTGTTATTGTTATTGTTATTGTTATTGTTATTGTTATTGTTATTGTTATTGTTATTGTTATTGTTATTGTTATTGTTATTGTTATTGTTATTGTTATTGTTATTGTTATTGTTATTGTTATTGTTATTGTTATTGTTATTGTTATTGTTATTGTTATTGTTATTGTTATTGTTATTGTTATTGTTATTGTTATTGTTATTGTTATTGTTATTGTTATTGTTATTGTTATTGTTATTGTTATTGTTATTGTTATTGTTATTGTTATTGTTATTGTTATTGTTATTGTTATTGTTATTGTTATTGTTATTGTTATTGTTATTGTTATTGTTATTGTTATTGTTATTGTTATTGTTATTGTTATTGTTATTGTTATTGTTATTGTTATTGTTATTGTTATTGTTATTGTTATTGTTATTGTTATTGTTATTGTTATTGTTATTGTTATTGTTATTGTTATTGTTATTGTTATTGTTATTGTTATTGTTATTGTTATTGTTATTGTTATTGTTATTGTTATTGTTATTGTTATTGTTATTGTTATTGTTATTGTTATTGTTATTGTTATTGTTATTGTTATTGTTATTGTTATTGTTATTGTTATTGTTATTGTTATTGTTATTGTTATTGTTATTGTTATTGTTATTGTTATTGTTATTGTTATTGTTATTGTTATTGTTATTGTTATTGTTATTGTTATTGTTATTGTTATTGTTATTGTTATTGTTATTGTTATTGTTATTGTTATTGTTATTGTTATTGTTATTGTTATTGTTATTGTTATTGTTATTGTTATTGTTATTGTTATTGTTATTGTTATTGTTATTGTTATTGTTATTGTTATTGTTATTGTTATTGTTATTGTTATTGTTATTGTTATTGTTATTGTTATTGTTATTGTTATTGTTATTGTTATTGTTATTGTTATTGTTATTGTTATTGTTATTGTTATTGTTATTGTTATTGTTATTGTTATTGTTATTGTTATTGTTATTGTTATTGTTATTGTTATTGTTATTGTTATTGTTATTGTTATTGTTATTGTTATTGTTATTGTTATTGTTATTGTTATTGTTATTGTTATTGTTATTGTTATTGTTATTGTTATTGTTATTGTTATTGTTATTGTTATTGTTATTGTTATTGTTATTGTTATTGTTATTGTTATTGTTATTGTTATTGTTATTGTTATTGTTATTGTTATTGTTATTGTTATTGTTATTGTTATTGTTATTGTTATTGTTATTGTTATTGTTATTGTTATTGTTATTGTTATTGTTATTGTTATTGTTATTGTTATTGTTATTGTTATTGTTATTGTTATTGTTATTGTTATTGTTATTGTTATTGTTATTGTTATTGTTATTGTTATTGTTATTGTTATTGTTATTGTTATTGTTATTGTTATTGTTATTGTTATTGTTATTGTTATTGTTATTGTTATTGTTATTGTTATTGTTATTGTTATTGTTATTGTTATTGTTATTGTTATTGTTATTGTTATTGTTATTGTTATTGTTATTGTTATTGTTATTGTTATTGTTATTGTTATTGTTATTGTTATTGTTATTGTTATTGTTATTGTTATTGTTATTGTTATTGTTATTGTTATTGTTATTGTTATTGTTATTGTTATTGTTATTGTTATTGTTATTGTTATTGTTATTGTTATTGTTATTGTTATTGTTATTGTTATTGTTATTGTTATTGTTATTGTTATTGTTATTGTTATTGTTATTGTTATTGTTATTGTTATTGTTATTGTTATTGTTATTGTTATTGTTATTGTTATTGTTATTGTTATTGTTATTGTTATTGTTATTGTTATTGTTATTGTTATTGTTATTGTTATTGTTATTGTTATTGTTATTGTTATTGTTATTGTTATTGTTATTGTTATTGTTATTGTTATTGTTATTGTTATTGTTATTGTTATTGTTATTGTTATTGTTATTGTTATTGTTATTGTTATTGTTATTGTTATTGTTATTGTTATTGTTATTGTTATTGTTATTGTTATTGTTATTGTTATTGTTATTGTTATTGTTATTGTTATTGTTATTGTTATTGTTATTGTTATTGTTATTGTTATTGTTATTGTTATTGTTATTGTTATTGTTATTGTTATTGTTATTGTTATTGTTATTGTTATTGTTATTGTTATTGTTATTGTTATTGTTATTGTTATTGTTATTGTTATTGTTATTGTTATTGTTATTGTTATTGTTATTGTTATTGTTATTGTTATTGTTATTGTTATTGTTATTGTTATTGTTATTGTTATTGTTATTGTTATTGTTATTGTTATTGTTATTGTTATTGTTATTGTTATTGTTATTGTTATTGTTATTGTTATTGTTATTGTTATTGTTATTGTTATTGTTATTGTTATTGTTATTGTTATTGTTATTGTTATTGTTATTGTTATTGTTATTGTTATTGTTATTGTTATTGTTATTGTTATTGTTATTGTTATTGTTATTGTTATTGTTATTGTTATTGTTATTGTTATTGTTATTGTTATTGTTATTGTTATTGTTATTGTTATTGTTATTGTTATTGTTATTGTTATTGTTATTGTTATTGTTATTGTTATTGTTATTGTTATTGTTATTGTTATTGTTATTGTTATTGTTATTGTTATTGTTATTGTTATTGTTATTGTTATTGTTATTGTTATTGTTATTGTTATTGTTATTGTTATTGTTATTGTTATTGTTATTGTTATTGTTATTGTTATTGTTATTGTTATTGTTATTGTTATTGTTATTGTTATTGTTATTGTTATTGTTATTGTTATTGTTATTGTTATTGTTATTGTTATTGTTATTGTTATTGTTATTGTTATTGTTATTGTTATTGTTATTGTTATTGTTATTGTTATTGTTATTGTTATTGTTATTGTTATTGTTATTGTTATTGTTATTGTTATTGTTATTGTTATTGTTATTGTTATTGTTATTGTTATTGTTATTGTTATTGTTATTGTTATTGTTATTGTTATTGTTATTGTTATTGTTATTGTTATTGTTATTATTGTTATTGTTATTGTTATTGTTATTGTTATTGTTATTGTTATTGTTATTGTTATTGTTATTGTTATTGTTATTGTTATTGTTATTGTTATTGTTATTGTTATTGTTATTGTTATTGTTATTGTTATTGTTATTGTTATTGTTATTGTTATTGTTATTGTTATTGTTATTGTTATTGTTATTGTTATTGTTATTGTTATTGTTATTGTTATTGTTATTGTTATTGTTATTGTTATTGTTATTGTTATTGTTATTGTTATTGTTATTGTTATTGTTATTGTTATTGTTATTGTTATTGTTATTGTTATTGTTATTGTTATTGTTATTGTTATTGTTATTGTTATTGTTATTGTTATTGTTATTGTTATTGTTATTGTTATTGTTATTGTTATTGTTATTGTTATTGTTATTGTTATTGTTATTGTTATTGTTATTGTTATTGTTATTGTTATTGTTATTGTTATTGTTATTGTTATTGTTATTGTTATTGTTATTGTTATTGTTATTGTTATTGTTATTGTTATTGTTATTGTTATTGTTATTGTTATTGTTATTGTTATTGTTATTGTTATTGTTATTGTTATTGTTATTGTTATTGTTATTGTTATTGTTATTGTTATTGTTATTGTTATTGTTATTGTTATTGTTATTGTTATTGTTATTGTTATTGTTATTGTTATTGTTATTGTTATTGTTATTGTTATTGTTATTGTTATTGTTATTGTTATTGTTATTGTTATTGTTATTGTTATTGTTATTGTTATTGTTATTGTTATTGTTATTGTTATTGTTATTGTTATTGTTATTGTTATTGTTATTGTTATTGTTATTGTTATTGTTATTGTTATTGTTATTGTTATTGTTATTGTTATTGTTATTGTTATTGTTATTGTTATTGTTATTGTTATTGTTATTGTTATTGTTATTGTTATTGTTATTGTTATTGTTATTGTTATTGTTATTGTTATTGTTATTGTTATTGTTATTGTTATTGTTATTGTTATTGTTATTGTTATTGTTATTGTTATTGTTATTGTTATTGTTATTGTTATTGTTATTGTTATTGTTATTGTTATTGTTATTGTTATTGTTATTGTTATTGTTATTGTTATTGTTATTGTTATTGTTATTGTTATTGTTATTGTTATTGTTATTGTTATTGTTATTGTTATTGTTATTGTTATTGTTATTGTTATTGTTATTGTTATTGTTATTGTTATTGTTATTGTTATTGTTATTGTTATTGTTATTGTTATTGTTATTGTTATTGTTATTGTTATTGTTATTGTTATTGTTATTGTTATTGTTATTGTTATTGTTATTGTTATTGTTATTGTTATTGTTATTGTTATTGTTATTGTTATTGTTATTGTTATTGTTATTGTTATTGTTATTGTTATTGTTATTGTTATTGTTATTGTTATTGTTATTGTTATTGTTATTGTTATTGTTATTGTTATTGTTATTGTTATTGTTATTGTTATTGTTATTGTTATTGTTATTGTTATTGTTATTGTTATTGTTATTGTTATTGTTATTGTTATTGTTATTGTTATTGTTATTGTTATTGTTATTGTTATTGTTATTGTTATTGTTATTGTTATTGTTATTGTTATTGTTATTGTTATTGTTATTGTTATTGTTATTGTTATTGTTATTGTTATTGTTATTGTTATTGTTATTGTTATTGTTATTGTTATTGTTATTGTTATTGTTATTGTTATTGTTATTGTTATTGTTATTGTTATTGTTATTGTTATTGTTATTGTTATTGTTATTGTTATTGTTATTGTTATTGTTATTGTTATTGTTATTGTTATTGTTATTGTTATTGTTATTGTTATTGTTATTGTTATTGTTATTGTTATTGTTATTGTTATTGTTATTGTTATTGTTATTGTTATTGTTATTGTTATTGTTATTGTTATTGTTATTGTTATTGTTATTGTTATTGTTATTGTTATTGTTATTGTTATTGTTATTGTTATTGTTATTGTTATTGTTATTGTTATTGTTATTGTTATTGTTATTGTTATTGTTATTGTTATTGTTATTGTTATTGTTATTGTTATTGTTATTGTTATTGTTATTGTTATTGTTATTGTTATTGTTATTGTTATTGTTATTGTTATTGTTATTGTTATTGTTATTGTTATTGTTATTGTTATTGTTATTGTTATTGTTATTGTTATTGTTATTGTTATTGTTATTGTTATTGTTATTGTTATTGTTATTGTTATTGTTATTGTTATTGTTATTGTTATTGTTATTGTTATTGTTATTGTTATTGTTATTGTTATTGTTATTGTTATTGTTATTGTTATTGTTATTGTTATTGTTATTGTTATTGTTATTGTTATTGTTATTGTTATTGTTATTGTTATTGTTATTGTTATTGTTATTGTTATTGTTATTGTTATTGTTATTGTTATTGTTATTGTTATTGTTATTGTTATTGTTATTGTTATTGTTATTGTTATTGTTATTGTTATTGTTATTGTTATTGTTATTGTTATTGTTATTGTTATTGTTATTGTTATTGTTATTGTTATTGTTATTGTTATTGTTATTGTTATTGTTATTGTTATTGTTATTGTTATTGTTATTGTTATTGTTATTGTTATTGTTATTGTTATTGTTATTGTTATTGTTATTGTTATTGTTATTGTTATTGTTATTGTTATTGTTATTGTTATTGTTATTGTTATTGTTATTGTTATTGTTATTGTTATTGTTATTGTTATTGTTATTGTTATTGTTATTGTTATTGTTATTGTTATTGTTATTGTTATTGTTATTGTTATTGTTATTGTTATTGTTATTGTTATTGTTATTGTTATTGTTATTGTTATTGTTATTGTTATTGTTATTGTTATTGTTATTGTTATTGTTATTGTTATTGTTATTGTTATTGTTATTGTTATTGTTATTGTTATTGTTATTGTTATTGTTATTGTTATTGTTATTGTTATTGTTATTGTTATTGTTATTGTTATTGTTATTGTTATTGTTATTGTTATTGTTATTGTTATTGTTATTGTTATTGTTATTGTTATTGTTATTGTTATTGTTATTGTTATTGTTATTGTTATTGTTATTGTTATTGTTATTGTTATTGTTATTGTTATTGTTATTGTTATTGTTATTGTTATTGTTATTGTTATTGTTATTGTTATTGTTATTGTTATTGTTATTGTTATTGTTATTGTTATTGTTATTGTTATTGTTATTGTTATTGTTATTGTTATTGTTATTGTTATTGTTATTGTTATTGTTATTGTTATTGTTATTGTTATTGTTATTGTTATTGTTATTGTTATTGTTATTGTTATTGTTATTGTTATTGTTATTGTTATTGTTATTGTTATTGTTATTGTTATTGTTATTGTTATTGTTATTGTTATTGTTATTGTTATTGTTATTGTTATTGTTATTGTTATTGTTATTGTTATTGTTATTGTTATTGTTATTGTTATTGTTATTGTTATTGTTATTGTTATTGTTATTGTTATTGTTATTGTTATTGTTATTGTTATTGTTATTGTTATTGTTATTGTTATTGTTATTGTTATTGTTATTGTTATTGTTATTGTTATTGTTATTGTTATTGTTATTGTTATTGTTATTGTTATTGTTATTGTTATTGTTATTGTTATTGTTATTGTTATTGTTATTGTTATTGTTATTGTTATTGTTATTGTTATTGTTATTGTTATTGTTATTGTTATTGTTATTGTTATTGTTATTGTTATTGTTATTGTTATTGTTATTGTTATTGTTATTGTTATTGTTATTGTTATTGTTATTGTTATTGTTATTGTTATTGTTATTGTTATTGTTATTGTTATTGTTATTGTTATTGTTATTGTTATTGTTATTGTTATTGTTATTGTTATTGTTATTGTTATTGTTATTGTTATTGTTATTGTTATTGTTATTGTTATTGTTATTGTTATTGTTATTGTTATTGTTATTGTTATTGTTATTGTTATTGTTATTGTTATTGTTATTGTTATTGTTATTGTTATTGTTATTGTTATTGTTATTGTTATTGTTATTGTTATTGTTATTGTTATTGTTATTGTTATTGTTATTGTTATTGTTATTGTTATTGTTATTGTTATTGTTATTGTTATTGTTATTGTTATTGTTATTGTTATTGTTATTGTTATTGTTATTGTTATTGTTATTGTTATTGTTATTGTTATTGTTATTGTTATTGTTATTGTTATTGTTATTGTTATTGTTATTGTTATTGTTATTGTTATTGTTATTGTTATTGTTATTGTTATTGTTATTGTTATTGTTATTGTTATTGTTATTGTTATTGTTATTGTTATTGTTATTGTTATTGTTATTGTTATTGTTATTGTTATTGTTATTGTTATTGTTATTGTTATTGTTATTGTTATTGTTATTGTTATTGTTATTGTTATTGTTATTGTTATTGTTATTGTTATTGTTATTGTTATTGTTATTGTTATTGTTATTGTTATTGTTATTGTTATTGTTATTGTTATTGTTATTGTTATTGTTATTGTTATTGTTATTGTTATTGTTATTGTTATTGTTATTGTTATTGTTATTGTTATTGTTATTGTTATTGTTATTGTTATTGTTATTGTTATTGTTATTGTTATTGTTATTGTTATTGTTATTGTTATTGTTATTGTTATTGTTATTGTTATTGTTATTGTTATTGTTATTGTTATTGTTATTGTTATTGTTATTGTTATTGTTATTGTTATTGTTATTGTTATTGTTATTGTTATTGTTATTGTTATTGTTATTGTTATTGTTATTGTTATTGTTTATTGTTATTGTTATTGTTATTGTTATTGTTATTGTTATTGTTATTGTTATTGTTATTGTTATTGTTATTGTTATTGTTATTGTTATTGTTATTGTATGTTATTGTTATTGTTATTGTATTGTTATTGTTATTGTTTGTATGTTATTGTTTGTTATTGTTATTGTTATTGTTATTGTTATTGTTATTGTTATTGTTATTGTTATTGTTATTGTTATTGTTATTGTTATTGTTATTGTTATTGTTATTGTTATTGTTATTGTTATTGTTATTGTTATTGTTATTGTTATTGTTATTGTTATTGTTATTGTTATTGTTATTGTTATTGTTATTGTTATTGTTATTGTTATTGTTATTGTATTGTTATTGTTATTGTTATTGTTATTGTTATTGTTATTGTTTTTGTTATTGTTATTGTTATTGTTATTGTTATTGTTATTGTTATTGTTATTGTTATTGTTATTGTTATTGTTATTGTTATTGTTATTGTTATTGTTATTGTTATTGTTATTGTTATTGTTATTGTTATTGTATTGTTATTGTTATTGTTATTGTTATTGTTATTGTTATTGTATTGTTATTGTTATTGTTATTGTTATTGTTTGTTATTGTTATTGTTATTGTTATTGTTATTGTTATTGTTATTGTTATTGTTATTGTTATTGTTATTGTTATTGTTATTGTTATTGTTATTGTTATTGTTATTGTTATTGTTATTGTTATTGTTATTGTTATTGTTATTGTTATTGTTATTGTTATTGTTATTGTTATTGTTATTGTTATTGTTATTGTTATTGTTATTGTTATTGTTATTGTTATTGTTATTGTTATTGTTATTGTTATTGTTATTGTTATTGTTATTGTTATTGTTATTGTTATTGTTATTGTTATTGTTATTGTTATTGTTATTGTTATTGTTATTGTTATTGTTATTGTTATTGTTATTGTTATTGTTATTGTTATTGTTATTGTTATTGTTATTGTTATTGTTATTGTTATTGTTATTGTTATTGTTATTGTTATTGTTATTGTTATTGTTATTGTTATTGTTATTGTTATTGTTATTGTTATTGTTATTGTTATTGTTATTGTTATTGTTATTGTTATTGTTATTGTTATTGTTATTGTTATTGTTATTGTTATTGTTATTGTTATTGTTATTGTTATTGTTATTGTTATTGTTATTGTTATTGTTATTGTTATTGTTATTGTTATTGTTATTGTTATTGTTATTGTTATTGTTATTGTTATTGTTATTGTTATTGTTATTGTTATTGTTATTGTTATTGTTATTGTTATTGTTATTGTTATTGTTATTGTTATTGTTATTGTTATTGTTATTGTTATTGTTATTGTTATTGTTATTGTTATTGTTATTGTTATTGTTATTGTTATTGTTATTGTTATTGTTATTGTTATTGTTATTGTTATTGTTATTGTTATTGTTATTGTTATTGTTATTGTTATTGTTATTGTTATTGTTATTGTTATTGTTATTGTTATTGTTATTGTTATTGTTATTGTTATTGTTATTGTTATTGTTATTGTTATTGTTATTGTTATTGTTATTGTTATTGTTATTGTTATTGTTATTGTTATTGTTATTGTTATTGTTATTGTTATTGTTATTGTTATTGTTATTGTTATTGTTATTGTTATTGTTATTGTTATTGTTATTGTTATTGTTATTGTTATTGTTATTGTTATTGTTATTGTTATTGTTATTGTTATTGTTATTGTTATTGTTATTGTTATTGTTATTGTTATTGTTATTGTTATTGTTATTGTTATTGTTATTGTTATTGTTATTGTTATTGTTATTGTTATTGTTATTGTTATTGTTATTGTTATTGTTATTGTTATTGTTATTGTTATTGTTATTGTTATTGTTATTGTTATTGTTATTGTTATTGTTATTGTTATTGTTATTGTTATTGTTATTGTTATTGTTATTGTTATTGTTATTGTTATTGTTATTGTTATTGTTATTGTTATTGTTATTGTTATTGTTATTGTTATTGTTATTGTTATTGTTATTGTTATTGTTATTGTTATTGTTATTGTTATTGTTATTGTTATTGTTATTGTTATTGTTATTGTTATTGTTATTGTTATTGTTATTGTTATTGTTATTGTTATTGTTATTGTTATTGTTATTGTTATTGTTATTGTTATTGTTATTGTTATTGTTATTGTTATTGTTATTGTTATTGTTATTGTTATTGTTATTGTTATTGTTATTGTTATTGTTATTGTTATTGTTATTGTTATTGTTATTGTTATTGTTATTGTTATTGTTATTGTTATTGTTATTGTTATTGTTATTGTTATTGTTATTGTTATTGTTATTGTTATTGTTATTGTTATTGTTATTGTTATTGTTATTGTTATTGTTATTGTTATTGTTATTGTTATTGTTATTGTTATTGTTATTGTTATTGTTATTGTTATTGTTATTGTTATTGTTATTGTTATTGTTATTGTTATTGTTATTGTTATTGTTATTGTTATTGTTATTGTTATTGTTATTGTTATTGTTATTGTTATTGTTATTGTTATTGTTATTGTTATTGTTATTGTTATTGTTATTGTTATTGTTATTGTTATTGTTATTGTTATTGTTATTGTTATTGTTATTGTTATTGTTATTGTTATTGTTATTGTTATTGTTATTGTTATTGTTATTGTTATTGTTATTGTTATTGTTATTGTTATTGTTATTGTTATTGTTATTGTTATTGTTATTGTTATTGTTATTGTTATTGTTATTGTTATTGTTATTGTTATTGTTATTGTTATTGTTATTGTTATTGTTATTGTTATTGTTATTGTTATTGTTATTGTTATTGTTATTGTTATTGTTATTGTTATTGTTATTGTTATTGTTATTGTTATTGTTATTGTTATTGTTATTGTTATTGTTATTGTTATTGTTATTGTTATTGTTATTGTTATTGTTATTGTTATTGTTATTGTTATTGTTATTGTTATTGTTATTGTTATTGTTATTGTTATTGTTATTGTTATTGTTATTGTTATTGTTATTGTTATTGTTATTGTTATTGTTATTGTTATTGTTATTGTTATTGTTATTGTTATTGTTATTGTTATTGTTATTGTTATTGTTATTGTTATTGTTATTGTTATTGTTATTGTTATTGTTATTGTTATTGTTATTGTTATTGTTATTGTTATTGTTATTGTTATTGTTATTGTTATTGTTATTGTTATTGTTATTGTTATTGTTATTGTTATTGTTATTGTTATTGTTATTGTTATTGTTATTGTTATTGTTATTGTTATTGTTATTGTTATTGTTATTGTTATTGTTATTGTTATTGTTATTGTTATTGTTATTGTTATTGTTATTGTTATTGTTATTGTTATTGTTATTGTTATTGTTATTGTTATTGTTATTGTTATTGTTATTGTTATTGTTATTGTTATTGTTATTGTTATTGTTATTGTTATTGTTATTGTTATTGTTATTGTTATTGTTATTGTTATTGTTATTGTTATTGTTATTGTTATTGTTATTGTTATTGTTATTGTTATTGTTATTGTTATTGTTATTGTTATTGTTATTGTTATTGTTATTGTTATTGTTATTGTTATTGTTATTGTTATTGTTATTGTTATTGTTATTGTTATTGTTATTGTTATTGTTATTGTTATTGTTATTGTTATTGTTATTGTTATTGTTATTGTTATTGTTATTGTTATTGTTATTGTTATTGTTATTGTTATTGTTATTGTTATTGTTATTGTTATTGTTATTGTTATTGTTATTGTTATTGTTATTGTTATTGTTATTGTTATTGTTATTGTTATTGTTATTGTTATTGTTATTGTTATTGTTATTGTTATTGTTATTGTTATTGTTATTGTTATTGTTATTGTTATTGTTATTGTTATTGTTATTGTTATTGTTATTGTTATTGTTATTGTTATTGTTATTGTTATTGTTATTGTTATTGTTATTGTTATTGTTATTGTTATTGTTATTGTTATTGTTATTGTTATTGTTATTGTTATTGTTATTGTTATTGTTATTGTTATTGTTATTGTTATTGTTATTGTTATTGTTATTGTTATTGTTATTGTTATTGTTATTGTTATTGTTATTGTTATTGTTATTGTTATTGTTATTGTTATTGTTATTGTTATTGTTATTGTTATTGTTATTGTTATTGTTATTGTTATTGTTATTGTTATTGTTATTGTTATTGTTATTGTTATTGTTATTGTTATTGTTATTGTTATTGTTATTGTTATTGTTATTGTTATTGTTATTGTTATTGTTATTGTTATTGTTATTGTTATTGTTATTGTTATTGTTATTGTTATTGTTATTGTTATTGTTATTGTTATTGTTATTGTTATTGTTATTGTTATTGTTATTGTTATTGTTATTGTTATTGTTATTGTTATTGTTATTGTTATTGTTATTGTTATTGTTATTGTTATTGTTATTGTTATTGTTATTGTTATTGTTATTGTTATTGTTATTGTTATTGTTATTGTTATTGTTATTGTTATTGTTATTGTTATTGTTATTGTTATTGTTATTGTTATTGTTATTGTTATTGTTATTGTTATTGTTATTGTTATTGTTATTGTTATTGTTATTGTTATTGTTATTGTTATTGTTATTGTTATTGTTATTGTTATTGTTATTGTTATTGTTATTGTTATTGTTATTGTTATTGTTATTGTTATTGTTATTGTTATTGTTATTGTTATTGTTATTGTTATTGTTATTGTTATTGTTATTGTTATTGTTATTGTTATTGTTATTGTTATTGTTATTGTTATTGTTATTGTTATTGTTATTGTTATTGTTATTGTTATTGTTATTGTTATTGTTATTGTTATTGTTATTGTTATTGTTATTGTTATTGTTATTGTTATTGTTATTGTTATTGTTATTGTTATTGTTATTGTTATTGTTATTGTTATTGTTATTGTTATTGTTATTGTTATTGTTATTGTTATTGTTATTGTTATTGTTATTGTTATTGTTATTGTTATTGTTATTGTTATTGTTATTGTTATTGTTATTGTTATTGTTATTGTTATTGTTATTGTTATTGTTATTGTTATTGTTATTGTTATTGTTATTGTTATTGTTATTGTTATTGTTATTGTTATTGTTATTGTTATTGTTATTGTTATTGTTATTGTTATTGTTATTGTTATTGTTATTGTTATTGTTATTGTTATTGTTATTGTTATTGTTATTGTTATTGTTATTGTTATTGTTATTGTTATTGTTATTGTTATTGTTATTGTTATTGTTATTGTTATTGTTATTGTTATTGTTATTGTTATTGTTATTGTTATTGTTATTGTTATTGTTATTGTTATTGTTATTGTTATTGTTATTGTTATTGTTATTGTTATTGTTATTGTTATTGTTATTGTTATTGTTATTGTTATTGTTATTGTTATTGTTATTGTTATTGTTATTGTTATTGTTATTGTTATTGTTATTGTTATTGTTATTGTTATTGTTATTGTTATTGTTATTGTTATTGTTATTGTTATTGTTATTGTTATTGTTATTGTTATTGTTATTGTTATTGTTATTGTTATTGTTATTGTTATTGTTATTGTTATTGTTATTGTTATTGTTATTGTTATTGTTATTGTTATTGTTATTGTTATTGTTATTGTTATTGTTATTGTTATTGTTATTGTTATTGTTATTGTTATTGTTATTGTTATTGTTATTGTTATTGTTATTGTTATTGTTATTGTTATTGTTATTGTTATTGTTATTGTTATTGTTATTGTTATTGTTATTGTTATTGTTATTGTTATTGTTATTGTTATTGTTATTGTTATTGTTATTGTTATTGTTATTGTTATTGTTATTGTTATTGTTATTGTTATTGTTATTGTTATTGTTATTGTTATTGTTATTGTTATTGTTATTGTTATTGTTATTGTTATTGTTATTGTTATTGTTATTGTTATTGTTATTGTTATTGTTATTGTTATTGTTATTGTTATTGTTATTGTTATTGTTATTGTTATTGTTATTGTTATTGTTATTGTTATTGTTATTGTTATTGTTATTGTTATTGTTATTGTTATTGTTATTGTTATTGTTATTGTTATTGTTATTGTTATTGTTATTGTTATTGTTATTGTTATTGTTATTGTTATTGTTATTGTTATTGTTATTGTTATTGTTATTGTTATTGTTATTGTTATTGTTATTGTTATTGTTATTGTTATTGTTATTGTTATTGTTATTGTTATTGTTATTGTTATTGTTATTGTTATTGTTATTGTTATTGTTATTGTTATTGTTATTGGATTTAAATGGGAATCCCCCAAATATGTTTTTTTGTCTTTCGAGCCGGATCGGAACTCTTTGGACAATTTAATTGGACAATTGATCGTGTGCTTTAACTAGAAATTGGAATCCATACATCCCTCATCCTATAACCAAGGTAGGCTGTGCACTGAAAGTTAATTTTTTTGCAAAAAAAAATATTTGATAGATATAGTTTTTATTTAATAATTGCGTAAATTTAAAGAGATTTTTGATCGATTGATAGTTTTTTGAAAAGGAATAAAGTATTTTCTATTATTAAAAGTTTTGCATATTTGGATGCGAAATTTAAAAGTGATATTTAATGAAAATTGAGAAAAATAAACTGTGATGTTTGTGCTTAGTTTCGACGTATTTGGGAGGATTTTGATCGTAGGGCAAAAGTACAGTCTCGGTACAGTTAATAGATCGCGTGATTTCAGACGCTCCCAACTTTTTGCCGTGAATGATTATACAGTTTTTTTCTGATACCGTTAGGAGTTATCGATACTTATTTTAAAATAATTTTCTGTGTTTAAAGAAAAAGGAAAAGTTTATTGAATAAAATTTATATTTTCAAGATTTAAGTTAATTAATTTTTGAGCTTTTTTGAAACTTTTTGCATTATAGGTGCACTTTTTTCTTCGTTTTTGGTTTTTTGAAATTAATTCTTTCTAAGTTATCGAAATGACTCCTTCAGAAGATTTTTATATGTCAGTAAGGCAAATAAATGACACTATAAAAAGTTTTCGCGAAGTTCCAAGTAGGGAAAGTTTGACTTGTGGTATGTTCAGTGGCGGATCTAGGGTTGCTGGCGATCGGGGCAAAGCGAAAAATTCCGCCCCTCCCTATTTGCTGTACGAATAACATTAGGAGTATTTTAAGTGTAAATAGGTTATTAATTATTAAAAGCTTATATGTTTGAAGAATTGTATTTCATATCGATTCTTTTGTCAGTTACAACGGAAAAAAACATTATTATTTGTGTTACTTAGATTATTACTTTTAGAATATAACTTTTCTGGCCTTGATTGCCACAAATTCAGCAATAATATCATTGTAGTCGAGTGATGCTGCTACTTCATTTTCGATAGATAGTATAGCTAAATTTGACAGCCTGTCTTGGTTCATGGTTGTGCGGAGATAAGATTTTATCAATTTCAGTTTACTGAATGATCGCTCACACGAAGCCACGGACAATGGTAGAGTCAGCAAAATTTTCAATGCCGTCACAAGTGTTTTGTACGCCTCTAACCCCAACGATGAAATATACAATAGTATTCCTTTTGGAGTGAGATCAAGACTTTCTCCCTTTTTATTGGCCCTTTTCAGAAGAAAAATGACATCTTTGATATCGTGAAACAATTCCGTACCATTTAAATCATTAGAATAAATTTCAGCTAATGATTTGCATTTATCGTTAACTTCCAATAGTTTTCTATTCAAAACTTCTTTATCGTCATCAAGATATTCTTTGAAGTTAAAGAAATATCCGAAGCGCTCATTCAGCACTCTCAAGCTAGCAAAACGAGTAGAAACTTCGATTAAAAGGCTGTCCAAAATTTGATATTTGATAAATAACATCGAAGCATAAGTACCTTGATTAAATGTTGCAATAGAAAAACACTGCCTTGATTGGAATGTATGTAAACAAACGCGCTCATAACCTAACACGTATACTGCTCGCTCTCTCTCTCTCTCTCTCTAAGCAAGAAAGTTTATTATGACGTTTCGAGCGTCCCTTTTCCTTTTGATCACATCATAAAACACTTACACTTGTATTCTATAGGGAGCGTTACATACGCAGCGCCACGGGAAAATATGAATTCTCGAAACATAAATTGCTAGTCAGACTCGATTTAGCGCCTCTTAGATTTGGCACCCGGGGCGCTTGCTCCTTTCGCCCCCCCCCCCCTAGATCCGCCACTGGGTATGTTAGAAGTATGGAAACAAGAATTTGAGACTTTATGGCAGGAGTTAAAAACAAATTATGTGAGGTATCTAAAAAATGAAGACAAAAGTTTAGATGAAGTTAAGACCTTGGCAGGCAAAATATACTTCGCTTTCAACTTGTTATTTCTCTGAAGTTGGTGGAATAGTAGATATGATAAAAAAAATAGTTCAGTTAATGAAAACAAATCAAATTGGATGCTTTGTGAAATGAGTCATAAGTCTCAAACAGAATTCGGAATTAAGGTTCCACCTTGCGATGCGGAATGCTTCGAAGGTGATTATAAATCCCGGCCTACGTTTCGTGACATGTTCACTTCGATATATACAAATCACCCGCGATTAAGTGATGTAGAAAAAATTTTACACTTACGTTTAAAAACTAAAAAGGAAGGACATGATATTGTGGATAAATTTTCACTCACAGCAAATTATTTAAAACTTGCTTGGGATGCATTCTCAGTATGAAAATAAACGCATTCTTATAAACACACAACTTGAAGCATTACTTTCAATACCTTCCATCTCAACTGAAAGCGGTTCAGCTCTGAGAAAACTACAAAGAACGGTTTGTGATTGTTTAGGAATCCTTAATAGCTATGATGTGAAAACAGATGATTATAAGATCCTATTCTCGTTTTCATGATTTCACAAAAAATCCCTGAACAAACTTTATTTCTTTTTGAACAAAGCATTCCAAAAACTAAATGAGATTCGTAAATGGAAATCCTTCAATGATTTTTTGTTCATAGATACAAGATACTTGAATCTGTTGAAGAAGTTAAACATTGCCCTCGCAAAAATACAAATCAGCCTTCTAACTCTGACTCTAAAAAAGTTAATTCATTTAATATTGAACAAAAAAAATAATTATTGTTGCAAGCTATGCAACAGCACCCACCCCTTGCGTTCATGCAAGAAATTTTTGGACATGTAAGTTAAGACAAAAGGAAATCAATCTCCATTCTCCACCCATCGCAGCATCAGCAGATTATGTTATAACCATATTGCCACCCAGAAGCAAGAACACCCACACAACACTTTTTATCCAGACACCCCAAAAGTGATGATCAGCATTATCATTCCATTTTAATTAAACAGTACCACAGCCACAATCGTCAGTGCAGTCCATGTTCAGTTCATACTCATCAGCAGAGCAGCATAGTACTCTCCCTAGTTATTAATATTAATAATTGTTATAGTATTCTAAGTAATAAAGAAATATTTTTTTTTTTATATAAAATAAAAGAGAATAATTTTAATTGAAGGCCCCGGCGAGATAGGCCAATTTTAAATAAAATTTGAAAAAAACAAAGTAAAATCTTAAAATCAGTGTCTTCGCCAAAAAAATACAGCCAAATATTCAACAAAGATTGGAGAAAGCGCAGAAAATATATTATAAGTAAGAACCTATATTTTAAGATGAATTAATGTCCGATATATTTAAAAAATTTATGAGTGATTACAAAAAACAAAAAAAAAGTGAAAATACAAAGTGCAAACAAAAATTTAGATTCAAGCAAAAGTCCAGAAATTATTAATAACAGAATGTCAAACGTACAGGAAGTAGAAACTTTAATCGCGAAAGCAATATTAAATAACACAAACTTGCTACAAATCGAATTTTCTAAAGAAATTAAAG
The DNA here is from genome assembly GCA_958431115.1 of Syrphus vitripennis. Classification (NCBI taxonomy): domain Eukaryota; kingdom Metazoa; phylum Arthropoda; class Insecta; order Diptera; family Syrphidae; genus Syrphus; species Syrphus vitripennis. The sequence goes on along the minus strand of OY288110.1, from coordinate 53,586,769 downwards.
ACTTAAATAAAAAACTAGAAGATTTAGGAGCATCTAATGTAGTTAAGAATTTTGAAAAGCAAACTATAGATGTAACAATACAAGATAACGAAGGGTTAGATGTTATAAAGTCGTTACCTGAATTTTCTGGTAACGCAAGTTCCTATGTAAGTTGGAGAGAAGCAGCTTACAACTCAATTAGCCTATATACGAAAGGCAGTAGGAGATTTTTCGCAGCACTTACCATTTTCAGAAATAAAATTCTGCATAGTGCAAATGATATTTTGACCAATCATGGTACAACACTAAACTTCGAAGCAATTATGGCAAGATTGGATTTTTCTTACGCCGATAAAAGGCCACTGCATATGTTAGAGCAGGAGCTAAGTGTGTTAAGACAAGGGTCTATGGAGATATTAGACTACTATAATAAAGTAAATGAAAAACTTACGTTAATCATTAATAAGACCATGATGACCCACGGAAATGAGTCACCCATCTCACATGAACTATGTAAGATTCATAGGCAAAACGCCTTGAGAACATTCATATCCGGCTTGTCTGGAAATCTCTCAGATATTTTGTTCTCAATCTGCCCCCCAGATCTACCAAGTGCTCTAGCAAAAGCTCAAGAACTGGAATCGAATAAATCACGTGCTACCTTTGCACAAAGGTATAGTTCACCAAATGACATTAAGAAACTACCTAACAACAACTTAAGATTTCCTCCACGGAACATGCAAACAACACACAATGGTTTCCCTCGATATCCAAATAACGATTACAGACAGTTGTCCCAACGATTTGAACCAATGGTTCTTGGGTCTTCAGTTAATCGACCTATGAATAAAAGTGACGTAAATCACTATAAACAAATACACGCTAATACAGCACAGAATCCATACAATGTACTACCAGGTCCAAGTAACTATAGAAATCCAAACTGGCAATGGAAAAAACCTGATCAAAACTTGTACAATAATCCCCAAAGACCTCTATTCAAGAGAGAAAAAGATAACTTAGTGGACATTCGAATAGACCACCACCAAACAAAAATGAAAGAATTAACAATTTAAACGAAAATTCGGATCATTTTTTAGACATGAGACGGGATTGCCCCACATTCAAAGAAAACTAGGAGATAAAAACATTCGTATTCTGTTAGATACCGGAGCTAATAGTAATTATTGCAAGCCCAACATTTTTCATGAAGAAATTAGCCTCCCTATATTTAAACGAGCCCTCACTCCAAATGGAGAAATAATAATAAAAACATATCATGAAGTATTAATATTTAATACAATCACGAGATTTTACGTGATTAACAATTTAGAATTCGATGCGCTTATAGGCATCAACCTACTTAGTGATATAAATGCAAAAATTGATTTAGAAAATAAAATTATTAAATATAATAAAAAATATGAAAAAATATTTTTCACCGAAAAAGAATTAAGTAAAAAGGTAAATAATATAAAAGATATTGACTTAGAAAGATTGGTTGAATCAATGACTAAAAGGATTACGGATATCCACTCAAGCATTGATATGACTTTGCCATTTAGGACCGATGTTATCGCTGAAATCCGTACAGATACAGACAAGCCTATATGGACGAAACAATATCCTTACCCCTTAAGCGCTAATAAATTTGTGAACCTCGAGATTCACGATTTATTAAATAAAAATATAATAAGGCCTTCCAAAAGTCCTTATAACAGCCCCGTTTGGGTCGTTCCTAAAAAAGGAACAAATGAAGACGGAACGCCAAAAAACCGCCTTGTAATTGATTTCAAAAAATTGAATGAACACACTATATCGGATAAATACCCAATACCCGATACAAGTGTTATACTCTCTAACCTAGGGAAAGCAAAATATTTTTCAACTCTCGACCTCGAATCTGGATTCCATCAGATAATGATGAAACCAGAAGACATAGAAAAAACTAGTTTTTCTATAAATAACGGAAAATATGAATATATACGACTACCGTTTGGCTTAAAAAATGCCCCCTCTATTTTTCAACGGGCAATGGACGACATACTGCGTCCATTAATAGGCAAAATTTGCCATGTATATATTGATGATATCATTGTATATTCAGATACTCTCGAAAATCACACGAAACACTTAAACGAAATAATTAATATACTAAAAAAGGCAAATATGAAAATTTCTATAGAAAAATCAGAGTTATACAAAGATCAAGTAGAGTTTTTGGGTTATATCGTAGCACAAAACGTAATACGAACCAACCCAGAAAAAGTTAGAACTATTAAAGAGTATCCACAACCAAATACTCTAAGACAACTTCGTAGTTTCCTCGGAATGATAGGCTACTACAGAAAATTTATAAAAAACTTTGCCAATATAGCAAAACCCCTTACAAATTATTTAAAAAGTGAAAATGGACAAATTTCTACACATGTAGCAAAAAAAACTGAAATAATATTAGATGAAAATGCATGCAAAGCATTTAATACATTAAAAGAATATTTAATGCACGAAGTCGAGCTTACACAGCCAAATTTTGAAAAAAAAATTACTTTAACAACCGATGCTTCTAACGATGCAATTGGTGCAGTTTTATCCCAAGATGGGAAACCAATCACCTTCATATCGAAAACCTTAAACAAAACCGAACAATGTTATGCCACAAACGAGAAAGAGCTCTACGCTATCGTTTATGCACTAAAGAATCTAAGAAATTACCTTTACGGTATCACAAACCTCGAGATCCATACGGATCACCAACCCTTAACCTACGCTGTTTCTAAAAGAAACCCAAATTCGAAAATGAAAAGATGGCATAGTATTATTGAGGAATATGCACCAAAATTCATTTATAAACCTGGAACCACAAACATAGTAGCAGATGCATTATCTAGACAAAACCTCAATCAAATATCTGACTCATCATCAAACCACGCTACAACGCACTCAGCCGAAAGTAGTGAACATGATAACATTGAAATATTAAACAAACCTATAAACCAATTTAACCAACAAATTGTTGTTCATAAATCTTCAGAATTCATCCACGAACAACTGAATCCATTTCCTAACAAAAAAAGGCACCTAATAGAATATTCAGACCCTTCACAATTAATACAATTGTTCAAAGAATTCCTTAAACCAGGAACAGTAGCATTATTTACTCATGCAGAGGTAATTTATGAACTAAAAGATGTTTTTAAAACATTTACAAATAAATTCATTCGTTGCAAACATTTCGTCAATGATATAACAAATAAAGACGACCAACTAATAATAATAGAACAAATTCATACAAGGGCACACAGAGGCTCAAAAGAAAATATAAAGCAAATAGAAGAAATGTATTACTGGCCCTCAATTAGAGAAGAGGTAGAAGAATATGTTAGATCATGTGAAATTTGCAATAGGAATAAATACAATAGGAAGCCCCATATTGAACCAATTGGTGAGGCACCAATTCCCAAGAACAAAGGGGAATCCTTACACTTAGATGTAATGATGTTCGAAAAATTGAAAGTCATAACTTGCATAGATACATATTCTAAACTTTTAGTAATAAAAATTATAGAAAACAAACTTAACATGGGTATCAAGGTTTTAGAAATTTTACAAACATTTCCTAATTGTACTAACATAACTTGCGACAATGACCCGACATTTACAAGCCAACCTTTCAAATCGTTAATGGAACGTCAAAAAATAGACATGTATTATGTTCCAGCAAAACATTCATTATCAAATGGACAAGTAGAAAGAGTGCACAGCACAATCCAAGAACTAGCTAGATGCATTAGAGAAGAATTTAAAATAGTAGACTTAGAAGAAGTACTAATCAAATCAGCTTTAGAATACAATAAAACTATACATTCTGTTATTAATGAAAAACCTATGAATATATTATTTAACGAAAATGACCATTCAGATACTTTCAATAAATTAAAAACAGCACAAGAAAAAACTTTAAGAACATTTAATAAAAAAAGAAAACAAATTCCACTAGAAGAAAATCGTATTGCATATGAAAAAAACAAGTAATGAAAGATGGGGAAAAATAAAACCCAAATTCAAGAAAATTATTGTAAAAGAAGATTTAGGTCATACTATTAAATTAAGAAATGGAAGAGAAATTCATAAAGATAATTTAAAAATAATTTAATAATTTCAGAAAATGTTCCTCTTACTGTTAACAATCACAGCTTGTGCAGCTCAAGTAATCGATTATTCAAGAGAAGATTATTTGTTAATTAATAATAACAATGTTTTAATATACGAAGATTATGCAAATCTTTTTCATGTTACAAATCTAACTTATATAAGAAAAATAATACGCGAATCCAAACAAGCTTTGATACAGCATCACGATCAAACGGAATACCCTGGTACTCCATACACTGAAAAACACGAAATAGATTTCTCTATTATCGAAACCCTATTAGACCAATTAACTTTAACTAATCGTAATAAAAGAGCTATCGAAACAATCGGTACTATTTGGAAATATATTGCAGGATCTCCTGATCATAATGATAAAATAATAATCGAAAATAAGATAAACGACTTAGTCGAGAATAACAACAAACAATTTATGATTAATTCAAAATTATTCAAATTAATGGAAAGCTTATCAAAAAACCACATAGATGATATTGTAACCAAACAATGTAAAATTATCATCCTAGAATTACAAAACTTAGTGAACACTATATCACTATCTAAGCTTGGAAATTTAAATCCTAATGTATTAAGTTTAAGAGAAATTAAAAATATAATCAAACATGAAAATGTATCACTATCTATTTCAGATTTATTAGATGCATCCAAATTTAAAATTATGCAAAAACAGGATATCATTGTAATTCTAATTAAATATCCTATTATAACATTGAACTGTACACTTTTTGAAGTTAGAGCAATAAGTCATATTGACGGAAAAATAATCATACCAAATCAAATTGCCCTCTGCAAAAATAACTATACAAATATTAAAGAATGTAAAATAGAGTTAAACAACTACTACTGTAAATTAGATCATAACGCCAACTGCCTATCAAACCTATTAAACAACAGAAAAACCACTTGCAGCAAAATCAAAGAACACAATTCACGGATAGAAGTCATATTGGAAGGATCCATATTAATTACTGGAGAACACATTGTTGATAACATCACTTATCACGGAACTAATTTAGTTACCTTCGAAAACCAAACTTGTATTGATGAAGTTATATACAAAAACCCATCATACGAAATAAAACAATTCCTAAAGGGATATTCAAGTTCAAACTATGAAATTGGACAATATATTGAATCACTAAACGAAGATTTAAAAATACAAAACATTAACTTTTTAAATTTTCTACAGCAAGAAGTGTATGATAATCCAACATATACAATCATGTTTGCATTTTTAATTGTTATCACACTAATAATATTAAAAAGAGCATACAAGACAAACCAAAAGCAAGAATCTCAAGATGATTTGATGGAGCAAGCATGCTTACGCATAAATCACGCTATAGCAGAAGAAATTGAACGAGGACGTTCAAACTTGAACTAAGAGGGGAGTTAAGACAAAAGGAAATCAATCTCCATTCTCCACCCATCGCAGCATCAGCAGATTATGTTATAACCATATTGCCACCCAGAAGCAAGAACACCCACACAACACTTTTTATCCAGACACCCCAAAAGTGATGATCAGCATTATCATTCCATTTTAATTAAACAGTACCACAGCCACAATCGTCAGTGCAGTCCATGTTCAGTTCATACTCATCAGCAGAGCAGCATAGTACTCTCCCTAGTTATTAATATTAATAATTGTTATAGTAGCCGTGTTTTGGTGTAAATTGTTAGCCACTCAGTAAAAAAAATTGAAAAAAACGATTATATTCACTTTTATATTCACTCTTTTTTTAAATCTCAGAGTTGGCAATCGTGATAAATTTTGTGACATTTGATGTCAATCAGTGTGTATTAAAAAGATAAAATTTAAAATGAAATCGAGTATTTGGGCGCGTTCGACGGTTCGTTTCTGCACGAAGTTTTCACGGGACATAGTTGATGTCCAGCCGGTCAATAAATATGATTAGACGGTCAATAAATTCGGTGAATCTTTGACTTGTAGCACACCGTCAATGCGTTGACTCTTGACTATCGCTTTGATACAAATTTTAGTGTGATTTTAGTGAGCGAAAATAAAATCGATTTTTCGGTAGAAAAATTCAGATTTTGAGATGTTTCTTAATCCATCGAGATCGCAGCCATCCTCCAATGGAATTTGACAGTTTATGTCTTGACAGATAGGTAATTAACTATATTTTGACCTATTTTGAATATTTCTTTCTCCACGCTTCCCAAATCCCCTTAAATTAAAATTTTAGTGAGCAAAAATAAAATCGATTTTTCGCTAGAAAAATTCAGATTTTTTAGATGTTTCCTAATCCATCGAGATCGCAGCCATCATTCAAGGGTATTTAACCGTTTGTAGATTGAAGGGTAGAATATAAACAATGGGGCATATTCATAGTCATCTGACAAGTTGTTTCTTTGTCTCTTCTTAGCTATCCTGGAGTTTATGTTATTCATAGACAATTTAGACCCAGGTCCAAAAGATAGATTGGAGCTCATTCCTTAAAAACGGTTGACTCTTTGACTTAGTTGTTTTTTCTATCTGTCAAAAAATGGATTGGATTTCAATGGATTGACAGGCAATAGTACTAAAATTGCAGTAGAATTCTGTTTTTCACTAAACTGAGCTGCCAAATTCTTTATGAATAGCAGCTGTTTCTAACATGTGTGGTAACTTTAGACTCGAGGCCAGTTGGACCCGGTTCTAAAGCTTGACTATGAATATGTCCCAATATTTTTGCGAATTTGGAATATTTTACAGCCCTTCTCCCAAGAAATAAATATAAAATGAAAAATTTCGAATTTCCAGTAGAAACATTAAAATTTTTCGGAAGCTTTTCAATCCATCGAGATTTGAGATTTTCTATAGGTACGCCTTTTCTTTTAATATCTTTTATTACAAATAAAAGAAAACAATTTAAATAGACATAGAGCATTATTTCTAGATATCTAGACATAATAATGAAAAAGATGCATTCCGGAACACACCCCAGTACCAACATTTCCGAAACAAATATTTGTTTCCACTTTAATCAAGCGCCATCTACATCTCAACATATCAACAATTTATATTCATTTTTATGTTCACTCTGATTACTGACCTAATTATATTCACTCTTGATGTTTTTATTGTTTTGCCTGTAAAATTTTGCTAACTTGGTTATTCACTTTTTCAAAAAACACGACTAGTATTCTAAGTAATAAAGAAATATTTTTTTTTTTTATATAAAATAAAAGAGAATAATTTTAATTTGTATGTCTCAGCCCGACGTAAAATAGTACAATCCCAAAAGTACTGTTACAGTTGTCTTGCACTTACACATTCGGTGTATGAGTGTAAAAGTAAAGTGTCTTGTGATCAATGTGGTAGAAGACACCACAGTTTATTTCATTTTACTCAACAAAACTCAATTAGTCAAGAAACAAAAACTGTTTCTCAATCCCAAGCTTCTTTGAACACAACCCTCATACAGTCCACTTCGAAAATACAAAAACACCCAACGGCTTCGGTTAAATTAGAAGAAGAAATTAAATCAGACTCTACAACGCTTCAAAGTTTTATAGTAAACCAAAAAAGAAATGTTTTGCTGGCTAAAGCTTTAGTGAAGATCACCATTCATAATCAAACCTTTTTATTGAAAGCTTTAATCGACCCTGGTTCTCAGGCAACATATATTTTGCAATCTGTAGTGAACCGATTAAGGCTTTTCACCCGTTCAACCCTTATGTACATATATCCGTTTCAGCTGTTGTAAAGTGCATACTTCACAACATTCCCTTATCATCCTTTCTTATCCCATTACAATTCAACCCATTGCCACTTCAAATTCCCACAGTCATCATTTCCTTTGATTGACCAATATCCGACCCACTTTTAATTCCCATTTTCATCATTTCCTCAATTACCCACAAAAGTTCCATTCAACTCCAAAGTCGTCAACCACGCGATCAACGTTCGCTCCACTTAAACCCATTCACTTTCCCAATACATTAGGGATATTCATGCAACGGTGGAAAACTCGGATAAACGCAGAAACCAGATAATTTTATCTCCGCAGAAACGAGCTGTCAAAATTTGTATGGGAAAAAAAATCTGCAAACCAGGGGCCGAATTACCGCATCAGTTCACGAGTAATACGTGACTGAATTGTGCGATTTTGGCATTACCGCTCACGTTATTGAGCAATCTAGTACAGTAATTTGACATTTCCTCATCAGTTATCGAGCAAAATTTCATTCGATAACTAAAGAGCTCACTGATTAGAACAAAACTGAAGGAAAATGTAAGAATTTTTCGATCACTGATGGCACTCACTCACTCGTTCACTGATGCGGTAATTTGGCCCCAGATAATTTTATCTCACAAAATTGATGCAGAAAGCGAAGAAATAAACCTCATAAAATTTCGAGAAGTAATTTGTGACGTTTAGTTGTGACAGCTGATTATTTCTCACATTTATGCAAGAATTTTTATGGGGTGCTCATGCAAACGTAAAGCGGAAAATTATATCTTTCTGCAAAACAGAAAATTATCTCGTTGCATGAATACCCTTACTAAACTTCTCCAATTTCATTGCCTATGACTCATTGAAACATAACCCAAAATTCCCAAATCATCATTTTCCATTTTTTTTCTATATCCAACAATCAATGCACTCCATTTCAAATACACACTATACCAACCCATTAAAAGTGCATTGATCCCACAGGCACACTTGTGATGATGTTGTATCTTTTTCTTTTTCGTCGTGTAGGGTGACGAGCTATCGAGGTTTGAATCGTTCGGTCGCCCTACTATATCTTTCCTTGAACTTCGTTTTCGATAATTATAAATTGTGCTGATTCTTTTGAAATGTATAATTCTTAAAAATAAATCTGTTAATATTGTTGATGGTTAAGACTAATTGTTAAGACTAAATTGTTAATACTAAAGTAATCCTTAGACTTAAATATATGTTATAAAAAAAAGAAAATAAAAACTAAAAAGTATACTTCTATTTACCGAAAGGAACAATATTCTTTTATTTAACACTAGAAACAAAAATATAACACGAATAAACAGGAGAAACCCAACTGAGAATCGTTCTTCTCAGAAAACTAAATATAGCACAACACAGCCGTTGTTTAAAAAAAAATTAACACGTAATCTGCCATCGCAGGCAATTGATGCATCAAATTTCGTAGAGCTCAAAAGTCTACGATTGGCAGATCCTAATTTTGATAAGCCTGCTCCAATAGATATTTTGATCGGAGCCACCCTTTTGAACCGGATGAGGTTTCTCATTTACTTCTGCCTGGAATATGCTGGTGGACGTTCCCATCGCTATGGAAATTTTGATTCTAGGCCCAAAAATCCCTGCCCCAGACCCTTCAGAAGTTCTCGATCCATCAGAATACCACTTAATGGTGTTTGCTTCGAGACTGTACTTTTCCGTTTCGCTTATCCAGTCTCTTGCAACTTAACTCCGGACGGAAATGCTTTTCGAAGTTGTATTTTTTGATCATGCCATCATGTCAAGAATGTTTGTAACTCTGGAATCGGAGATCGCATTCCGTTCCCTGTAACTAATGATCTTCCCTCTCCCAGTACCCTCCTTGGCAAATCTCATGATGGCTCCCTTGGCAGCACTTTCTATTGTCACGTGTAGTGGCGTTAGATTTAATATGTTTTCCAATGCTGCTGTAGGGCATGTTCTCATTGCTCCGGTTATATGTACATATGCATACAAGCCTTTGAACCTTGTCTAGTTTTTTCCTAGTGGTTATTAATTCGGTTCTTTTGTGCCATGCAACCGCCCCATAGGTAATGATCGGATCAAGTAACGTCCGAGCCAGCGGTGGCAGTCGAAAGAAATCGTGTTTAAATTATAGTGCTAAAAGATTATTTTTCGATTAAAGTCAATTTCATGTCATATTAAAAATTCATCTTTGTTTCATTCCAGTTGAAATTTCAATACCTCTAAAAAAATACCCTATAGAATTGCCAAACACCTCATGGAAGAAGGTAAACATAAGGTTGATTTCTTCGATAAAATATCGACTCTGGAGTGTAGCAAATTCGATTGTATATGCTTTCAAATATTATAGTATAGGTAATTCAAAATCAGGACTTACCAAAAGTTTAATTTTATTATTGTATTCTCTTTTTATTGCAGAATTAGTGTTATATGCATTTTTAATGATGATTAATGATAACATGTAGTCATCATCATGTTCCATTGATGTGGTACACCGCTTCAAATGGTATGACGTAAATGTTATAGCTATTTAATATAGAGCTATTTATTTACCTGTTAGAATAGAAGATAATTTGAAAGGCATTAAAATTCGAATTGCTTTACACTAATAAACCCTATGCAAAACTTAGTATTTAAATATAGTTAAGTATATTTTTATTTCTTTTTTTATTTATATCGGTGCTGCTTTTATTTTGCTTTTTTTACTTTTAATAGATTTACTGATACATATTTAATCTTTAAAAAAATCACTCGATATGTTTTATCGTTCAAAAGTCCCATTCGCACTATCACCGAAACAAAAACTGAAATTTCGGATTAATTGTTATATTATTAATCGTGAAGTAGCTTTTTTGTCTATTGAAAGAATTTTTTTAAAAAAAGTTTTGTTTTTTTGTAGTTCGATAAATGAAACTAAATTTACTCGATTATTTTAAGAAGACAAATTCTGAGACAGAAACAACTAAAAGGCAACAGGCTGTGAGTACCTACTGTATATCATCATTGATTCAAACCTTAAGCAAGGAAATTATTGTAGGAAAAACTTATCTTATTTTTGAGGAATAAAAACCCGTTTTGTTTCATATTTTATGTAGTAGAAATCATAGGTCATTTTAAACTACAGCTATTTTACACCTTAACCACTCATGAGAGAGAGAAAACTCATACCACTCTCGGTGAGAACCGAAACCAAATTGGATCCAGAAAGCAAAACAAAATAATGTCCCCAATCTTGCTCTTCATTCATGTACCATTGTACCTACATATACCTACAAAAATCGAACGATTACTTTTTATTTTAATTCAAGACTTATATTTCTCATTTATAAAAGAAACATTCCATTTCGGAAAATAGAAAGTCTCTGGAGGAAGCCAAACATTGTCAACAACATAAAGCATTTCCGATGGTACTTTTTTTTTCGAGAGATATTCTTCTACAAAAAGAGAAATATCGCTTCACGAGACATTACACTAATTTGGAGCAACTATTATAGTTAGTCCTTAGCCTAGCTCACAAAAATAATTCTGTTTCTGGGTTCATCCAACAGTTTTTTTTTTGTACATTGAAAATATTAATTTCTTTACACACAAAAATTAATTTACTTAACCCTTAAATCCGCCTATGGTAATTGCGATTTTTTAAGTATACGATCAACTTCTTAGGAAAGAAAAAGTCGTTCTCTTAAAAATCATTGTTTGATTAAATGCCTTTAAAAAAGAGAAAATAAAAACTATGCCTATTTTGTGCAGCGAATGTAGCAACTTTTGCAAAAAGAAATGAAACATAAAATTTCATATTTTTGAAAAAATGTTCAACCTAATTTTTAATCTTGCACCTAATAAAAATTTTAATTATACAAAGTTAAAATGCTTATAATTTCTGAAAAAAAAACGCATTTTTGAAACTCCCAATACTCAACTTCAAACGGATATCAGGTAAGCTATACCCATATTGGAAAAAATAATAGACCCATGTCGCTTGTCGAAAATATGATATTCGATATTCTAAGTCACACTTCTATGTAATGTGGTCAAAAATTTTAAAATGTTGCGGTGTTTATTTTGTACGTACTCCTCAGTTACTATGTATTCAATTGCAACCACAAATTCCAAGAATAAAATAATGTTAAAGTTTTTTAGAGTAAACAAAAAAAAAAAAATACAAAAACAAAAAAAAATGTCATTAAAGAAATACCTAAAAAGCATTTATTTTCAAAACCATCCATGAGCTCAAAACTGAAAAGTTTAGTTTAGGCGTCAGTTATACCGATCGGGAAAAACCATCAGGAAAAGCTTTCACTTTTTGTTCTTCAAAGGTTTTTATTAAAAGTTCGTTAGTTTTCTGTTTTTTTTTAACTTAGTTTTATTGACTTTAATTGTTATCTTAATTATAAGATGACATTAGTCTTTAAATAGTTTGGGCGAAGGCCGGGCCGTCTGTCAGACTGACATTTATGTTATAATTTATACATAAGAAAAAGTAGTACCTACTCCTACATATATTTCTTTTTTGTTTTTTTTTATACTTTTTGAACATATTAAAAACAATAAAAAATTTCCTCAACTATACTGGTTCTGTAAAGAAATGCGTTGAACAAGTACTCATAAAGAAGGTCCTAAACTCTTTCTCCATTTCAAATGTTGATCGTGTCCTCTGGACAAAGTATTTCTACCCCACAACACCGCTTCACTCATAATTTTATTATACTTACATCATATTGTCGGCTTTTTTCCGCAAATCATCAAATTTCACCTTATGTAAGGCTGGGTTCCCTTTTTTATCGAAGCCAGCCTTCATGTAAATGCATTTCAATGTATTAGTGATAGAACAATTATGATATGAAAGATAATTCACTAGTTTACAAATGACCTGTGATGTGTTTCTCTATTGTGCTATTCTTTTTTCAGAGCCAGAGAGACATCATAATAAATATGAATGAATTTTTTTTATAGGTTTTTTTATATTTTTTTTTATATTTAGCGCGCACAAAAGGGGATTTAATGTACATTTTACATGTCAGATACACAGTGCGAGCTTTAGGTAAGTTGGAGGGGATGTGAAAGGGAATGTCGGTGAACATTAGTCTTGAATTTCATTATATCACAATGAGAGGAAAAGACAGAGCGTGGAAGGGAATTCCACATTCGCGTAGTAAGGCTAAAGAACGAATCCCTGTATTTGGGTTCAAGAGCAAACTGATGAGCATTCCTGGAAGCGCGAGTATTACGGTTGAATTGTTTAAGGGGAGGAATGCAACTGGCTATTTCATTTGAGCACTTACCGTAAAAGTAACGATAAAAGAGCGAGAGACAAGAAACGTTACGCCGGTGTTCGAGTGACGTAAAAGTATCGATGATGTTCCTGTCTCCGCTCATTTTGAAGGCTTATCTTTGTATATTGTTCAAGAGGCTTTAGTAAGTTGCTGGAGCAGCAGCCCACAGATTGGCAGTTATACTCAAGCTTTGGACGTATAAGACTTTTATAGATAATAGCCAGATCAGAAGGGGAAAAGAATTTATTGCATCTACAAAGGAAACCTAAACATCTTGCGGCATTTTTGGCGACGTTAAGTATGTGATCATTCCACTAAAGATGGTTTGTGATACACATAGTTTCTTCGATGCAAGTGCCACTCATAGATAATGGCAGGGGGGTACGTCTTGCTGTAACGACAGAAGGCAGCATTGAGTTCTGGAAGCATTAAATTCTACGCGATTTTTTATCCCAAATTGTACAATGCTGTTTAAGTCAGAATTTAATGTACTTATCATATTTAGCCGTTACAGTTCTACGTCCGAAGAGCAGGGATGTGAATCTGGAAACGAATATGAAAAGCTAAAGGTGCTATCGTCAGCGAAACAATTTAATGGATTAGTAGTAACAGACAGGAGATCATTAATAAAAATGAGAAAGAGGGTCGGAGACAAAAGAGAACCCTATGGCACACCAGCATTTATGTTGTGGGTTTCAGACTTGAATCCGTCTAATACTACTTGTATAGCACCATTCGAAAGAAAGTTACTAATCCAACGAAGAAGAGTTTCATCGATACCAGAAGCACGCATTTTCGATAAAAGAGTAGGATGCCAAACTTTATCAAATGCTTTCGAAATATCAAGTGCAATAATCTTACTTTCTCTTACTTACTTCCTCGGTTCCTCTCAAGAGATATCTCGAAGACCGAAAGCTTCTTAATGAGCGGCAATACGGCTTTCGCAGCAATAGGTCCACTGGTGACTGGTTTATCTGAGCAAACAGTGGAACAAATCATTACATCGTTTTGGAAGCATAGTGACCAGTTAAAGATCCTGATTATTGAGACCGTCCCAGTTGGCATTCTCGTATTGCCAAACGGTTCTCACAGCAGTCTTTCTCTAACTGGTTTTTTTTTGGCACCAAAAACTTGCGGAAATGATAATATGGTCTGATGTGCCTAGAGGAGGTAGTACACTGGTTGTGTATTTATCGGGTCAGAGGTTAGAAACAAGTCAAGAGTATTTTCGGGTCGGCCATTAACGTCCGATATTCGGGTAGGCTCGTTAACTCGTAAGTTGGTTAAACTCAGCGAAGATCTCAGCACACATACCTTCGGGTGTTGTCTGACCTCAATGTTGAAGCCAAGAAGAATTGTGTACATTGAAATCGCGCGTGATAACGATTTCAGTGTGAGGATGTAAGGAAACAATTTTTTGGATGGAGTCAGACTGAGCTTCAAATTCAAGAGAAGTTGAAACTCTGTCCAAATTTGCTCTAAGCCAACGAATATTACAATAGTCAACTCAATATCGCTATTTTGCTTATTCGATATGAGTAATGAGAATTTGTATATGCCTGCCTAGGAGACAATAGATATGAGGGAAGGGTGGGTGGTTTGGTGGGGGTTAGGTTTAGGCTTAGGTTCAAATGGCTGTCGGCTAGAGAAACCCGACTCATTTAGACCCTTGTGGGTCCATTGTGATACCATAAAAAGAGAAAGAAAAATAGCAAGTTTGCAACTTACAGCAGTGTCCTGTAAGAGCACCTATGATGGAGCTAATAATAAAATAAGTTTAGCAACCCTTTTGAACGTTTCAAGTCTATACTAGGTCATATTTGTTTGGTTGCCCGGCAGGTATTACTCTGAGTCCATCTGAGGTTGGTTTTCTTTAAAGCATCCTGCTTTAGCATAAGTTTACATGTAGCGATAGGCATGCCACATCATCCGCGTAGGCTGTAACCTTAAAACCTTCCCCTCTAGGTCTAGTAGCAGTTCGTTGACTACCAAGTTCCATAAAAAAGAAATGAAACATAAAATTTCATATTTTTGAAAAAATGTTCAACCTAATTTTTAATCTTGCACCTAATAAAAATTTTAATAATACAAAGTTAAAATGCTTATAATTTCTGAAAAAAAAACGCATTTTTGAAACTCCCAATACTCAACGTAGGCTTACCAGATTTATTATGTTGAAAAGGGGGACAAAGCAAGTTTTTTAGGGGGACAATTGTTCAATAAGGGGGACAAAACTTGTTTTTGGAAAATATAGCACCCAAATAAAAAAGCAAACAAAGTTTCATTAGATTTTTTATTATAAGAAGAATCACAAAATCAAAAATTATAACTTACCAACTAAAATACATACATTCATGAGAAACAAAAACAACAAAAATAAATAAGTTTTTTCCTTAAAAAAAAAATCAATGGTTCCATCTCATAGTAGCTGTTTGTAAATTCAAAATACATATAATAGGAACATAAGCACCAACGGTAAGATTAAACGGTTTATTCATATTTTTCGCTTGACCTGATTTTTTTTAGTAAGCTGTTATTTTGAATAATAAATTTGTAAAACTCCTTACAATTCAGCTTGTAATTTTGTTTTACCATCAATTCATTTTCCACGGATTCTACTAGCAAACGATTTCTATCTTTTCTCCAAGCGTTTACCATCAAACTAAAAATTCTTTCAGTTTGGGCATTGGAGTGTGGAATGGAAAAAATGAAATTTATTGTTTTTCAAAATTTGGAACTTTACACGCCGTTAATAAAAGTCTCCACTTTAATTCCCAAGAGACTTCTTTCTTTTCCATTAAATTAAAACATTCTTTTAAAGTTGTGTACTCTTGGAAAAGATTATCTTCATTCATATCAGCAATTTTAAAAGAAGATACAAGTTCTAAAAAGTTACTAAAAACAGGAAATGTATTCAATTTTAAAATTTCCAATTTTTTAAGATAGTCATACTGGGAAAAGAAACGAGTTTCAATATATTTAATTAAATTTTCTAAGAAAACGTTAGCTGTTTTCATAACAATTTTAATTTGTTGTTCGTTTAGACAAGCCTTAATTTTTTGATGAGCGATTGAGCCATAAAAATTTTCAATATGTATTGTCTTGTTTTTAAAGACGATATTAATATTTATCGATCATTTTGTACATGTCAATAATTAATGGGCCATCGGATTCTAATTTTCGGATAACTTCATTTATTTCAGAACCGATGCTTGAAAACAATCCTAGATATAGATATGCTTCTGCCAAATCATTTTCCAAAAACTTTGTAAGCAGTGGTGAACACATCTCCTTTCCTAAAAAGTATTCTTTAATGGGTTCGAACCCCTTATAAACTCTTTTAACGGCCGGGATTATTGAGTAGGTAGTATGAAAATATTGCTTTAAGGTGCAAAAAAATTAGATATGTTTAAAAAAGAGGGACATTTGTGTCCCCCTTTCTCATTTTTGTTTTTGGGGGACAAAAAATATCTTGAGATAAGAAAGAGGGACAATCCCTCTGAAAGGGGGACGAATGGTAACCCTAACTCAACGTCAAACGGATATCAGGTAAGCTATACCCATATTGGAAAAAATAATAGACCCATGTCGCTTGTCGAAAATATGATATTCGATATTCTAAGTCACACTTCTATGTAATGTGGTCAACAATTTTAAAATGTTGCGGTGTTTATTTTGTACGTACTCCTCAGTTACTATGTATTCAATTGCAACCACAAATTCCAAGAATAAAATAATGTTAAAGTTTTTTAGAGTAAACAAAAAAAAAAAAATACAAAAACAAAAAAAAATTTCATTAAAGAAATACCTAAAAAGCATTTATTTTCAAAACCATCCATGAGCTCAAAACTGAAAAGTTTAGTTTAGGCGTCAGTTATACCGATCGGGAAAAACCATCAGGAAAAGCTTTCACTTTTTGTTCTTCAAAGGTTTTTATTAAAAGTTTGTTAGTTTTCTGTTTTTTTTTAACTTAGTTTTATTGACTTTAATTGTTATCTTAATTATAAGATGACATTAGTCTTTAAATGGTTTGGGCGAAGGCCGGGCCGTCTGTCAGACTGACATTTATGTTATAATTTATACATAAGAAAAAGTAGTACCTAATCCTACATATATTTCTTTTTTGTTTTTTTTTATACTTTTTGAACATATTAAAAACAATAAAAAATTTCCTCAACTATACGGTTCTGTAAAGAAATGCGTTGAACAAGTTCTCATAAAGAAGGTCCTAAACTCTTTCTCCATTTCAAATGTTGATCGTGTCCTCTGGACAAAGTATTTCTACCCCACAACACCGCTTCACTCATAATTTTATTATACTTACATCATATTGTCGGCTTTTTTCCGCAAATCATCAAATTTCACCTTATGTAAGGCTGGGTTCCCTTTTTTATCGAAGCCAGCCTTCATGTAAATGCATTTCAATGTATTAGTGATAGAACAATTATGATATGAAAGATAATTCACTAGTTTACAAATGACCTGTGATGTGTTTCTCTATTGTGCTATTCTTTTTTCAGAGCCAGAGAGACATCATAATAAATATGAATGAATTTTTTTTATAGGTTTTTTTATATTTTTTTTTTATATTTAGCGCGCACAAAAGGGGATTTAATGTACCTTTTACATGTCAGATACACAGTGCGAGCTTTAGGTAAGTTGGAGGGGATGTGAAAGGGAATGCCGGTGAACATTAGTCTTGAATTTCATTATATCACAATGAGAGGAAAAGACAGAGCGTGGAAGGGAATTCCACATTCGCGTAGTAAGGCTAAAGAACGAATCCCTGTATTTGGGTTCAAGAGCAAACTGATGAGCATTCCTGGAAGCGCGAGTATTACGGTTGAATTGTTTAAGGGGAGGAATGCAACTGGCTATTTCATTTGAGCACTTACCGTAAAAGTAACGATAAAAGAGCGAGAGACAAGAAACGTTACGCCGGTGTTCGAGTGACGTAAAAGTATCGATGATGTTCCTGTCTCCGCTCATTTTGAAGGCTTATCTTTGTATATTGTTCAAGAGGCTTTAGTAAGTTGCTGGAGCAGCAGCCCACAGATTGGCAGTTATACTCAAGCTTTGGACGTATAAGACTTTTATAGATAATAGCCAGATCAGAAGGGGAAAAGAATTTATTGCATCTACAAAGGAAACCTAAACATCTTGCGGCATTTTTGGCGACGTTAAGTATGTGATCATTCCACTAAAGATGGTTTGTGATACACATAGTTTCTTCGATGCAAGTGCCACTCATAGATAATGGCAGGGGGGTACGTCTTGCTGTAACGACAGAAGGCAGCATTGAGTTCTGGAAGCATTAAATTCTACGCGATTTTTTATCCCAAATTGTACAATGCTGTTTAAGTCAGAATTTAATGTACTTATCATATTTAGCCGTTACAGTTCTACGTCCGAAGAGCAGGGATGTGAATCTGGAAACGAATATGAAAAGCTAAAGGTGCTATCGTCAGCGAAACAATTTAATGGATTAGTAGTAACAGACAGGAGATCATTAATAAAAATGAGAAAGAGGGTCGGAGACAAAAGAGAACCCTATGGCACACCAGCATTTATGTTGTGGGTTTCAGACTTGAATCCGTCTAATACTACTTGTATAGCACCATTCGAAAGAAAGTTACTAATCCAACGAAGAAGAGTTTCATCGATACCAGAAGCACGCATTTTCGATAAAAGAGTAGGATGCCAAACTTTATCAAATGCTTTCGAAATATCAAGTGCAATAATCTTACTTTCTCTTACTTACTTCCTCGGTTCCTCTCAAGAGATATCTCGAAGACCGAAAGCTTCTTAATGAGCGGCAATACGGCTTTCGCAGCAATAGGTCCACTGGTGACTTGATGGTTTATCTGAGCAAACAGTGGAACAAATCATTACATCGTTTTGGAGCATAGTGACCAGTTAAAGATCCTGATTATTGAGACCGTCCCAGTTGGCTTTCTTGTATTGCCAAACGGTTCTCACAGCAGTCTTTCTCTAACTGGTTTTTTTTTGGCACCAAAAACTTGCGGAAATGATAATATGGTCTGATGTGCCTAGAGGAGGTAGTACACTGGTTGTGTATTTATCGGGTCAGAGGTTAGAAACAAGTCAAGAGTATTTTCGGGTCGGCCATTAACGTCCGATATTCGGGTAGGCTCGTTAACTCGTAAGTTGGTTAAACTCAGCGAAGATCTCAGCACACATACCTTCGGGTGTTGTCTGACCTCAATGTTGAAGCCAAGAAGAATTGTGTACATTGAAATCGCGCGTGATAACGATTTCAGTGTGAGGATGTAAGGAAACAATTTTTTGGATGGAGTCAGACTGAGCTTCAAATTCAAGAGAAGTTGAAACTCTGTCCAAATTTGCTCTAAGCCAACGAATATTACAATAGTCAACTCAATATCGCTATTTTGCTTATTTGATATGAGTAATGAGAATTTGTATATGCCTGCCTAGGAGACAATAGATATGAGGGAAGGGTGGGTGGTTTGGTGGGGGTTAGGTTTAGGCTTAGGTTCAAATGGCTGTCGGCTAGAGAAACCCGACTCATTTAGACCCTTGTGGGTCCATTGTGATACCATAAAAGGAGAAAGAAAAATAGCAAGTTTGCAACTTACAGCAGTGTCCTGTAAGAGCACCTATGATGGAGCTAATAATAAAATAAGTTTAGCAACCCTTTTGAACGTTTCAAGTCTATACTAGGTCATATTTGTTTGGTTGCCCGGCAGGTATTACTCTGAGTCCATCTGAGGTTGGTTTTCTTTAAAGCATCCTGCTTTAGCATAAGTTTACATGTAGCGATAGGCATGCCACATCATCCGCGTAGGCTGTAACCTTAAAACCTTCCCCTCTAGGTCTAGTAGCAGTTCGTTGACTACCAAGTTCCATAGGAGAGGTGATAAGACCCCCCCTTGAGGGGTCCCTCTGTTGGCTGCTCTACGTGTTTTGAAGCTTCCCAACTCTGAACTGATAATTCTGCTGCTAAGCATGATATCTATTATGTTATTAAGCTGGTCTTCTATTTTGAGATTGTCTAGAACATTCATGATTGCTGAATTCCTGACATTATTAAACGCACCTTCTATGTCTAAAAATGTGACTAGAGTGTATTCTTTGTGGTGTAGGGAATATGAAATGGTGCTAACCAGAGAATGGAGAGCCGTTTCCACCGATTTCCCCTTTGTGTAGGCATATTGTGCCTTTGAGATCAGACAGGGTTCTATTTCATATGAATATCTATCATCCTTTCTAGAGTTTTAAGAAAAAATGATGATAGACTGATAGGTCTTAAGTCCTTTGGAGTGACATGAGAACATTTTCCCGCTTTTGGAATTAAAACCACCTTAGCTTCTCTCCAGGCCTTCGGAATATATGAGAAGCTTATGCAGCTTTTCGTTATAATTTTTAGCTTCCGCAGGATGATGTCTGAGACGTGTTGGAGTTCGGCGGGTATGATACCATCTGGCCTTGGTGATTTGTATGGATCGAAGCTGTTTATGGCCCATATTAGTCTGTCCTTGGAGATAAGATCCTTACTCTTATGTAAGATCTGGTTAGGACGGTGATGCAGGTCCCTCATTGAAACCGCGCTACCAGGAAAATCAGTGTCTAGCAGCAAGTTTAATGATTCCTCATATGAGCTAGTCCAACTACCGTTAAAGTCTTTAAGGGAGCTCGGCATGGTTGGGTTAGGTTAGGTTAGGTTAGGTTATTGGGCTGACAATTGATGTAGCTATCGTCACACTTAGATCAATGTAGATCCATTGTGTTACCCTTAAGTGTAATTACTCATTTCATGATAAAAACCTATGTGTTCTATAGTTAATCAAGCCATTTAGAGGCATTGATGAAATTCAATATGCGGATTTCTGGTGTATTTGATAGATCTTCGAGATTATCAAAGAAGTATCTACCAAGAAGTTTTCTTCTTTGGTGACAGAGCGCGGGACAGTGACAGAGAAAATGCATTGTGCACTTCTTCGTCGCCACATCCCCTGCATAAGTCGTCTGTACTGAGTTTCATTTTAAGTTTATGATATTTCAGTAAGTTATGTCCGGTGATTATGCTCGTAAGAGAGCGAAGGAATTTCTTACTAAATTGCATAATTTTGTCCGTCTTCTGTTTATTGAAACAGGGCCATAATTTCCTAGTAGTATCACAGGTGTCAAGTAGACTCCACCTTTCATTGGATTTTTCTAGAATTGAATCTGAAATTTTCTTTTTAATGTCGCATGGTGGGATATGGACTAGCTCTGCTTGACTAGCGTCAAGCGCTGATCCTTACCTTGCCAACTCATCGGCTTTTTCATTACCCGGTATCTCGCTGTGTCCCGGGACCCAGCAGAGTCTAATATTATGCTGCGTGCCAAGAACCCTCAGTTCTTCGCGGCAGCAAGTAACAAGCTTCGATTTAATAATATCGACAGAAATCGCTTTTATTGCCGCTTGGCTATCAATGTAAAAGGTGATATCAGCCCGTGGTATCGCCATCATTGATACCTGTCTAGCAGCTGTTGTCACTGCCATGACCTCCGCTTGGAAGACACTGCTATAATTTGGGAGCCTAATTGAGTTGTTTAGCTCAAGAGATTCTGAGAAGAAACCTGCACCAACACCCGTGTCCATTTTGGAGCCATCTGTATATATTGCTATTGCAGATTCACTGGTGTGTGGTTCATTGTTTAACTATTCTTCTCTGTTTGAAAAAGCAGTTTTGAATGGTTTATGAAAGTCAAATTCGGGTGTTTTATAGTCCGTGATGATACTATCACTCGAATATTTGTGAAGAATCTGAGCATGTCCTTTTGTGCTGTTTTTCCAGGAATTAGTCTGGCTTAGCCGTAAGGCGCTATATGCTGCGGATTCTTGTACGAAGAGGTCTAAGGGCTTCAGGTTGAGTATCGTCTCCAACCCTGCAGTTGGAGTGGACCTCATGGTTCCTGTAATCCCAATGCACGCAAGTATCTGTACCTTTGTCAGAGTTTTTAGGTTTATGCTTTTCTCAATTGCATTCCACCAGACCAGATTACCATAAGTTAGTATTGGTCTAATTATTGCCAAATACATCCACCTGATAATTTTTGGACATGGTCCCCAGGATTTCCCAAAGATTCTGTTGCAAGAATAGAATGCAATCATTCCTTTTTTGGCTCGTTCCTTAGTGTTAAGACTCCAGTTTAGTTTCCTATCTAGAATCACACCAAGATATTTCGCTTTATCTGAAATCTTCAGAGGTGTACCTTCAATTGAAGGAATTCTGAAGGTTGGTATTTTCGTTTTGTTTGTGAAGAGGACTAGTTCTGTTTTTGACGGGTTAACCATCAGTCCA
Organism: Syrphus vitripennis; assembly: GCA_958431115.1. Taxonomy (NCBI): domain Eukaryota; kingdom Metazoa; phylum Arthropoda; class Insecta; order Diptera; family Syrphidae; genus Syrphus; species Syrphus vitripennis. The sequence continues at coordinate 53,564,320 of OY288110.1, read as the reverse complement.
CATTTCTTAGTCCATTTGTTAACCTTAGAAAGGGCGTATTCAATCTGTTCGCTGATAGTGGGTAAGAATTTTCCTGTCGCTAATAACGCAAGGTCGTCAGCATAGGCTACTACTTTTACTCCACAGTATTTCAGATCGAGTAAGATTGAGTTCATAACTAGCACCCAAAGAAGCGGTGACAAGACTCCTCCTTGTGGGGTACCTCTAGATGTGTTTACTCTCATCTTTATACCTGCTAGTTCTGAGTTAATTTGTCTGTTTTTTAACATGCACATAACCCAATTTATTATACAATTATCGACTTTATTGTCTACCAGGGCTCTTTTTACTGCTTCATTCTTCACGTTATTAAAGGCACCTTCAATATCGAGAAACGCAGCAAGGGTATATTCTTTGTCGCTTAGGGTTTTTTCCACCGTGCTAACAACGCTATGAAGGGCGGTTTCTACACTCCTCCCTTTAGTGTAGGCGTGCTGAGCTGGGGATATTTCAACCAGCTTCAGAGTGCCTCGAATATGTAGGTCTATCAGTCTTTCAAACGTTTTAAGAATAAACGATGTCAGGCTGATTGGTCTGAATTCTTTTGCTTCTGTGTGGCTGGGTTTGCCAGCTTTTGGAATAAAAACCACTTTGACTTCGCGCCATGATAAGGGAACGTATCCCCATTTTATACTGTTAATAAATATATTTCTCAGGAGCTTTATTATAAGGGTTTCGCTTTTTTGTAACATCATTGGAAATATGCCGTCGAGTCCAGGGGATTTATATGGAGAAAAGGAATGGAATGCCCATTTGATCTTTTCATCCGTTATAATGTCCGATGGTACAGCTTGTTCCGTGTAGGATTCTGTTTCCAGATTGCTGTCTATTGACCCGCAACCTGGAAAGTGAGTAGTTATCAAGTGTTCAAGAGTCTCATTGCAAGATTCGGTCCAGCTCCCAGTGGGTATCTTGAGAGATCCCAGAGGGATTGAGTCTTTAGGAAGAATTTTCCTTAATCTGGCCGATTCGTTGGTACTCTCGATTTCACTGCAAAAAGTTCTCCATGAGCTTCGTTTCGCTCTTTGAGTTTCTGCTTTAAATTTTCGCTGACTGTTTTTATATATATCCCAGTCATTATCGTTTCTAGTACTCTTAGCAACATTGAAAAGTTTTCTCGTTTCTTTTCTCAAATTGCTGAGTTGTAAGGTCCACCATGGTGGTTTCTTTTTTCCCTTCCCTATGTGTTTCAGTGGACAACTTTTCTCAAAGGCGTCATTTAGAATCAGCCTGAGTTCGTCAGATGCTTGATCAATATGTTTGGGTTCTTGAATCACAGTATTACTGAGATTTCTGCTTCTCATCTCTAATTCCCTATTAAAGAGATCCCAGTTTGTACTTCTGAGATTCCTATAGGGTTTCGGAGTTTCCACGTTCCACGAGCTGGCCTGTGAGTTCTGCAAGTGGCCCCTCCGTCCCGTCGTAAGGCATATAGCAGGATGCCAGAATGAGTGGTGGGAGCCCGATCCGCTCTAGCTTCACGGCAGTCTGATCTATGTTGCTATATATAGATAAAAGAAAGAGATCAAACTGTTTCCTAGCTACAATGCAAGTTCTAAAATTACTGTTTGCTACCGTTTGTGCAGTTTTGAACAGCGTAAGTCCCTTTGAGTGTAAACCCTTAATTATGCCACCTGGTCCAATCCAGGGTTCTTGAACAAGGGCGATGTCTATTTGTCTACTCTCCATGAGGTAGACAAGGTTGGCGCTGGCGGCTTTATTGTGTTGAAGATTAATTTGTATTAATTTCATTTTCATTTACATTAAAAACCTCCCGCCTCTTACTTACTTGATTGTTCTGCTTGGCTATTAATCTCAGTTTGCACCGGTTTATCCCGATGCGCACCTTGAAGCCAATTTTCTTCAGAAGTGGTATAGACTTGTGACTAAGCTGCACAACCACTTCTGTACCGTCCTTAGTCTGCTCCCCTATCTCAAGCACCTTCCAGTTCGCACTGAGTTGGTCGGTGTTTAGGGATTGCAGATATCTTTCAATCCGATCTCTCGGGATGGTCGGACCCCGTAGCATCATCTTCGCTTTAGGTTTGTTGAGGTCTTTAATTTCCTTAACACTTATAAGGCGAAGATCAGCGTTAGGCCAGGGAGCTACCGTTCTTTTTACGAAGTCCTGCAGCCAAACGAGAGTCTTGCCGTCCTCGCATGTCAGCAGCTTGAATCCGTGGACAGTTCTTAAGCTACCGAAGAGGGGCGGTTGCCCCTTCTTAACGATAGCATCGTTCACCTCGTCCAGGATTCTGACTTCCATCAGTTGCCATTGATCATTCGAAAGTTTCCGAGAAGGTACGTTAAAATCTGCAATAGCAAATTGCCGCTTCTCGATGGTCCCTTCCGTAATCAAGGTCTTCGGTTTTTTCGTTTTAGGTGAGGGGTTCGTAGGTGAAGACTTGTCGTCTTGCCTAGTTCTTTTGAACGCCGTTGAGCTTGGTCCGGGGTGGGGCAAAGTGCCAACCGTCTCCCTTACCGTCCTCAAGGTCTTTGATCTTTTGATTGTCGTTTTGTCAGTGGTCGTCAAAGTCTTAAGTCTTTGAGTGGCATTGTCCAACGCTAGCTTCTCCCTGGCCGTTAAAGTTTCGGGTTTCTTGCTAGAAAGACGTCGGACAATCCTCTCAGCGTTACGTCTTCTCTTCCTCTGTATACGCTCATTGAGACTTCCAGCTCTCTGTGAGGCTTTGGTCTCAATAACGGTGTTCGTCGTCGTGTTTATTGTAAGGTCAATGACGCTACTTCTGCTCGAAGAAGATGGAAGCCGAGAGCGAGGTCCGCACCAGGCGCGGAAGTTCTACCAATCCGTCCGAAACATGACGCAGTACACACCACGCTGCACTTACTGCAAGGACGGAGAGGGAAATCTGTTCACCGATCCCCCAAGCATACTGAAGCGATGGGAAAACTTTACTTTAATTAATTGCTAAATGGTCAGCTGACTGCAGAAGTAGAGGCTCCACTACTTCAAGAAAAATACCCTATGTTACCGCCACCAAGCATAGAAGAGGTTGAGAAGGCTATAGCCCGGCTTAAGAATAACAAAGCCCCGGGGGCGATGGCATACCTGCCGAATTATTCCACCACGGCGGGCCAGCCTTACGTCAAGCAATTCACGATGTTCTAGAAGAAATGCCAGAAGACTGGCGGAAAGGTATAATTTGCCCCATATATAAGAAAGGAGATGTCACAACGTGTAGCAATTATAGAGGTATCACGTTGTTGAGTACCGCCTATAAGATACTCTCCTCTATCCTACAAGAACGGATAACCCCATACGCTAAAACCATAATCGGCCAATATCAATGTGTTTTCATTCCAGGCAAATCAACAACTGATCAGATCTTTACCCTTAGGCAGGCGATGGAAAAATGTCTAGAATTTAACATCCCAACATACCATCTGTTTACAAAGCCATGAGGAATTCGGCATTCCAAGTAAATTGAAACGACTTAGTAGGATGATCTAACGTAACAAGCCAAGTAAAAATAGCCGGATTGCTATCCAGACCAATCAACATCTTTAATGGACTCCGACAAGGGGATGGTTTGGCCTGCCTCCTCTTCAACCTGGCGTTGGAGAAAGCAATCCATGACTCTGGCAACAAGGGGGACCATCGTCAACAGGTCTAGCCTGTTCTAGCTTACGCAGACGACATTGACATCATCGGAAGGACCGATTAAGCAGTACACGATTCCTCCATCCAGATTGAGCAGGCGGCACAATATCTGGGGCTGCACATTAGTGAAGGTAAAACAAAGTACATGGTGGTGTCGAATGCGAGAAGAACAGTTGGTCAAACAATCAAGGTAGCGGAGCACGAATTTGAAGTGGTGCAATCCTTCAAATACCTTGGGTCAATAGCAGCAGATAATAATTTAGAAGAAGAAATACGCGGGTGGCTGGTCAATTCCAACAGAGCCTACTACAGTCTGTCAAAGCTCTTCAAATCCAGAAATCTCACCATAACTTAAAAACTGCTGCTGTACAGGACCATGGTCCTGCCAGTACTCACGTATGGATCCGAGATTTGGGTGCTTAGCAAAAGACACTCCGACCTCTTAGCCGCGTTCGAGAGAAAAGTCTTAAGGAGAATTTCCCAAGGAAATGAATTAAACTATTGAATTAAAAAAAATTTCAGAAATTAAAAACTAGTAGCCATCATCTTACAAAAACTCTGCAAAACACTTCCCTTTCCAAAGCTTTCAATTAAAAAAAAAGTTGATTTTTTCATACGTCCATTTATTTTACCACTCTTCTTTAGAAATAAAAATTTAAAAAATTGAATTTGTGTGGTTTCGTAATATCACTCTTGCAATAAAAGTCAGCTCAAGTTTATGAAAATATTGTCACTTTTTTTATTTTTAGGGCCAAAAAAAAATTTTGAATAAAATTTTGTAGACGCCAATTTTTAGCAGTATTTAATAACTAAATAATACTTTTTATTTTAATAAATTATTCTCAAAAATAACAAAGTTACGTAACAATTAGTAAGCACACTACCACCAAAATGCAAGGGAAATTCACCCTTGAGCAAATCGATTGGGTGACGTAGTTGGCAGCATGAAAGTACTTTTAATGAAAAATCGAAGAAACTTTTCCACAGCTTCAAACGAACAATATCCCCATGCTTGTGCTCCGTAAAACAGGATTGCGATCGCGGTAGTTCGAAAGACTTTGTATTTACTTATGTGAGAAATGCTATTTTTTTAGAATGAAGCTTCTGCACACAAAACACATAGCAATTGCTTCGGCTAATTTGTATTTCAGATGTTTTTATAGGTTCAAGTTAGAAGTACTCAAAACTCCGAGACACTTATACTCATTTACTATTTCCATAGGTTCCTCCTCAAACGTCCACTTCTCCCTTCTGGAATATCTCCTACCACCGTTTCTAAATAGTATCATCATTTTCGATTTAGAAAGATTTACCGCTAGATTCCATGTTTTGCAATATAGATAGATAGATAATGTAGATAGATAGTTTTTATTCATTCAAGTAAACTTAAAACTACAAATACATATCTACAATATAAATGTTTTTAGATTGAATGAAATTAGTGAACATTCGTTAACTATAAAAGTTATTGTTGAATGACACGCTAAAATTAATAAATTCAAATAATATCTGATGTGGGGTGACAAATCAGAATTTAATCAATTCAAAATAAAATTTAAAACAAAATTTAAAAAAATAAAAAAAGTAAACTTTGAGATAGATAATTAAATAAAACAATTCAAAAATAAACTTAACAATTCAAAAATAATATACTGAAAAAAAAACAAAGAAAAATTTTAATTATTTATGTAAGTATGTAAGTAAGGATAGGTTTCTTAAAAAGCATTCAATGCATTCATAGTCATGTGTGAATAGCCAGTCTTTAACTTTTTTCAGAAAAGAGCCAAAAGAAATAGTTTGCCTTATAAAATAACGGTAATTTATTAAAAAGTTTTGGAGCTGTAACTGTAAAAAAAAGGGAGAAATGTGTTCTGCGTGCGAATGGTACAGTAACTAAGATTTTGAAAACATAGAGATGTCTCATTGGTAAAATTTGCAATTCTTTGCATAACGGCCAACTTTCAGCAAAACGGTTTTTATTACAAATTATTCGTATTACATGTTTTTGAGCTAACATAAGGGGTGTTTATTTCAATAGCACTGCAACAGAATTACAACACATCAAGTCAACAACATATACAAAGCTGACACTGCAATTAATATTATTATGTCATACCGACTACACTGGGTCAATCAATTGGGGATATTGTCGTTTTGTTTTGTTTTGGTTTTCTGGTTCTGGCGCAAGCGTTCTAGATAGTAATATTTTGTAATCAATTTGTAATAAGTAATTTGTATTGTAAGCATTTTTTATTGTATAAAAGAATGAATGAAATCATAATAAAGTATCACTAACTTGACAGAAGTCTTTTTGGTGTATCAATTGAAAATATTCTCCGTTCCTTAAACAAGTTCAAGTGCTTGTTTAAGATTTATAGATTATCAAGTTTAAGTGCTTGCTAATCACAACTATTAGACAAACGAGTCTAAACATTTTGGTGACCCCGACGTGATTCAATTGATCATACCAACCATCTTCATAAGCATCATCATCATCTTCATCTACCGTTCATTGCTGGTTAATACACCCATTTGCTGAGATGACATCGTTCCAGGATTGCATCTTAACCCAGTTGGCATGTGGTCAGGAGATACAACGCATCATCTCCAACTTTAAAAAGGATTCACCTGGTCGGAAGACTTCAAGGGTCTACTTTGAAGAAAGGCTTCTTCGACTCCAAGAGCAGTGGAAAAACTTCGAACAGGGTGACCTGAAAATTAAGGGTATTCCTAGTGCTGAATATGACCATGAATACTTCACTAAGAATTACTTCAAAGAAATACACGCATTGTATCAACAATACAAAAACATTTTCGAAGAGGCAATACTGTCCTTAGAAAAACTCGAAAAATCATCTACACCATCAGCAGGCAGCATCGAAGGACCCGAACCATCGAAAATGACGAGTTCTATTCGAAGGCAGAGAGCAATCATGTGTTCTCTTGAGAGATTACTAGATGGGTTATCAATACATGATAATGAGCCATCCCAGTACCATGAAGTTAAATTTCGATCCATTGAACAACTGTGGCAGCAGATTGAATCCGTCAACTACACCATATGGGAATTAAGTGATGACCCAGTAAAAGAAGGTTATAACCAGTCTGAATTCATCAACATGGAACAAAGGCTTCAACAAGCCTTTGTAACGTTATCCATGAAAATACAACCGCAAGTCAGTAGCAATCATGACATGAGTATCGTCAAAAACAATTCACTACATTTACCAAAGGTTATCATTCCTAAATTTGATGGTGATTATATGAAATGGCGACAATTCTTCGATCTTTTTTCACAAATGGTAGACAAACAAACCATTCTGAACATCCAAAAGATGTGGTATCTCAAAACACATCTGAGTGGAGAAGCTGAGAATTTGATTCGTCATCTATCTTTGACCGAAGATAACTACAAAACAGCATGGACCAGTCTTCAAGATCGATACAACAATATCAGAGTTCTAACTTCTACCCTCTTGCAAAAGATAATTGGCCAACCTAACCATACACAACCACAGCCATCAGCAACGGCCATCAAAAATCTACACGACACCACGCAAGAGTGTTGGATGGCTCTAGGCTATACCAATATTGGTGTGGATACAGCAACTTGGGATCCCATCCTACTACATTTACTTGTGAACAAGCTTGATCAAAGCACAAGAATTCTCTACGAGCAATCTCTTGCTAAACCAAAGGAACTACAATCCATAAAAGAATTTTTGTCATTCTTAGAAAATCAATTTCAATCGCTGGAATCAGTTGGACAGAAAAAGAAGGATCCAACTCCTCGAGCATGTGCTTCTGTAACATCACAACGCAAAGCAACTTGCAAAATATGCCAGTCAGGAACACATCCTGTATTTGCTTGCAAACAATTTCTACAACTGCAGACACACGAACGCATTCAAATGGTTCAAAAACTGAAAGGTTGTCTATCGGCATCCAAAAATCCAGAAGGGCATCATTACATATTCCTCAGTACAGCCGTCGTGGAGCACAAACAAAACAAACAAACAAAACAAACAATGGCCAAAGCTTCGAATGCAGAGCCGTATTGGATTCCGGTTCACAAGTGAATCTTATAACAGAACGCCTAGTAAAAAAACTAGGTCTTCATTCAAATCTTACATCAATTAACATCGAAGGCATTGGTAACGGGAAAAGGAAATCCCATGGACGTATAAACGTTAAATTACAGTCAAGAACAAGTGGTTTTAGTACCCAATTAGAAGCTTTTGTTCTACCAAACATTATATCTCCCCAACCTTCGCAACACTTCAACATTTCATCATGGGGAATTCCAAAGAATGTGCCATTGGCAGACCCATTCTTCAATCGACCAGACAAAATCGATATTCTTCTTGGTGCAGAATTCTATCATCAATTACTTTGCATTGGGCAGATGCGCTTATCAGATGATCTACCTACACTACAAAACACAGTTCTTGGATGGGTTATAGCTGGAAGGGCGACCGAAACAAAATCAAATACTGCAACTTGTGGCATCTCTACTTATAATGACAACGACCTCCATCAAATGATTGAACGATTATGGAGCCTCGAAGAAGTAGAAACACAAGGAAGCAACTTATCAAGAGATGAAGAGATGTGTGAAGCCCATTTCGCACAAAATACAATAAAAAACACTGAAGGAAGATTCATTGTTAAGCTACCATTTCATGGAGATACATCCTCTCTCGGAGAATCCAAGGAAATAGCAATAAACAGGTTTCTAGCCCTTGAACGAAGATTAAACAAGAACAAAGAATTGAAAGATCAATACATTCAATTTATGGAACAGTACGAAGATTTAGGTCACATGACCAAAATTGACATCAATAACATACTAACGCCTAGTTACTTCATACCTCATCACTGTGTTTTTAAAGAAGACAGTAGCACCACCAAACTTCGAGTCGTTTTTGATGCATCATCAAAAACATCTTCAGGGTTATCATTAAACGATATCATGTACACAGGACCTACAGTACAAGGCGAACTATTCTCATTACTACTCCGTTTTCGATTGCCAAGATATGTTTTTTGCACTGATATCCAAAAAATGTATCGTCAAATAATCATTCATCCAGAAGACAGAAAATATCAAACCATTGTATGGAGAACTGACGAAAAGGCACCCCTGAATTACTATATGAACTCAATACAGTAACCTATGGAACAAGAGCAGCCCCATATTTAGCCACCAAGTGTCTGCAGCAGCTCGCCAAGGAGAACAGTGGAAGATTTCCACTTGGATCCAAAGCTCTACACAATGATTTCTATGTCGACGACTGTTTGACTGGCGATAACAGCTTGGTTACAACTCTGGAAATTCAAAATCAAGTCACACAATTGTTAAAAGAAGCAGGATTTAAACTAAGGAAATGGTGTGCTATTCATCCCCGATTACTCCAAGACATCGCTAAAGAGGACCAGGAAATCAATCTCGATTTTGGAAATGAGAGCATTGAATCAATTAAGGCACTTGGCTTAACATGGCAACCAAAGAATGACAGATTTTGTATTAAAACTAAATTAAATTCAACAAATCGAATAACAAAGCGAATTGTTACTTCAGATCTTGCCAAATTATTCGATCCATTGGGTATAATGGCTCCAGTAGTCGTTACAGCTAAAATATTTGTACAGGAGCTATGGTCACTAAAGTTGTCTTGGGACGAATCATTACCAGTTGAACTACATACAAGATGGATGCAGTTTCGTGAAAACCTGAAGTGCCTAAACAATTTCCATTTTTCACGTCATATGTTTAACAATGACGTACCAGCAAAAGTACAGATTCACACCTTTACTGATGCATCAGAAAAGGCATATGGTACAGTTGTGTACCTTCGAGCAATTCTGAAAAATGGAACAATTATAGTTAGGCTACTATGTTCAAAATCCCGAGTGGCTCCACTAAAAAAACAGACATTACCAAGACTGGAACTATGCGCTGCAGTCTTAGGCGCTCAACTAACAGCTAGAGTTAAGAATGACTTGAACCTTAAAGACGTCCCCACGTTCTTATGGACAGACTCTGAAATCGTTCGTGCATGGATAAATTCACCATCAGCATCATTCCAAACATTTGTGGCTAATCGAGTTTCCAGTATTCAAAGATTAACATTTGCCGAGCAATGGCGACATGTTTCATCAAAACATAATCCAGTAGTTGTAATCTCAAGAGGTCTACAACCAGAAAAGTTTACATCATGCACAATTTGGTTTTATGGTCCACTGTTTCTGCACGGCCAGGATAACGGTTGGCCAGAAAGTTATTCCAAAAGTCTACAAATCGCAGACAACAGTGAAAGGAAAAGACCGGTCACTGTAGCAACAGTGATCCAGGATTGCGACCAGAATATGATTTACAAGATAAATCATAGAGAATCGTTTAACACGCTCCAACGGATAGTTTCATATATGAGACGATTCTGTAACCATGCTAGAAACAAAGAGGGTGTACGAGAAATCCACTTAACCACTCGAGAACTAGATGAGTCACTAGTGGTAATAATACGAGCAATTCAGGCATTTGATTTCAAAGAAGAAATCAGTGACCTGCAAAAATACAAGGAATTGAAGGGAAACAGCCAGTTTTCAAGCTTGTCTCCATTTTTGGATGACAAGGGAATTGTTCGAGTCGGAGGTCGACTAGACGCCGGACTACTTCCATTTGACACAAAACATCCGATGCTTCTACCATACAACAATCCATTGACCAAATTATTGATGAAAGAAATTCATGAGCAACACAAACATTGTGGCCCCCAGACATTACTGGCTCAAATGAGGCAAAGGTTTTGGCCTATAAAGGGAAAAATAATGGCGCGATCAATTGTACACCACTGTATTAAATGCACCAGAGCTAGACCACAATTACTCCAACAAGTAATGGGAAATCTACCATCACCAAGAATCACACCGGCAAGACCGTTCATCAACTCAGGAGTGGACTACTGTGGACCATTTTGGATTCATTACAAAATCCGTGCCAAGCGACCCCAAAAGGCGTATGTGGCAATTTTCTGTTGTTTTGCCACAAAAGCGGTACATATAGAATTGGTAAGCGATTTAACTACCGAATCATTTCTCGGAGCTTTGAAACGTTTTATCGGTCGCAGAGGACATTGTCAAAACATATATTGTGATAATGCAACCAATTTTGTGGGAGCAAATAATCAATTAAATGAATTATATGGCACAATCTACTCAGAAGATGCACGTGAAATAATATCAAGAGAATGCAGTGGTCATGCCATACAATTCAACTTCATACCACCAAGGGCACCTTATTTCGGAGGACTTTGGGAAGCAGCAGTTAAATCAGCAAAACATCTGTTAAAGAGGAGTGTAGCCACAGCATCGCTAGCATATGAAGAACTGGAAACTGTATTAATTGGAATTGAAGCCATCATAAACTCAAGACCACTTACACCACTTTCAAGCGATCCAAATGATTTAACCGCATTAACTCCAGGACATTTTCTCATTGGCGAACCCCTCACCGCAAAAACTGACGTCAACGCAACTCCTCTGAAGCAGTCACTATTGCAGAGATGGAATCTTGTTTCACAACTAAAGCATGAATTTTGGAAACGAGGGTCTCAGGAATATCTTCAAGAACTTCAATACCGATACAAGTGGAAGGAATGCTCCAAGAACATCAAGGAAGGAGATATGGTCATCATAAAAGAAGACAACATTCCATCACTTCAGTGGCCCCTGGGTAGAATCGTCAAGACGTTCAAGGGTGATGATGGGGCAATAAGAGTAGCGGAAGTTAAAACAGCATCTGGTGTCTGGAAGCGTCCGATTCATCGATTAGCACCATTACCAATAGAGAAGGAAATAAACGATGAAATAACATTAAGAGATGAGGACGAACGAGCAGAAATTAACAATAATTCATCAGAACCAGTACATGAGATACCAGCTAAAAGACGAAAAACATCTAGTGCCATTGGTATCACTTCAATTTTAACAATTCTCCTACTCATTCCACTAGTTATGGGCAGTGAAATTCAAATCAACAAGTTTAAACCAAATCTCGGAATACATTTCGAAGGACTGGGAACAGCCAAATTAGCAACAAGTGAATGGAATTTCATTATTCACTACAACTTAGATCCATTACTCGAAGAATTATTCACTACAACTTAGATCCATTACTCGAAGAATACTCAGCATTTGTCAATGGAACATTGACATTGAATCACTTATGTCAACAAATGCAGCGACAGAGTATATGTATTAACACAGTAAACCAATTTCAACACATCAAAAACGAGCTTGCATCGGAAAACAATATTTTCCAAGCCAAGAGAACTAAAAGAGGAGCAGCTAATTTCATCGGAAACATAGCAAACTCGCTTTTTGGTGTATTGGATTCAGAGTATGCTACACAAATGACAAGGACAATAGACCAAGTAAAAGAAAATGAAAACCACTTACTCCATCTATTAAAAAACCAAACCTCTGTCATAGATTCAACCATCAACGTAGTAAGGCAAAACGATGAGATCATCAGTCACAGATTTGACCAGATCAATAATCAACTAAAGGAAATAATATCAAGGATACGTGATAACGGAGAAAAAAGTCATCAAATCAAAATATTCCAGATTTTTTCATCACTCTCCTCACAACTCATCATAATGATGATCAACATTCAAAGAATGCAGTCAACATTAATTGATGTATTAACAGACACTCACCATGGTAAAGTCAGCTCACTGTTAATCTCAGCACGTCAACTCAAGGATGAGTTAAAAACAATCAAGGCGCACTTACCATCATTTTTGGAGTTACCAGCTAATGAAGAAGATCTCATCCAACTCTACAGGCTAATGACAGTCAAGGGAGGGGTAACAGACAGGCAAGCAGTATTTTTGATCACACTGCCATTAGCGATTCAAGAATCTTACGAATTATTCAAGATGACTCCTGTACCCAACATACTCAACAATGTCACAATATTAATCGACCTCTGTGCTCCTATACTGGCGGTAAATGCCCATCGTGACCAATACATTCCGATACAATCATCCAATCTGGATTCTTGCATAACGTTAAGGTCTGAACAATTTTTATGTTTTGATCTACAAGCAAGATACAACAAGGGATCAGAATTCTGTTCCTGCTAGTTGGGTCTGTTTAACAATGAAACGAGACCTACTTGTTCCTTAAAAAGAACAGAAACAAACTCAACGTGGATCCAAATGCAACATAAAAATCAGTGGCTATATTTCACAAAAACGCCATCTCGACTCACTGCAATTTGCGGAAGAAGAAACCTACACATGGACTTAGTTGGTGCCAAAATATTAACACTACAACCAGGATGTATATTGAAGCAAAACCATATCACTGTCGAAAGTCATAACACATTTTCCACAAATCTACAGACGTCCTACACCAGCTTCGGCAACATTTCTGAAATATCAACACCAATACATCATGAGCCATTACTTCAGACTTTCAACATCACCCAGTATAGAATTCAGCTCAAAAACCTAACTGACCTACACCAAATAATCGCAGAGCGAGAAGTTCTCGAATTACCCCATAAACTCAAACTTCACACCTACCATAATTTTGCAATTGGATATCTAGCGCTGCTATTAACAATTATACTCATCATCTATCTAGTCTGGAAACGAAAATCAAAATCATCCAGTATATCTATAAAACCAAATCCTTAGCCCCGACAAACAAAACCTGAGTCGGACTTTATTGTCACCGTAACCTAAATAGTTGAACCATCGTTCAACGCGGCGGAGAATGTTTATTTCAATAGCACTGCAACAGAATTACAACACATCAAGTCAACAACATATACAAAGCTGACACTGCAATTAATATTATTATGTCATACCGACTACACTGGGTCAATCAATTGGGGATATTGTCGTTTTGTTTTGTTTTGGTTTTCTGGTTCTGGTGCAAGTGTTCTAGATAGTAATATTTTGTAATTAATTTGTAATAAGTAATTTGTATTGTAAGCATTTTTTATTGTACAAAAGAATGAATGAAATCATAATAAAGTATCTTTAACTTGACAGAAGTCTTTTTGGTGTATCAATTGAAAATATTCTCCGTTCCTTAAACAAGTTCAAGTGCTTGTTTAAGATTTATAGATTATCAAGTTTAAGTGCTTGCTAATCACAACTATTAGACAAACGAGTCTAAATAAGGGGTCTAAAAGTACTTGCGTAGGATCCACCCCAGCTGGAAATTCCGTATTTAAGCTTTGAATGCGCAAGACCATTATAAATTAGTTTTAAAACTTTTTTCGAGCAAAATGGTTTTATGAGGTACATTTTACGAGTAACCAACATCATGTTTGATTTCAGGAAACGAATATGTTCTTTCCAATTTAAGTTGAAATCGATTAGAACACCCAAGTATTTAAATTTCGTCACTGACTCAATTTTAAAGCAACTATCGGAACATGAACTATGTATGAGAATAGAAATTACGTTCACCACATTTATGAATAGGTAAGCAGAATTGTTTACAATTATGGGCATGAAAGCAATGGTTATAATCAAAAAGACTATTTTGAGAAATTTTAAAAGTTACTAACTTAGTCTTCTCGCTTATAATTAGCTTATGAGCAGCAAACCATGACCTATTGATTTCTAAATCTTCTTCAATTTTCGCCACACATTCAAAAGTAGTATTAAAATGATAGGTGTATGCTATTTCATCTGCAAAGGCAGTTGGGGAGCCATTTAACTTAAGATTGAAAAGAGAATTTATATAAATTATGAATAATAATGGACATGAACAGAGCCTTGTGGGACTCCATTTTCTAAAACAAGTGAATTTCTAAAAGTTCCGTTTACATTTACTTTTTGTTCTCTTTCCTTTAAGTAGGATTGAAGCCATTTAAATATAACACCTTGAAAACCAGCATTATACAGTTTGCTTAACAGAACGTCGTGGTCAACCATATCAATGGCCTTAGTAATATCAAAGAAAAGGGCCATGGTAGTTTTATTGCAATTTAAACTGCCATATAATTGAGTACACAAGCTTAAAATAGCATCTTCGGTAGACTTTCTTGATCGAAATCCAAATTGATTTTCGCTGAAAAATTTAGTTTTGTCCAAGAAGGAAATTATTCTCACCTTAATAAGTTTTTCAAAAAGCTTAGAGAAAGTTGAAAGCAAAGAAATAGGTCTATAGTCGGAAACATTATTTCTATTACCTTTTTTGAAAAGAGGCACAACTTCACACTTAAACGTTTGGGAAAACAACCATTTTCAACACTTGAGTTAAATAGGTAACTCAATATATCGACCACATATAAGGCAATCTTTTCAAGTAATATACTAGAAATATCATCAGTAGAGCACGAGTTCTTATTTTTCAAAGATAAAATAGCCATGTAAATTTCACGCGAAGATATAGAACTGAAAACAAAACTATTTGATTGTAAACTATCAGATCTTATATTTGAAAATATTGAACAATCACAACTTGAGCAAGGATCAAATGAAGGTTTGAGTTTATCTGAAATTTCGGTGAAGTATTCATTAAATTCATTTGAAATGGAGTTTAAATCACTTACGGAAACATCATTAATTAGCAAACTATCTATTTCGACTAACTGCGAATCCTTACCTAAACTATTATCTACCACTTTCCATTCTTCTCTTATATTTCCATATGCTTTTACGAATAAACCTGTATAATAATTGTTACGCGTTTCTTCTATCTTATGTTTGATGGTTTTAAATAATGAGACATAATAACTTTTAAGATTTCTGTTTTGGGGATGTTTTTTGCACTTAGCACTTAAGGTGTTTTTCTTAGTGCCTGGCTACACGGTGATTTTGCAATCGCCTAACCAGCCAGTTTGTAGTCAAGAGGGACGAGGAGTGAAGGGGGAAGATGCTCACGAAGGGAACTGAATTTTCCGAGTGCGCAATACAAATTGTTCCTCTTTTTGACGTTTGTTTATTTTTTTTTCTTGCTTCTTCTCAATGAAAATGTCAATTTGTCATTCATTGTAATTTCAAAGTTGTAGATTAATGTTTTCAAAAGTTTTTTATGTTTATTACTTTTCATTTATTTACGGAACCGAAAAAAGGAACGTGATTGGGCACAACACTGTGTAGCCACCGCACGTGATTTTTCAATCGATTGAAAAATCACCGTGTAGCCAGGCACTTAGAAATCTGCTTAAGTAAATTATTAGTCATCCAAGGCTTTAAATGCTTATTGCTTTGTGAGTTTTGACTTGATTGGGTATCAACCCCAGTGGAAGGTTGTTGGGGGTAGCAAACGGGGAGATGTGTTCCCACTGAGGCACCTCTTTCTATCCAGACAGCAGCGGAGGAATTCCCAAGATGGAATCAACGGTGGCGTCTACAGTTCCAGTCAGGTTGAACTACATATTCGGAGCTCAGGCTTATAAGGAGCGGTTTTTTCCGGCTCCCCGTCTTTGGAGTTAAGCTAAGGATCTGGCCCTCCAGGTTGGGGGTTGTGCGTCGGGGTGACTTCCCGACCACGTCAAATATATTTAGTTGCGAAGCAACAACAAGCCTCGGATACGGAAGGATTTACTGATGACGAACCAAGCAAACGAAATAAGGACAACGAACTTCGGATCTGAACGTGGAATGTAAGGTCCCTTAATAGACCACGTGCAGCCAAACAATTAGCGGAAGCCCTAAACTGCTGCAAAGCAGATATTACTGGCATCCAGGAAGTGCGATGGGATGGACCGGATAAACGCAAATTAAAAGACTGCGATGTACGAGTATACTACGGCGACTGGTACCGAGAACAAAGGCAGCGACTATTTGGGTGTGGATTTGTTGTTGGAACTAGGCTCAGGCAAAAAGTCTTGAGTTTCAACCGTGTGAACGAACGCATCAAGACAGTCCGAATCAAGGCTAAATTCGCCAATATAAGCCTCATTTGCGCGCATGCCGGCATGCCCCTACAGAGGAGAAAGATGAAGACACCAAAGACATATTCTACACCAACTCCGATAACGGATTCAGGCTGATCGACTTCGCTGCGGGGCGAGACGTTCTGGTAGCTAGTACGCAGTTCACACATTTCGATATCCACAAGGGGACATGGAAATCGCCTGATCAATCAACCGTCAACCAGATTGACCACATTGCGATTGACGTGCGACACTTCTCCAGTATACAGGATGTCCGAACGTTCCGAGGGGCCAACATTGACTCGGACCACTACCTCGTTGTAGCCAAGGTACGAGAGGTGGAGAAGCTGTATAACGGCGATGACGAATCAAATTCCGCTGCAAGGGAGATAGCGCCATTCGACCTAGGCGACGCAGACCAACAATTCCACCTACCCGACCTCGACGAAGTGAGGATAGCTATATCCAATCTTAAGTCCAACAAAGCTGCTGGGGCTGACGGCGTCACTGCTGAACTGTTCAAAGCAGCAGGCGATGACTTGGTAAGGAGTATGTCCGATGAATGGAATCTCAGCATTGTTTGCCCAATCCTCAAGAAAGGAGACCCTCTTAACTGCGATAACTATAGAGGCATCAGTCTTCTGAACATCGCTTACAAGATACTTTCTGCCGTATTGTGTGAACGTCTGAAGCCTTTCGTCAACAACCTGATAGGTCCATATCAGTGTGGCTTCAGACCAGGAAAGTCCACCATCGACCAAATATTCACACTACGACAGATCTTGGAAAAAACCCAGGAGCTTCAAATCGATACCCACCACCTTTTCATCGATTTCAAGGCCGCGTATGACAGCATCTATAGGGAAGAACTATACAGAGCAATGTCTAGTTTTGACATCCCTGCCAAACTTGTCCGTTTGTGCAGAATGACGATGGAGAATGCACGCTGCTCCATCAAAGTCGGACAAGATCTCACCGACGCATTTGATGTCAAAAAAGGTTTTAGACAAGGCGATGCACTGTCATGTGACTTCTTCAACATCGTTCTGGAAAGAATTTTGCAAAACTCACTCGTCAACACCAGAGGCACAATCTGCCAAAGGTCCGTCCAATTACTCGGATACGCCGATGATATTGACATAATTGGAAGATCAAAGCGTGATGTCAGTATCGCGTTTGTGAGCATTGAGACGGAAGCGGAGAAGATGGGTTTGGTGGTCAATGAGGGCAAGACGAAGTATATGCTGTCTTCAAAAGAGGACATAGAACGGCGACGTCTTGGACAAAACATCACCATAGGCAGCTATAACTTCGAGGTAGTTGAGGACTTTGTCTACCTAGGCACCGCTATCAATTCAGACGTGTCGTTGTCGTAGCGCTTAAATTAAACGGATCGCTGCTTCTTTGAACTTAGAAGGCAATTGAGTTGTAAAGTCCTATCTCCCTCCTCGAAGGGTTTCCACCTTGTAGCGGTGGGGAGGCTTACGTTTGGGGCCTCAGCTGGTCGGCTGTAGATTTGTATTTCTTAAATCTTCAGCCGATCAGCTGTGATCCCAGACTAACTAAGAGAAACCCAACATGATAAAAACTATGGACAACACACAACGAACGAATAAAAAACTATCAACGGGGATATACGTTGAAACGTCGGCAGAAGTCACGGCTGCCGGCGTTGGCTTTGCTTCTCCAATAGAAGGAGGGGAGAAGTCGCCAGTGACCAACGAACAACAACAGCAACAACAGCAACAACAACAACAAGACAATACGACAAAGACAAAGACCACCACACAGGACGAGGAAGACCTTCTTCTTCTCACTCCTTTCTCCAACCTCGGTGTAGAGGATGGAGTTAGCATCGGAACGCTGACTGACGACGACGCATGTTCCGTTGCCAGCTCCACCTTCTCACGATTGTCAACCTCTTCAGTTCGGAGTAAAATCTCCAACTGCAAGAAAACAATCAAACGACTTGGCAAAAAGAACTGACCGACACCGAACGCCTACGACTTCAGAGCGCTCGTGCTTTTCTGGAGAATGATCCTAAGAAGGCAGGAGGGGCACTTGCCCCACTGTCCAAAGAGGTGACCTCTTCAGGAAGTACGAGCGTTAGCACTCTAATGGGACCGCCCAATCCACCGACTGTGGCCAAGACCCAGTCAAAGATAGGACGAATCTCTTTAGATACGGACTTATCTAGAACGCCTACCTTGACTCCAACCACGCAGACAGCGGGATCACTTCCCCCAACCGGGAAAATGGAACTGTTGGAGGCAGGGACGGAAGGGCCGTATGGGAGTTGCGCTGGGGGCACTAGCCCCGCAGGTAACGACGACGAACACCGTTAGTGAGACCAAGGCCTCACAGAGAGCTGGAAGTATAAACGTATACAGAGGAAGAGAAGACGCAACGCTGAGACGATTGTCCGACTTCTTTCTAGCAAGAATCCCGAAATCTTAACGGCCAGGGAGAAGCTAGCGTTGGACAATGCTACTCAAAAATTTAAGACTTTGACGACCACTGACAAAACGACTAACAAAAGAACAAAGACCTTGAGGACGGTAAGGGAGACGGTTGGCACTTTGCCCCACCCCGGACCAAGCTCAACGGCGTTTAAAAGAACTAGGCAAGACGACAAGTCTTCGCCTACGAACGGAAGGGACCATCGAGAAGCGGCAATTTGCTATTGCAGATTTTAACACACCTTCTCGGAAACTTTCAAACGATCAATGGAAATTGATGGAATCTGGACGATGTGAACGATGCTATCGTTAAGAAGGGGCAACCGCCCCTCTTCGGTAGCTTAAGAACCGTCCACGGATTCAAGCTGCTGACATGCGAGGACGGCAACACTCGTTTGGCTGCAGGACTTCGTCAAAAGAACGGTAGCTCCCTGGCCTAACGCTGACCTTCGCCTTAAAGGTGTTAAGGAAATTAAAGACCTCAACAAACCTAAGGCGAAGATGATGCTACGGGGTCCGACAATCCTGAGAGATCGGATTGAAAGATATCTGCAATCTCTAAACACCGACCAACTCAGTGCGAACTGGAAGGTGTTTGAGATAGGGGAGCAGACGAAGGACGGTACAGAAGTGGTTGTGCAGCTTAGTCAAAAGTCTATACCACTTCTGAAGAAAATTGGCTTCAAGGTACGCATCGGGATAAACCGGTACAAACTGAGACTAATAGCCAAGCAGAACAATCAAGTAAGTAAGAGGCGGGAGGTTTTTAATGTACATGAAAATGAAATTAATACAAATTAATCTTCAACACAGTAAAGCCGCCAGCGCCAACCTCGTCTACCTCATGGAGAGTAGACAAATAGATATCGCCCTTATTCAAGAACCCTGGATTGGACCAGGTGGCATAATTAAGGGTTTACACTCAAAGGGACTTACGCTGTTCAAAACTGAACAAGCGGTAGCAAACAGTAAATTCAGAACTTGCATTGTAGCTAGGAAACAGTTTAATCTCTTTCTTTTATCTACGTATAGCAATACAGATCAGACTGCCGTGAAGCTAGAGCGGATCGGGCTCCCACCACTCATCCTGGCATCCTGTTATATGCCATACGACGACGGGACTGAGGGGCCACCTGCAGATCTCATAGGCCAGCTTGTCGAGCGAGCAGCTGATGAAAGATGGGACTTGGTCCTTGGATGTGATGCTAACTCACATCATGCTCAATGGGAAAGCACCGACACTAACGTTAGAGGTGAGTCTCTTTTTGAATTTATAATAGAACATAATCTACTAGTCGCAAATAGGGGCAACCAGCCCACTTTTGTTACTAAAAATAGGGAAGAAGTGATCGATATAACTGTTACTAATAACACAGACACAGTTTCTATCGATCAATGGAATGTCCTCAAGGAGGAATCATTCTCAGACCATAAACTTATAGGCTTCTTGATAAACGATACAGTGGAAACTCCGAAACCCTATAGGAATCTCAGGAATACTAACTGGGATCTCTTTAATAAGGAATTAGAGATGAGAAGCAGAAATCTCAGTAACACTGTGATTCAAGAACTCAAACATATTGATCAAGCATCTGACGAACTCAGGGTGATTCTAAATGACGCCTTTGAGAAAAGTTGTCCACTGAAACACATAGGGAAGGGAAAAAAGAAACCACCATGGTGGACCTTACAACTCAGCAATTTGAGAAAAGAAACGAGAAAACTTTTCAATGCTGCTAAGAGTACTAGAAACGATAATGACTGGGATATATATAAAAACAGTCAGCGAAAATTTAAAGCAGAAACTCAAAGAGCGAAACGAAGCTCATGGAGAACTTTTTGCAGTGAAATCGAGAGTACCAACGAATCGGCCAGATTAAGGAAAATTCTTTCTAAAGACTCAATCCCTCTGGGATGTCTCAAGATACCCACTGGGAGCTGGACCGAATCCTGCAATGAGACTCTTGAACACTTGATAACTACTCACTTTCCAGGTTGCGGGTCAATAGACAGCAATCTGGAAACAGAATCCTACACGGAACACGCTGTACCATCGGACATTATAACGAATGAAAAGATCAGATGGGCATTCCATTCCTTTTCTCCATAAAATCCCCTGGGATCGACGGCATATTTCCAATGATGTTACAAAAAAGCGAAACCCTTATATTACCGCTCCTGAAAAATATATTTATTAACAGTATAAAATGGGGATATGTTCCCTTATCATGGCGCGAAGCCAAAGTGGTTTTTATTCCAAAAGCTGGCAAACCCAGCCACACAGAAGCAAAAGACTTCAGACCAATCAGCCTGACATCGTTTATTCTTAAAACGTTTGAAAGACTGATAGACCTACATATTCGAGGCACTCTGAAGCTGGTTGAAATATCCCCAGCTCAGCACGCCTACACTTAAGGGAAGAGTGTAAAAACCGCCCTTCATAGCGTCGTTAGCACGGAGGAAAAAAATCTAAGCGACAAAGAATATACCCTTGCTGCGTTTCTCGATATTGAAGGTGCCTTTAATAACGTGAAGAATGAAGCAGTAAAAACTGCCCTGGTAGACAATAAAGTCGATAATTGTATAATAGATTGGGTTATGTGCATGTTAAAAAACAGACAAATTAACTCGGAACTAGCAGGTATAAAGATGAGAGTAAACACATCTAAAGGTACCCCACAAGGAGGAGTCCTGTCACCGCTTCTTTGGGTGCTAGTCATGAACTCAATCCTACTCGATCTGAAATACTGTGGAGTAAAGGTAGTAGCCTATGCTGACGACCTTGCGTTATTAGCGACAGGAAAATTCTTACCCACTATCAGCGAACAGATTGAATACACCCTTTTTAAGGTTAACAGATGGACTAAGAAATGTGGACTGATGGTTAACCCGTCAAAAACAGAACTGGTCCTCTTCACAAATAAAATAAAAATACCAACCTTCAGAATTCCTTCAATCGAAGGCACATCTCTGAAGATTTCAGATAAAGCGAAATATCTTGATGTGATTCTAGATAGGAAACTAAACTGGAGTCTTAACACTAAGGAACGAGCCAAAAAAGGAATGATTGCATTCTATTCTTGCAACAGAATCTTTGGGAAATCCTGGGGACCATGTCCAAAAATTATCAGGTGGATGTATTTGGCAATAATTAGACCAATACTAACTTATGGTAATCTGGTCTGGTGGAATGCAATTGAGAAAAGCACAAACCTAAAAACTCTGACAAAGGTACAGAGACTTGCGTGCATTGGGATTACAGGAACCATGAAGTCCACTCCAACTGCAGGGTTGGAGACGATACTCAACCTGAAGCCCTTAGACCTCTTCGTACAAGAATCCGCAGCATATAGCGCCTTACGGCTAAGCCAGACTAATTCCTGGAAAAACAGCACAAAAGGACATGCTCAGATTCTTCACAAATATTCGAGTGATAGTATCATCACAGACTATAAAACACCCGAATTTGACTTTCATAAACCATTCAAAACTGCTTTTCCAGGCAGAGAAGAATGGTTAGACAGTGAACCATACACCAGTGAATCTGCAATAGCAACATATACAGATGGCTCCAAAATGGACACGGGTGTTGGTGCAGGTTTCTTCTCAGGATCTCTTGAGCTAAACAACTCAATTAGGCTCCCAAATTATAGTAGTGTCTTCCAAGCGAAGGCCATGGCAGTGACAACAGCTGCTAGACAGGTATCAATGATGGCGATACCACGGGCTGATATCACCTTTTACATTGATAGCCGAAGCTTGTTACTTGCTGCCGCGAAGAACTGAGGGTTCTTGGCACGCAGCATAATATTAGACTCTGCTGGGTCCCGGGGCACAGCGAGATACCGGGTAATGAAAAAGCCGATGAGTTAGCAAGGCAAGGATCAGCGCTTGACGCCAGTCAAGCAGAGCTAGTCTATATCCCACCCTGCGATATTAAAAAGAAAATTTCAGATTTAACTCTACAGAAATCCAATGAAAGGTGGAGTCTACTTGACACCTGTGATACTACTAGGAAAATATGGCCCTGTTTCAATAAACAGAAGACGAAGACGGACAAAATTATGCAATTTAGTAAGAAATCCCTTCGCTCTCTTACGAGCATAATCACCGGACATAACTTACTGAAATATCATAAACTTAAAATGAAACTCAGTACAGACGACTTATGCAGGGGATGTGGTGGCGAAGAAGTGCACGAAGACACAATGCATTTTCTCTGTCACTGTCCTGCGCACTGTCACCAAAGAAGGAAATTTCTTGGTAGATACTTCTTTGAAAATCTCGAAGATCTATCCAATACACCAGAAATCCGCATATTGAATTTGATCAATGCCTCTAAATGGCTTGATTGACTATAGAATACATAGGTTTTTATTAGGAAAAGAGTAATTACACTTAAGGGTAACACAATGGATCTACATTGATCTAAGTGTGACGATAGCTACATCAATTGTCAGCCCAATAACCTAACCTAACCTAAAGTCGTCTCTCGAGCAACTAAAGTGACCCTTTATAAGGATCTTAGGATGCTTCGAGAGGAAAATTCTCCGGGTGATTTTTGGTCCTGTCTGCATAGATGGTGAGTGGAGGAGAAGATACAACCATGAACTGTACGGGCTGTACAACGACACTGACCTGGTCAAACGAATCAAAGTCCAACGACTTAGATGGCTGGGTCATCTAGAGCGAATGGACATCAAAGCTCCGGCCCAGAGACCGCGACTCAGGTGGCGCACGCAAGTGGGAGAGGACCTCAACCAACTTGGCGTGCGAAACTGGAGGCAGCTAGCTAGGGACCAAGCTGGCTGGAGACGCATGTTGGTTGAGGCCCAGGTCCGTCCCGGACTGTAGCGCCACCTTAAGTAAGCAAGTAAGGATTCGTTAATAATTTTAGTTGCGGCAAAATTGTTGAGCGCTATTGCTATTGGGATTGGTAAGCGATGAGTATGAATGAGGTGGGTATCTGGTCTGAAATGAATCACAGTAGTAGAGGTAGTTTCTTGAACTGTATCGCCTTTTGTATTTTATTAGGCAAAAAATTCCTATACAAGTTATAATCATGCACCCGCATAAGAAATCCCAACCTGATAACGGTGATCGTCGCATCATTAGTTTAATTAGGTTACATTATATTTAAATGAATACTGTATCTTTAGATTTGATTTAAGCTTAAACCTGAACGCAACTCTTAGTTGCCCAACATTAAAAATCGTTTCAGGATATTTTTTAAAAGATCCTCCGATCTACAAATTGTTTAATTGGCGCCCAACGTGGGCAAGTTTTAAAAAAAATTAAATCTCAAAAAAAGCTAAAGGCTCGAGTTTAAAAAAGAGCAGAGAAACTTTTACTCTACGAAGAAAAAAGCTAAAAAAGTTAAAAAAAATATAAAAATTGAAAAAAAGTTGAATAAAAAGAATACGAAGTGATTGATATTCGTGTTAATTCAAAGTGTTGTACGAAACATAAGAACGATATATCTAAAGAATCAAATAAAAAAGGGGTTATCAGAAGACAGTACCTTCAAATTGTAAATGTAAATTTACATAATACTCGAAAGTGCCAAATAAAAAAAAATAAAATAAAAACATGCATTTTAAATATGTGTGCGAGATATCAGAAAAGAAAAATATAGATAGACTAAATATTAAGAAGGTGAATAAAAACCAAACAAAAAAAACTATGATTGTGGAACTAAAAAACAATCTAAAATTTTTTTTTTTAATAAAAAAAACAGTCTTTATAAACGCGCTCTTAAAACGCCTGCTGAGACTGGTAGGTTAACCCAAAAAAGCTCTAAAACTAAAATAAAAAAGAGGCTGGGTGCGACCCACACTGATAACTTCCCATTTGTGATAGGCCTATTCCTCACCTTTACATAGTTTGCCTGTGTCTCTTCAATTCGTTTTATAAACTTTGATGAATTTGATGCATTACTGCCAAGCTTATACTATATTACACAATTTTAAAAACCAAAAATTATAATATTATAAAAATAGGTTTATAATTAAATTATAATATTATACAAATTATTTATGAAATATTCACATACATATAAATGATATGGTTTGGTTATTGAATCAAGGGTACTTCAATAATATATCCGCTCTAAAACTAGATATCATCATATTGTGCCTGTTTGTTTTTTTTCCTTAAAAAGGTTTTCATTCCATTTTCATAATGTACAACACATCCTAAAACAATTTTAATTTATTATTTATAAGGCTGGTATTTGTTTGGGTGTAGTTTTTAAACTTCGAAAAACAATATTTTCCAGTTATTAGTGGAACTTTCATAGTTCTGTTTAAATTTTTGTTTAAAATGTCAGTTAAGTATAATGTCAAATATATACCCGCTGTAAAAAATTTTATTATGTATAAAATTAAATACCTAATGGCAAAGTCAATATCATTGCTCGTTCTCAAGATATTCGGGTCGAAAAACAAATTTGACCACTTTTTAGTTTATTTTTTTTTGTCAAAAACTGTCAATTAGATATTTGTCAAAATTTAACCTTTCATAAAAAATTGTACTATGTATAAAATAAAATATTTTAGAAGGCACAATCGTTGTTCGTTCTCAGGATATTCGAGCTGAAATATAATTGTAATTACTTTTCTTTAGAATTTTTAACAGTTTTTGATTTTTAATAATAATTTAATATTTTTTATCAGTTGCAAACAATTATGTAATGCAGAAAATAAAACAAACAAGAAGGCAAATTGGTATAAATTGTCTTTTGACTCAAATTTTCTCAAAAACGGGTAACGATAGTTTTTGAGAAAATTTGAGTCAAAAGACAATTTATACCAATTTTTGGTAGAATTTTTTGTAGTTTTTAATTTTTTTTTTTAAACTGTCCATTGAATTTTTTTGAAATTTTCACCAGTAGTCAAAAACAAAATTATTCGTAAAATAAAATTATTTTAAAGTTAATATCGTTTTTTCATCTAAGGATATTCGAGTTATAAAATTTTTTTTTTAGTTCTTTTGATTTTAAAAAATAACGGTATATTGATTTTTTTCCAAATTCATATCAAATTTGTATGACGTCATAATGTGTCGAATAAAATTTATTGCAAGTCAATTGCATTATTTGTTCGTGAGATATTTGAGCCCAACCGAAATTTTCACTTCTTTTTTAAACTGCTATAGTAAAAAAACAACTGATTAAATATTAATAAACGCCCTTTCAGCTTCTTTCGAAGTTATTATCTGTAAAACAAAATTTATTTCAAGTCTATATCCTTACTCGTTCTTGAGATATCGACGACGAAAAATGGTACCAGAACGTACAAACGTACGAACGTACGTACACACGCACACACAGACATCTCTCTAAAAATGATTGATATAGGCTCTAGGGACCTTGAAACGTCGAGAAATGTCAAAAATTTCAATTTGACAAATCGGACCGATTACAATAACTCCCT
Organism: Syrphus vitripennis; assembly: GCA_958431115.1. Lineage (NCBI taxonomy): Eukaryota > Metazoa > Arthropoda > Insecta > Diptera > Syrphidae > Syrphus > Syrphus vitripennis. Next base: position 53,537,854 of record OY288110.1, on the reverse strand, counting down.
ATGGGAAGTTAATATGTAAAGAGTAAGAAATTTTATCTATGAATATTTAAAAAAAATTTGTTAAAAAAAAAGATTAAAATAGAAGTGTTTGGAAATTTAAAAACAAAAAAATAAAATAATAATAATAATAATAATTAATTTTATATTATATCTTTTCTGAATAGTTAAATTATTTCATTCAACTGATATTTCCATAAAATTATTAATTCTTAACTACGAAAATAAAACAATTAAATGAACAAATGTAGAGAAAAACATAAAAATTCATATTTATAGAAATACAAAGAACAAACAAAATTAAAAAGTTTCAAATTTTCAGAACTATTAACATATTATTTCAATAAAACAAAAAGCAATTTAGAAGGAATGAAGTGAACATAATAATAAATTAATTTTGAAGCGTTGTTGTTGCACGCAGCCAAAAGTGGCGTAACAGCAAAAAGAAGCAGAGCCAAGCGACCAAAAAAATGTTCAGCCTGTCTACTATTTCGAAGAGCAAAAAGAATGTCCAAAGTGTCGTAGCAGCAAAAAGAAGCAGAGCCAAGCGACCAAAAAATGTTCAGCCTGTCTACTGTTTCGACCAAAGCATTGTATATGAATTTAGATAGTACTCTCTTGAACAGGATCACACAACTAACTAATTTTCTGGTTGCTGTTCACTTGAACTACCCGAAAAACATGTGAGCATTGATGCGTGGTAAGTACCCAATGGTACTGATGGATCATCTTCTTTTGCAATAGTAAAAGTAGTGGAGCCCTTCTTTGCGGAAATTATATACGGCCCATCTCTTTTTGGAGCTAGCTTGGATGTAAAACCTTTTGATGAGTTGCTTATAGGGTGTGTTTTAACGAGAAACTTATCGCCAATTTCAAATTTATCATGAGGTCTTCGCTTTTTATCAGCATAAACTTTGTTTTTATCTTGAGACTTTTCAGATGATTCGTTTGCTTCTTTTAAGGTATCGGCCAATTTAAGTAAGTGTGTTATTTGTGGAACGAAGTTTTCTGATTGAATAATGGCTTTCAAATCGTGGTTAACTTCATCAGGAGTACGTAACTCTCGTCCAAATGTTAAAAATGCTGATGAGAAGCCAGTGCTTTCACACTTTCGGTGTTCATCGCGAATCGTATGGCTGGAAGTTTAAGATTCCATGAAGTATGTTCATTTCCAACTAAAATAGATAGCTGTGCTTTCAGGTCTCTATTCTTCCTTTCGACGGGCTTGCTTCTGGGTGATAAACAGGAGTAAAAGATTGTTTTATCCCCAAACAAAAGGTGAGTTTCTGCATAAGAGCAGATATGAATTGCGTTCCATTATCGCTATGGAGTCGTCGTGGAACACCACAACGTAAAAAAACTTCATTTAATAATGTAAGTGCACAGTTTGCGGCAGTTCCTTCTTTCAACGGAAATAGTTCCACCCAACGGCTGCATACATCTTCCACAATCACCATCAACTAAGATGTATCCACGATTGGTCCAACGAAGTAAATTTTCATCGTTATTTTCGAAGGAATCGATGATTGTTTTCAAATCTGAGTCGGCCAGTTGTTCGTCCCTTATCTCCTTCGATCCTCGTCTCGGTATATCTATCTCTATTGAACAGATAACACAATTCTTCTCTGTATGATCCTTGTCAGGACATGGTGGTCGGGAAAGAGTATCGGCAACGGCGTTATGTCTTCCTGGATTATAACCAATTTCAATATTATATGGCTGTAGTTGAAGTGCCCATCTGGCGAGTCTTCCGGTAGGAGACTTTAAAGACATCAACCATTTTAAAGGCTGGTGGTCAGTTAATATTTTCACCTCAGAACCTTCGATGTATCCGCGGAACTTTTCAACTGCCCATACTACAGCAAGTGCTTCTCGTTCCGTCGTAGAGTAATTGCGTGCTGCAGGTAAAAGTAATCGGCTTGCATATTCAACTGGGTGTTCCATTTCATTCTCCCCCTGGAGTAACACAGCACCGATAGCATAGCTGCTAGCATCGGTCTTCAAAATAAATGGAATATTTTCTTTGACCTGTTGTAGAATTGGAGAGGATGTCAAGAGAATTTTGAGCTTTTCGAAAGCATATTGTTCTTCTAGTTCCCACTTCCAGGCAAAGTTCTTTTTTGTTAAATTTGACAGAGGCTTTGAAACGTTAGCGAAATTTGGAATGAATCTTCTGTACCATGAACAGGTTTGTAAGAAAGATAACACTTGCTTTTGGGTGCAGGACGTAATAAAATGGCATCTGTCTTGGCGGGATCAACTTTGAATCCATTTGGTGTCAGAACATGACCCAAATATTTAATTTCTGAGCAGCAAAATTTGCATTTTTCACGGTTAAGACGAAATCCGAATTGTTTTAAACGTTCGAAAACTTATAGGTATATATATATAGGCTATAAGGCTTTCTGAACAGATAATAATATCATCAAGGTAGGCAAGTATCAAGATTTGCGGCAGACCATTTCGAAATTTGTCAATTAACCGTTGAAATGTTGTTGGTGCGTTTCGCAATCCAAATGGCATCTGATTGAAGACATAACTTCCAAAGGGCGTGATAAAAGCGGTTTTGGGCTGATCTTCTTTTGCTACCTGTATCTGCCAGTATCCAGAACGAAGATCCAATGTTGACATAAATGGTGTAGTTTTGGCTGCATGAAGAAGGTCATCAATTCGCGGCAGAGGATACCTATCCGGGATTGTTATAGCATTAGCTTCCGATAGTCTATGCAGACTCGTATGCTGCCATCACTCTTAGGAACCATAACAACTGGGAAAGCCCAATGCTATTCCTTCTCTTCGATAATGCCTTTTCGCAACATTTCTTCAATTTCGTTTTTAAGCTGGATTTTCCTAGCAGGTGAGATTCTATACGGGGCATTTGAAATTGGTTCGTGAGTCCCGGTGTTGATTTTGTGTTCAACAAATGGTATCGGGGATGTTATCTCACCCAATAAATCATTTGGCTCTTTGAGTATAGTTTCAAGTTTTAACTTTTCTTGCGTATTTATGTTGTATCCTTCTTCCGGACGCAGTTTAATATCTATTGAATTCAATATGAACCAATCGTCAACATTTGCGTTTACCTTTTTCGGTTCGCTAAAGAGGTCATTATTGCCTTTTCCTGGCGTTCTCATCTCTTTAGGAACAGCATCTGAGAAGATGGCTTGAATTCCGTGAGGAGAGTAATCATTATCCCTTTTTCGTTTTGGAGTATTACCAATAGGACTAAGAACATCATGGCTTTCAAACCAAGATAGGAATGCTGAAACCTTTTTTAGCTTGTCATCATTCTCCAGCGTTTTATGATAGCTTGGTTTTTGTTTTGACTGTGAAGGTTTAGAGTGGCTTTCAAATGCTTTATTTATTGGGAGTTTTGGTGAATAATATTTTGCAAGCTTAAAATCGAAAACTTTTTCTGGGTCATCGACGAAATAAAAAGCTCTCTGAGCGATGTTTAGAACTAAACCACATTGTTCTAGGAAGTCAATTCCAAGTAGAGTTCGATTTCCTTTGGCTTGTGGCAATGCAATGAAACGGATCTTTCGCAATCTTTTTCCAATTATGATATCCAACACTGTGGAATGAACAATCTGTCTTCTGGGAATTCCATCAGCCAAAGTAACTTCTGCGTTCACTTTTTGGAAGGGGCAACCTTTTTTAACGAGTTGTTCGTATAGACTTGCACCCGCGACGCTTGTTCTAGCTGCCGTGTCGATATAAGCTTCACCTTTCAGACCGTTTATGTTGATGTCAACAGTTGGAACATTTCTTCCGATCACTGTTGATTCAACTAGGTTGAAATCTAGCATAGCTGGGCTATTAGCATTTTTATTGCTGCAAGTAGGACAATTTGTTCTGCAGTTTCCTGCTGCTCCGCAACCATAACAATTCAGGGTTGGCTTCTTAGCTTCATTTTGATTGTGAGCTTTCTTGAAACACTGCTCCACTGAATGACCTTGCTTTCTGCAGAATGTGCAACGCTTTTTCTTAACGTCCTCAACAGCTTTATTTGTAAATTTTGTTTCCTTTCGTGCCAATTCAACTTCTCGGGCTTCCTTAAGGAGCTCCTGGAAAGTCTTAACAGAATTTCTGGGCTTTTTTTCTCTTATATACAAGAGCATTTGACCATAGACCATGTTTAACATAATCTCTTCAGTTAGATTATCGGTTAACTGAGAAAAAAGTGTTCGCTTCTTGCATATGAATTCGTCAATCGATTCGTTGGCTAATTGGTTTCCTGAATTCAGCTCTGTATATATTCTCCATGCTGGCTTCGGTGGAGCAAATGACGAGCGTATTAGCCTTATTGCATCATCGAACGTTTTGGCTTCATTCTTAACACCTTGCCACCAGTTTGATGCAAAGCCTTCGAGTAAAAGCGGGAATCCAGTCAACGCATTAGCTTCGGAAATATTTTCTGCATTCTTATACACCGTAATCGTTGCTATGAAATCGTCCAGCTTCGATGTGTTTCTTTCACCATTGAAACGAGCGGTGCACCTGCTAAATGTTCCTTTATTTTCTTTGACGCCAATGGCAGCTACCAAACGGGTAAGCTGATCTTCTGAGAGAGCGATTGAAGGGGGTTCGGACATTGTTTCGTCTTTAGATGAAATTTCTTCTATAACCGTTGACTCAAACTCAGTTGTTGATGATTCGAACTCAGATTCAAATTCGGAGGATTCTGATGAGGAGCTTTTCTCGGTATATTTTATTTTAGGCTTCATAAACAGACGATTGCTCTTTCTCATAGATTAACGGCTCTTCTTTAAAAGAAAATGTTTATGATGTTTTGGTTTTTTTTTTTCAAAAAAAAAAAATATTTATGCTAAAAGCAATCAAAAAAAATTTTTGTCCACTTAAACGGGTTTGACTGTAGTGCACTTGATCGGGTTCTACTGTGCTGTCCACCAGAAATGTCCGATGTAACAGTTTAAGTAACCACAAAATTGGGCGCTAATTGAAGCGTTGTTGTTGTACGCAGCAGTGTGTGTGTGAGTGTGTGCAAAGAGAAAAACCCAATGAGCGTAGATGTCGATGGAATTACCACAGAGCCAGGCGACCAAAAAAATATGTTCAGCCTGTCTACTGTTTTGAAGAGTCAAAACAAATGTCCAAAAGTGGCGTAACAGCAAAAAGAAGCAGAGCCAAGCGACCAAAAAATGTTCAGCCTGTCTAATGTTTCGAAGAGCAAAAAGAATGTCCAAAAGTGTCGTAGCAGCAAAAAGAAGCAGAGCCAAGCGACCAAAAAATGTTCAGCCTGTCTACAGTTTCGACCAAAGCAAATTTGTTCAGAACAAGAAATTAGTAACTCCAACTAGGGTTGTATGTTTACTCATCAACTTTATTCGAACGAATGCTTAACTTTATAAATTTGCTTCGCCCTTTTATACTATGAGCTGAAGTCTTTTACTGTTACAATTTTACTTTACAGTGTTGTGAAAAAAAAAATATTCTACGTGACATACAGTATTGTGCAAAAAAATGATTATATACTTTTAACATTATTTTCTTCTAATATTTTTATTAAGAAGGTGGGCGTTACAATTTTAAGAAATTATTTAAATAAAAACATATGATAAATAAAAATATATGAACAAATATTCATAAAATTAAACTGGACGATCTTATAGAAAAATTTAGTAAAATGGCAACATCACATGAAGAAGTTATTTCACGCATTGTAGCCTCAAACATGGCTACTTTGAAAGATGAAATTGAAAAATTAAAATATCAACTTTCTGTCCTAACTACAAATTGCAATATAACGGAACATGTCACTGAAACAATGAATGAAATAAATTGTGTAGAATCACTCGATGTGACTACCAGAATTCACAGGAGGTGATAAAAAACTTATGTAAGCTGGGGAGGAGTGGCTAATAACTCTATGACTCTCAACACGAGAGGTAGCCGCAGATACTTTGCTGCTCTGACAATTTTACGAAACAAAATTATTAAAAACGCAAATGATACATTAACGAACCATGGAACGGTTCTAAATGTTGATGAGGGGGAGAGTACGATAACTTGGGCGCCGAAAATTGATAACGGTTTTTTGTAGAGGGTTTCAAAACAAGCATTTTTTACTATGCCCCGTTTGGGCGGGAGGAGAAATTTTATGAAAAGAGTACTAAAAGTAAACAAAAAAATCATTAAAAAAAATGGTAAATGGTTTTTTATAGCCAGTATTTTTTACTATAAGCCACTTTTTAAATCAGGCAAAATGTATGCACAGTTTTCGAAAAAATGAGTTTCAAACAGAAAATTCGGGAAAAAAAACACAAAAAAAAGTTTGAAGTGTAATTTCTCAAAACCATAAGATTTAACTTTTTTTATAGAATTCGGTGCTCTTATTGATTGTTAACCAAAAACTGAAAACTAGACTATTTTATGTCTTCTAGTTTTCGGGAAATTAAAAATTACTGATTATTTTTTTATGAGATTTTAGCTTTTTGACTGCATGCCCCCCATACATACCTCAACTGTTTATACTTTACTATTGTTTAAATGTCAAATTTTGCATGCATCAAACCTCGCACATACCCCAAATTCTATAGTGAGGCCAAGCAGGGGGGTTGCAGAAATATGAAATACATACCTCAACTGTGTATACACCGTAATGCTGGGTGCTAGCATTGTTTTCATGTAAAAAAGCTTACATACAGCCCTATTCTCCCCAACATCACTGATACCTCACAAGTCACAACTAGTGGTGAAATTGATTTTGTAACTTTTTCGTATTCTCCCCCACGGTCACAACTTGTGAGAGTCACAAACTCTATCGAAATTGTGATCTCCTTCTAGGCAGGTCACAACTCACAAATTACTTCAGTTTTAATATTTCGGTGTACAAAAGTTTCTGATTTTGCATTTGTGAGATAATAAGGAAGCGAAGACGGCTCTGAGGAATGTAAAGTAAATAGAATCAATATTTTTACATGGGATGGCATTGATAAAGTTCGGTGGATCAGTTGGGTCATTTTTGTTGGCCAAAAGCTGCAGGTAATCCCTCCAAAAAACAACGAAATACTCCAACTACTTCACCGTAGTCTTTTTGTAGTCTTCTTCTAAAAATAAATTAAGGCATTTTTACTCACTTTTATATTAATGCTTGCATTATTGAAAATTTTTGTTTGTTTAATTTTACAAAAAAATTCACCTTCGCTGTGGTGAGTTTCGTTGTGAGTTTTGTTGCGACGATTAGTGGGAGAATACCAAAATGTTATCGAATCACAACAATCTTCACAAGAAATAGTCACAAGAGCTTGTGACTTATGACTCCTCACAAGGGGGAGAATCGGGCTGATAGATAAGAAATCTTATATAAACAACAACAAAAAAACAAAACAAAAATCTCACAAAAAAGTAATTAGTAATTTTCAATTTTCTCAAAAACTAGAAGTCATAAAATGATCTAATTCTCAGTTTTTGATTAGAAATCAATAAGAGCACCGAATTCTATAAAAAAAAATTATATTAAATCTTACAGTTTTGAGAAATTATACTCTAATCTCAAATGATTTCATATAATGTTTTATTTTTTTTTCTTTCTTTTTTTGGTATTAATACAAAGTTACATACTAATATTTTTGTGAAATTAGTTTTTTTTTTGCTAGCTTTAAGAATTATATGTATATTTAATTTTTTTTTCTTTTAATTATTAATTATATATTTTTCATATCCTAATAATCTATGTTACTTAAATTATCGATACTCTAAAAGATTTTATCTTAATGTGTCATTGTGAATTGAATCTTTCTTTTAAATAAATGAAATGAAATGATTAGTTACATTCCACTGAAGTGAACTGTTTTTGTCAATTTAGTTCTAAGTTTACCTCAAGAATTTTCATCCACTTTAGTGCTTTCCAATCCATTATTAAAGTAGTAGAGCTTTTTTTACTTAAACAAAATCATCTCAACTGGACACAAATACTTCTTGACGAAGATACAAAACCGACACGATAGTTAGGGACAATCGCAGAGATATTGAAAATAGTATATTTCCAAAACTAAACCGGGGAAAAATAACTTTGCACTACGAGCGCTTAACGTTTCTTAGCGCCTTGCCATCACCAAAAAAAACATCCGTCCCTGTACTAAAATTTCTAATTTGACATAGGTTAGGTTGTAAGGGGTGATGATTCGGCAAGCCTAATCACCTCACTTGGATCTCAATGGATCCATTGCGCTCCCCAGGGTATATGAAAAAGGAAGGAAAAGGAAAGGTTAAGGAAAAGAGTAAGTGGAAGATTAGGTAAGGGGTGCCTCCCTGAACCATCCCGAGTTCTGGAAAAATTTTAGGAAGTTTCTTAGTGGCAGAGACGAGATGTTGCCCAGTTCGTCGAAAAAATACTCTCCGAGGGCCGTTTGTCTTGTTCTAGCTAGGCTAGGGCATTCGCAAAGGAAGTGAAATGAGTCTTCCTCCGCCTCTTCATCTTGACACCCTCTGCACAGATCAGATACAATGATGCCTATTCTGTTTAAGTGGGTTCCCATTGAGTTGTGACAGGAAGGATTCCAACCAATAGGGATAGTTGAGGCCTACTTAGCGAGAGTAAGTATTCAGTTTTTTTCCTTGAAATATCTGGCCAAAGATTTCTCGAAACCCGGCACGTGTCAATCTGTGACCACTTGTCATTGGCGGCTTCGAGAAAGTTCTGGTGAATTCTACTCTTTTCGAGCACCAGTGGCATAAATACTGACGATTCAGTTTGGCTCGGATCGGTGGATGATCCGTATTTCGCCAATTCGTCTGCCTTTTCATTCCCATGTATATCACAGTGTCATGGGACCCAACGTAGGGTAACTGTGTTTGTTGCACTAAGTAATTTCAACTCTTTGCGACAACATTCTACCAGTTTTGACTTTGTGACAACTGAGTAAATGGCTTTTATGGCCGCCTGGCTGTCTATGAAAATGTCAATGTTCTTGTTTGCTAGTTCACATGTGCGGTAAGATGCTTTGCTGCCTCATAAACTGCATAAACCTCCGCTTGGAAGACACTGCAGAAGTTCGGAAGCTTCATCGATCTATTTAAAGGTGGGTTTTCTGAAAAGATGCCTGACCCTACCCCCTCGCCCGTCTGTGAACCGTCCGTGAAAACCGATACATGATTTGTATTTATGACCCGGTTTTCTGTCCAGAGATCCCTTGTAGGGATATATATTAAATCAATGTGTGGTATCATATAGTCTGTTTGAATGTCTATATCTGTAAAGCTCATAACCGTTCTATGACCAAAACGGCCCCTTTTCCAGTAATTGCACTGTCTTAGTCGCAAAGCACTATTGGCCGCCATGTCCTTTGTGAAAAGATCGATTGGGGCAAGTGAAAGAAAAGTTTCTAGGGCTGCGGTCGGTGTAGTTCTTATGGCACTGGTTGTGCCAATACACGCTAGTCTTTGAATTTTAGTCATGGTTTTGAGATTGGTTGCCTTGTCTAGGGCTGGCCACCAAACCAGTCATGCGTATGTCAAGAAAGGCCTTATTATGGCTGTAGGTATACATCCAATGTATGGTTTTGGGGCTGGGACCCCATCTCTTCCCAAAAATTCTGCTACAAGTATAGAATGCTATAGAAGCTTTCTTCTCTCTTTCTTTAATGTTTTCCTTCCCGTTTAGTTTACGATCAATTACTAGACCAAGATATTTTGCCGTACCTGTGATATGTAACGGAGTCCCATTTATGGTGGGAGTGATTATATTTGGAATGTTTCGTTTTCTCGAAAATAAAACCAGTTCTGTCTTGAGTGGGTTGACATTAAGTCCACAGCTACTGGCCCAATTACTGAGCTCGTTAAGGGATTTTTGTAGTAGCTCGTACAAGGTGGGGACAAATTTCCCTGAGACCATGATCACGATGTCATCAGCGTATGCAACGACTTTGACACCACTTACATTAAGCTTAACCAAAATCTGATTAACGACCAAAAGCCAAAGCAGGGGTGACAAGACCCCCCCTTGTGGAGTACCCCTACATGTCCTTACTTTTAGCTTGCTATGACCCATTTCTGCGTTTACGAGTCTTGTTTGAAGCATGGAGTCAATCCAGTTTGACAGCATCGGGTCGATGCCTTTAGAGTCAAGGGCTTGCCGAATTGCAGAATTTTCGACATTGTTGAAGGCCCCTTCTATGTCAAGGAAAGCTCCCAAAGTAAATTCTTTGAAATGTATTGACTTCTCAATCGTGCCGACCACCTCATGAAGAGCTGTCTCAACAGATTTGCCCTTCATATATGCATGTTGGGCCTGTGAGAGAACTCCATCATTTAGTTTTAGGCGAATGTGCGTTTCTATCAATCTTTCTAAAGTCTTAAGAAGAAAGGAAGATAGGCTTATTGGCCTGAAGTCTTTCGGTTCAGTGTGAGTGGGCTTGCCAGCTTTCGGAATGAAAATGACATTGACTTCTCTCCAGCTAGAGGGAATATAGGTGATGTTTAAACAACCCCTATAAATTTCCACTAGAATTGGAACAATTATGTCTTTAGGGCTTTGGAGCATAATTGGAACTATTCCATCAGGCCCCGCAGACTTTTATGCTGAGAAGGAGTCAATGGCCCAAGCTACCTTTCTGCTATCCACAATAAGGTTACCGATATTAGAGTTTTCACTAATGTCTGGGCCTCTATTCCCAGATGATGTGTCGGTGACGCATCCTGGGAAGTGAGTGCTCATTAGTGACTTTAAAGTCTCAGAGCATGAGTCTTTTTTAGAAACCTGGAGGATTGTGAACCTTTGACATAACTTTTATAAGCCTGGCAGCATCCTTTGTGGACTCAATATCCGTACAAAATTTGCGCCAAGCTGCTCTTTTTGCGCAGGTTGTTCTGTTTTTATAGTCATATTTACTGATCTTAAAAATATCCCAGTCAGCTGGGTTGTTACTGTGTTTGGCTCTATTGAAAAGCCTCCTGGAATTTTTGGTTAAAGGGCAGGAGATTTCGTAGGCCTTGTGTATGTCACGCGTAAGTTGATTGACACGGTTTTCAATGTCTGAGCTGTTCAAGATTGGTTGACTATTATAACGGCCCAAAGATGAGGCCAGTGTCATCTTGTAGGCTTCCCAGTTGGTTTTTCTGGGGTTTCTATAGGGCTTAGGATTGTCTGTTTTGTACTCTATTTGGAATGATATCATTCTGTGGTCTGAGAACGTTACATTACTTGAAACTTTCCACTTACTAATTACAATGGGATCTGAATTTCTGGAAAGTGTCACATCGAGCACTTCTCTTCTATTCTTGGTAATGAAGGTTGGTTCATTCCCACGGTTAAGGATCAACAAATTGTTCTTAATATTATATTCAAAAAGTGACTCACCTCTTCGGTTTGTATCGGTACTACCCCATTGCATATGATGCGCATTTGCGTCGCAGCCAGCTAGGAGATCCCAACCGTTCTTACCTGCTGCTGTTACCAGGTCATCAAAGGCAGCTGACGGCGGAGGGCCCGGTTCATCACCTGGCATGTAAACGGAGGCTAGGATCAGGGGCGGGGCCCCTTTTCTTTCGCACTTCACCGTTGTCATATCTGATCTACAGTAGGGAGATAAGAGGAAAAGATTTATATTTTTTTTCGCCAATATACAGGCACGATAGTTACCTTCTGTAGGCCCTTTTTGAAAGTACAGGATGTAGTCATTGGACCTGAGTCCGCAGATATTGCCGCTGTTTATCCATGGCTCCTGTATAAGGGCAATGTCTATGTTGTTCTTTGACATAAACGAAATTAAGGTGGCAGGGGCCAACTTACTGTGCTGCAGATTTATTTGTAGCACATCCATAATTATGTCTTTTTTTTTTGTAAGTTGGCTACCGTTACCGGTCGCACCCTTATCTCGTTTAAGCCAATACATAGCTTGAATCCTCTCGATGGAAGTAGGGCCATTGACTCATAGTTGAGCATGATGATGGCTTCTTGGCCTGTTTTCGTAGGCTCTTCCATCTCCATGACTTGCCAATCCGCATTCGGAAAGTCGGGGTTGAGTCTTCGTAAGAAGCCCTCAAGCCTTTCCTTCGTCATACGAGGGCCCGGAATATTTTTTCGGACTTTGGGTCTGGTAGGTAGGTCGTTTTTGAAAGCCACTTTTAGTTTTGCCCCCACAAGTACTTTTATTTCGGTTACTTTTTTCTTTAGCCAGTTAAGGGTATATTCATCGCGGCAGGTTAGAATTTTAAACCCCTTAAACGTCGACAGTGGCCCGAATGTTGGCAGCGTGTTGGTAGACGAAAGCACCTCGTCGTTAACACGGTCGAGTAGCTCCTCTTCCACTTGAGCCCACTGCTCATCGCTAAGCTGATTTTCGGAGCTCCCCTCATTGATAACGGCCACCTGAAGGCTCTTTTTTATGACATCAGCTAAAGTACTTTCATTGCCTGCGGTCTTGTGCTTTTTATTGGCTGTGATTGGAGGGGGAGTCGAGTCGTTGTGCCTGTTCCTCTTTCTTTGACTACTTGGGCCAGCTTTAACGACCCTTGCGTGATTTGGACCGCTGAGATTTGACATTACATGTTCATTTGTGCAACATGATAAAAGTATATTTTTATTTTGAACAATATTGCTATTTTTATCTTAAAATACCATGAAATAACAATATAAAATTATTCTAAGATAACGTATTTACCAAAATAACATCACTTTAAGTTACTTTTTGTGGAATATGAGCCAAGACTTACTTGTAAAATGAAAACTTTTTGTTTTTCCGGTTATATAAGTTTTTACAACTTTTCACGCAGCACCTCATTTTGATTTATATTTTAATAATAATATGCTTCAATTTTCAACACAAATTGGTTTTTATTTCACTTTTTTATTAGTTTTGTAGTACGTTTTTCACTTTTTTAAAATCTTTCTACTTCACAACACTAATGTCGTTTTCAATTGGCAATCCGGAATTGGCTTTAGATCCGGAATCCCAATTGAACAGTTTTTTTTCGATTCTGAAAAATTTGAAGTTTGGTGTGACTGTATTAGTATTCCAACAATCACTTCATAGTTCGCACAATTTGTAAATTTAAAAAAAAATATGTCATTTATCAAGCGTGACATTTAAATCTTTGAATGTGTGAGTGATTCTGTTTTTGCTTCTGATTTCAAATCCAGAAGAGAAATTCTCTTTTTTTAGAATCAGAACTGTCACTTTTGCCCATTTGAACGCATTCAGAATGCTTTTTTCTTCTACCAGATTGCCAATTGAAAACGACATAACTCTCAGCAAGGAAAAATGACAGATGAGGTTCATTTTTTTTTTTTTTTAATTTTAATACTTCACTCACGTACCTACACTGTATATGTGCCAAAAGCCTCTTCCTCTATTTCTTATTCAATGTATGCAATCATGTTTTTGTTGAAATATTTAACATTCAAACACTTTAAGTTTGATCACTTGTTATGAATTATAGTTATGAATTATGTTTCATTAAATTTTTATTATTAAATATTTTCATATCAGAAAAGGTTGTTTATTTTATTCTTTAGTAAAGAACATAACCACTGTTAAAGATTATTTTACAATGGGGTTTTTTTTTGCCAAATGGTTGATATTTTTCTATTTGGTGCAATGTTATGAATCATGATTTGAGTGACACAACCGTGGGTACGAGTATTAGGAAATGTATGAAAATTTTGAGAGGGAGCTGGAATGATGTTTTTATTAGCACTGGGCAGTTTTATCAGGTTAGGTTGATGATTAGAAACATTGCAAAGGAGAGGGTGGTAGAAAAACTAATTTGTAAGCTCTCTGGTCAGAGAGGTATAGCTTTGTATATGAAAACTATAGTACTCTCATGGCGAGTTTTTTTATAGTTGTCCGGATCCTGGTGGTGGCACTGCAAAATGTGAGGTGTAAAATTCGATTTGGTGAGTCTTTAAGCGTCGAAAATTGGTGGTAGGAGCAAGAGGACACTATTTTTTGTATAATTGCATCCAAAAAATATCAATAAATATTATTTAAAACCTCCATAAGCTCTCCGCAAAAAAAAAGAGTAAGGGTTGCCGGCATACATTAGATGTCGCCCCATTCGACTTCCACCATGAGAGTACTATAGTTTTCATATACAAAGGGTATAGGTTTCTAGTATTTGACTTTAATTTTTTTTTACAAAACTTTGAGGTTTTTTTAACAGCTTTTTTTTCATAGATTTTTTATGATGATATCGCTGTTTTCCTTGTTCGATTAAGAAATGAGAATTTGTATATGCCTGCCTAGGAGACAATAAATATTAGGGAAGGGTTGGTAGTTTGGTGGCGGTTTTCTTTTTTGTTTAATTTTTTTGATTTTCATATAGATACCAATTTTAGCATTTTCAACCTATTTGGAAAATCTATCACTTTTACTCTAAACGCTTTCATAGGTAGGCTCTTATGTGACAGAAGAAATTTATAGTGAACACAAAAAATTGTACTCATATCATCTACCTACACTAGACAAAAAAAAAATGAAGGGGATGATTTTCTGTATCTTTGTAACAAAAATGGCCGTATTCAGATGAAACAAAAATAAATTTAAGATTTCCAACTAGGAAACTAGGTATATCTAATTTTCAATTATTTTAGCTATTTTTTTTTAAAGATATGTAGTTACATACCATTACTGCGCAATAACCGAAAATAGCACAAGCAAAACATTTTCCAAAAAAAATGCATTTTCATAATTTTTTTTGTAAGTTAATCAATAGTAGGTATGTGTCAGATAAGATATTTTTTTTTTATTCAGCTTTAATTTCATAATTTTTTGTTATCCTTTAATTTTTTGAATAGAAATTTTCGATGTTGAATCGAAAAGGTGACTTTTAGCTTCGATCACCAATACCTGGACAAATAGTAGTGCCACATAAAATGTAGGGCCACAATTCGTAAAAGATTTCTTTGTAAATTATGAAGAAAATATTAAAATATTTTTACCTTGCGCAGGGGCCATTCTAATCTTCTCTGTATCGTTCCAATTTTATGTTTTATGTTCTGCCGAAGCTGATGGCTTTACTGTAATGCTTTCCTCTAGAATTATCGTTACAATTTTACATTGTAATTGTAATAAATAAATAAATAAATAAAATTTTTACCTTTCCCGTGAATTTTAGAAAAAAAACACCTACCTACAAAAAACCTCAAAATTTTGTAAAAAAAAATTAAAGTCAAATACTAGAAACCTATACCGAGAATAATCACTTTTTGGCTTCCGTTTTCTGACCAGAGAGCTTACAAATTAGTTAATATCATGTTGAATAGGCTTTATTGCTTTCAAAAAGTGAGTATTAATTCGAAGTGATAGATAAATTTTTTTTAAATAAAATAAGATAATAGAACACAAGGGAATGAAGTAAACTCTTGAATTAAAAAAAAAAATTAAATAAAAACGGGTAGCTACGGTTTTATAAAACACTGAAACGTGCGACATTTTGGAGATTTTTCCCTTTACAAAGCTTTCAATTTAAAAAAAACGTTGATTTTTCTTTTTAAACTTGAAAACCCTAAGTTTAAGTTTTATGTATTTTTAAATTGTTAAATTATGTTAAAAATTGAAGGAGTTACGCTTGTTTTCACACGCCCACGCATCAATAAAAATTTTAAATTTTTTGAGATAATAGTTCCGTTTACTAATTCACCTTTCTTTAGAAAGAAAAATATTATCACTCTTCAATAAAAGTCAGCTTAAGTATATGAAAATTTTGTCGCTATTTTTATTTTCATGTCCAAAAAAAAAAATTTATAAAATTTTGTAACGGCCAATTTTTAGGCATACTCAATAACTAAATCACACTGTTTAATTCAATAAATTATCTTTACAAATAACAAAGTTACGTAACAATTAGTAAGCACACTACTACCAAAATGCAAGGGTACAAAATCTGGGTTTGCGCTAATACTACTATAGAATTCAAAAGGCTAGAGATTTAAGTACCAATTAAAATAACACATTTATTATTTAAGATTCTTACACTAATTTTAGACTTAATTTATCGCAAAATTTGAATACGTGACAAAGTAAGCGAACTACACTAATTTCAGACTTAATTTATCGGAAAATTTGAATACGTGACAAAGTAAGCGAACTAGAAAGTTGCGGTTTATACAACAAATTTTAATCAATTCCGACAAAAAAAGGTCGAAGATGTGTAGCAAGAATCACACAAATTCGACGAGCTTAGCCAAGCAGCCATTTTTGAATTACTGAAGATATATTTCCATGATACCAACATACTTGAGTGTTATTCTAGAGATATAGTTATTTAAAAAGAATATTTGGTTTTACCTGTCTATCGATATCGCAACTAGATTAAAAATCGATGATGTGGAGCATATTACATCCATTGCTATATAAAAATCGCACACGAAGTTTGGCAGCGCCCAACTACCATTTACCTGAAATTAAAAAAATTAATTGTTTTAGGTTATTGTTGTCGAGGCATATCATTTCAAAGCCAAATCAAAATCAGCATAAGATCTAAGTTTCAAAGTAGAGGTGACAGGTAAAGGTTTTTTTTATTTTTTCGACTGGTCGCGATAAAATATAAGAACATGCCACGTATATAATTCTCTCTCTCCTTTCTAAGTCTTAAAAGTAAATGCTAAAATCCGTTGTTGCAGTTAAACTTATGCAACTAAAAAAAAAAAAGAAATTGAACAGTTATATTCATCCACATCGTAAAAGAGTTTAAAACTCCTTTGTATCTTGTCGTGATAATTTTTTGAGATTTTACTGTGGTAATAATTTGAAGTTAATTTGGTCAATTTGATACCAAAGGTATGATTTGCTTCGGAGAATAATTATCACTTATCATAAACTTTAAATATTGTCTTATTTTAGTGAACAAATCTTGTAGCAGTACTTATATCTTGTGTACATAGATTTTGCAAAGAAAAAAACTAAGTTTCGTTAGGAGTTGTAAGTTAATAATTATTAAAATATCAAATGTAAACTAGAATTAAGAATTTTGTTAATTACAGAAAATAAAATTGGATTTTGAAGTTTATGAAAGAACTACAAAAGCGTTCGCCAATTATTATCCTCTAAAACAGCGATTCTAAGAAAGCAATTATCTTGTACCAACATAATTTTATTTTACTCAGGTCAGGCTGATCCCACGTAAATTCAAGTACATTATACAATTGGATAACAAATTCTTTAACCATGGGTAAAGATAAATATAGTTGCAGTACATCACCGTGCCGGAGACCTGACGATGATGAAATGGTGGCATGTGAGAGATGCAGAAGGTGGTGGCATTATTCATGTGCTAAATTCGACCCAAATGCTTACGATACTACAACCTCATGGTTCTGTAAAGTGGATTCCTGTGAACCTCGCGATGATGATTCCCAGCATAGCCAAGATCTTGAAGGTCAGGGCACGTCCGAAGAAAAGGATTTGAGTGACTCAATGAACATACTCATAGAAGCTGCGGCTGTAGCTCAAGCGACTGTTCTGCAGAAAGCCAGTGCGCTTGTCGCCCTTCGTAAGGAAATGGATGAGCTGAAATCAAGACTTGCTAAGGCTCCATTGGTAACTGAGTGACATGATGACAGGATGAAAATGATCAAGAGGATCCAGGAAAATCACAAATCATTGATGGACAACTTAGTGCAACGACAGCAATCTACACCTTATTGTGATTTACCATAACGGAGTCAAGGTTTTTGTGAGTCGTCCTTTCGTGGTGCTGACATGTCAAGTGCGTTAACCATTCTGAACAGAAGCAACGTGCAAGAGCTGCCCACCTTTTCAGGCTAGGACAAACGTGAATGGCCTTATTTTGTTGAGGTTTTCAACACGACGACTAGAAGGGCGGTATAGTGGCAAAGAAAATGTATCTCGTCCGCGGAAGGCATTGAAAGGCGAGGCATATCAGCTAGTAAGTGAGCGATTGAAGTATTCCTCTGATGCGGATGCTATTATGGAGTCACTTCGTGTAGTTTTTGGGAGATACGATGTTCTTGTGCACGATTTAACCGCGGATCTACTTTGTCTGCCTGCTCTTTCATCAAAGTGCGACCCTAAAGTTCGTTTGTGTGCTGTTAAGTTAAATGATTTTGTAGCAGACGCTAGATCGATGAAAAGAGACGATGACTTAAATAATACCTTTGTTTTGACGTCGCTTGCAAGTAAATTAGGTGCTGGTTTGTATCAGGATTGGGTTAGGAATAAAAGTGGGATAAGGAAGCCGGATTTGAAAGATTTTTTTAGTTTACTTACCACCTGATCTCATCAAGCCAACGCGTTTATTGGCTGATATGAAAGTCTTGCAGAAGAACCAAAAGACGTCAGGAAGGGTTTTGACCCATCAACCAGTTTCAACACCTCCTGTTACCGGTAATTGTGTGAAATGTGGTTGTGAAAAACACAGTTTGGAGGAATGTTCGGAGTTTAAGGACTTGTCAGTGGAAGACATATTGGCGTTTGTAAAACGCATACAAGTATTTTTCTCTTGCTTAGACCCATCTAAGCATGATTGGAGGTTGTGTCGCAGGAAGTCGACTTGTGGGTCCTGTGGGTGCAATCGTCGTCATCATCCAATATTACATCCAGCTGTTTCGAGCAAGGCATTAACTTTAAATGCTGCTGCTACCCCTTTCGTGAACTAGGTTGGTTTAGACCAAGCGAAGTTCCTGTGGGGTCGTGGTCAGCTTCATGGTAAAGATGATCAGCCATGTGCAATAAAAACTTTATTAGGATGGATCGTCTATGGAAATGCATCGCCATCACTTGAGGCTACGTGCCTCAACGGGGGTAAAAAGCCGTCGATGCATTTAATGTTGCACGACGCCATAAAGTACGAAGACCAATTGCATGAGCTAGTCAGATTACACTTCACTACAGAGGATTTCGGGGTCATGGTTCCCAAAGGTTTTTTTTTTTTTTTTTTTTTATAATATGCGCGCGCTCAAGGGGATTTTTGGTTTACCCTTTATATGCATCAACACAGCGCGTGCGTGAAGGATAGGATAGGATGGGAAGGGAAAGGTGTGTGTGGCGCGAGGTACTGAGACTGAAGGTGGTGGTTGTCTCAGATTTTATCTCCAGGGTTGGCGGCTGGGCTAAAGCGGAGAAATTGCCGTGTCTTATATCTATGTCCCTTTATAATTCGCATTATTTTGTTCATTGTCATATTTGTTGGGCATACTAGTATTTACTCAATCACATGCTGTTAGTGTTATGCCTGAACAACATGTAATGAGTAAACCAGTGGCCCAACAATGATCAATGATAATGGAAAAAAACAATAGAACATAGAACTACGGCTGGGATCGAACCTGTGACCATTTGGTTGACAGGCGACCACGCATACCATCGCGCCACGGCCAACCCGGTGATTTGATTAGCCCCTGATTTGCTAGAATGGAAAAATAATCACATGAAAGAATTGTTGTCAAAAGGTTACGCACGATTGGCTTCTGCCGAGGACTTAAGCAAGGCCTGGCCGAGGGTGTGGTATGCGTCAACATTCGTGGTGGTTAATCCAAATAAGTTCCCCCCGAAGCCGAGAGATGTAGCTTATGTTGCAGCTAAAGTAGGTTCGGTGTCGCTGAATTCTTATCTTCTTAAAGGGCCAGATAACCTTGTGCCACTTCACGCTGGTCTTTTTAAGTTCCGTGAGAGAGCTATAGCAATAAATGCTGATGTGAAAGTAATGTTTCACCGAATAAAAATAAAGGAAGATGATCAACAATGCCAGCGTATGTTGTGGAGAGATGGAGATATTTCCAAGTTGCGGACCATTTATATTATGCAAGTCATGATGTTTGGTCCCAGTTTGTAAAAAACCAACATGCAGAGTCATTTCGCAAAGATTATCCGGAAGCAGTAGAGGGTCTAGCAAAATATACATATGTTGACGACTATTTCAATAGTCATGATTCAATTGAAAAAGCAGTCACAGTAACTCGAGATGCTATTCACATTTGTAAGGCGAGGAATTTTGATTTAATAGGACTGCAGTCCAATGATAAGGAAGTACTGCGTGCAATTCCTAAGAGTCATGTGGAAGTAAGTTTGGTTAAAATAGATCCTAATGAGTGTGAATCTACGGTGTCCAAGGTCCTTGGTATGTACTGGAATCCATCATCTGACTATTTCACGTACAAGTTGGTGAATATTGAGTCTGTTGGAGAAATGCTAATCTCCGAGACGAATATTACAAAGCGAACGATGTTAAGAACGATAATGAGAATCTTTGATCTTATTTTGTAATCCGTGGGCGAATTGGAGGTTTGGAGAGAAGGGTTTGATTGGGATGAAGACATTTCTCAAGATTTGAAGACTTGTTGGGTAGAGTTCATAAAGGAGTTAAAACATATTGAAGGCATCAAAATTCCGCGAAAGTACGTGTCCTATAACCCCGATGAGTCAAACGTGATCCTAGTTGTTTTCGTCGATGCATCTGAGAAGGCTTTTGCTGCTGTCGCCTATTTGAGGTTTGAAAAGGATGGCAATGTTGAAGTGTCTCAAGTGATGGCAAAAGATAAGGTCGCACCAGCAAAAAAATTGTCCATTCCAAGATTGGAGTTGCAAGCAGCTGTCTTGGGCGTTCGATTAGCGGCAACAGTCAGGAGGTCTCACTCAATAGACATAGGAGAAACAATGTTCCTTTCGGATTCTAGCACAGTCCTTTCTTGGATTTGTTCTACAAAGTTTAAGTATCCAACTTTTGTGTCCGTCCACGTCAATGGTTTCATGTAAGGTCTCAAGAAAATGTTGCCGCCGACGACGCCACAAAGTCGAGTGATCCATCGCTAGGAGATTCTCCATCAAGATGGTTTTTAGGACCTATGTTTTTGAAATATTCCGTGCATTCATGGCCAGTTTCACCAGGGAAGTCGGAAGTAGGCAAAGAAAATGTTGATGTGAATACGCCTAACTGCATCCTCATGCACAAAAAGATACAAAGGGTATCCTATAACATTCACGATGAGCTGAAAGCGATATTTCGCGCTAGTTGGTCTTCGTCATTAAGGGTAATGGCCTTTCTCTTGCGTTTAAAGGACATCTTGCAGAGAAGGTTGGTAGATAAAGAAACATTTATAACGCCAGAAGAGTACCAACGAGCAGAAAATTGGTTGTTTCGCAAAATTCAATCAGAAGCTTTTTCTGAGGAGATTGATGCTTTGCAAAAAAGCGGAAAAGTTAAGCTGTCAAGTTCAATTGTATCCTTTTCTCCATTTCTAGACAAGGAAACTACTCTTCGAATGAGTTCTAGAGCACAAAAGGCATTGACATCTTATGCGGCACGCAATCCTGCAATTCTACCTAAGTCTCATCCTCTGGTTGACTTACTAATCGAACACTACCATGCAAAGAATTTACATATGGGGTCCACAACTGTGCAGATATTCGAGAACATGCCTGGGTTATATCCCTCAGAGGTGCTTTGCAACGGGTAAGATCGAGATGCTACACTTGTAAAATGCTGAAAGCAAAGCCTGTAATGCCTTTGATGGGCCAATTGCCTGAAGCTCGATTAGCCTTCAGTTCAAGACCTTTCACTTATGTCGGGGTACACTGTTTCGGACCTTTACTTGTAAGGTACGGTAGAGGAACAGTTACGCTTATGGTATGATATTTACATGCTTAACATTCCGAGCAGTGCAAATTGAAATGCTAAATGATCTCAGTCTAGACCAATGCACCATGGCGGTTCGACGTTTCATCATCAATCGTGTTGTTACACGTTTTATTTACAGCGACAATGGTCTTAAGTTTATCGGTGCAAGCAATCAGATTGACAAAGATGTTAAAGAAATGGAAAGTGCTTTATGTGATTATGCAGCCAAGTATGAAGGCATTCGTTGGCGCTTTATTCCCGCATATTCACCCTGGATATGAGGAGCGTGGGAACGACTAATAAAATCAGTGAAGAACAGTGTGAATTTTGTGCTAAGAGGAATCATACCGCGTGAAGACGTTCTACGCAACGCCTTATTAGAGGCGCAAGGACAGATAAATCGTCGACCACTTACACACGTTCCTGTTGACCCAGAAGATCCGAAACCACTCACACATAACTTAATGCTCTTCGGCGATGAAGAAAGAGATGTATCAGCACAAGGAGTTTTGACGGATAAAGATCTGTGTAGCAAATTGTATAGCCTGCGTTCCCAGCACTTAATGGCCCAGTTAATTAAGCGGTGGTACACAGAATACCTTCCAGATATTACGCGTCTTCCAAAATGGTATGGAAGAACAAAGAATGTTGAAGTGGGGAACATTGTTATTTTGGTCGATTCAAACGAGTTGCGTGAGTTTGAGTTATGAATGTATTACTTCATTCATCACCGTTGTACCTTTAACAACTAACATCAACAAGATAAAACATTATCAAGATTTAACATCAACAATCAACATATTTAAATTATAAAGATAGATGTATTATTTTAAGAGTTTGTTACATTACATATTATGTTCTACTTGTTTAAATATACTTTGTTATTAATTATTGTTTATATAGTTTAAGTATTTATTGATTGATAATTTTAATTTTTAAAAATCTATTTGTTCATAATAAATTTTATATTAGAAGAGGAAATACCTAAACTTTTCCTTAAAACTATAACTGGCGCAGTCTTAATATTGGACTTGGCTTATTTGGAGGTCACGTTGCATTGAAACTAACTAAAAATAAAACAAAATATATCAAAATAAAATCAACATATACGACAATACGTATACTCAAATTGCAACAATAAAAATATATAAAGAGAATATTAACTGTAAGTTCATACTCAAGATTGCAAGGGAATATTTGAATATAACTTCAAAATGGCTTTTAATAATAAAACAGGTACTGATAATGAACTATTTGGTGAAAATCTTAATGCAGACACACACAATAGTACTTAAAATTCAACTACTCAAAACAATCATACGAATCCAAATCACACTGAAACAAACAGTTTAAACGTGGAAAATATTAATTTGATTTTGAATTCACTTAAAATTCCGGATGCTGTAAAATATTTACCTAATTTTGATGGAAACCATAGATTATTATTTGATTTTATTAGCAATGTGGAAGAAATTTTAGTTTTAATGAGTAGCATAGATAAAACTCCATACCTATGCTGGAATTATTATGAGAGCGATCCGAAATAAGATAACTGGAGAAGCAAACGAAATACTTAATATGTTTGGAACTCCATTAGAATGGTATGATATTAAAACAAATTTGATATTACACTATTCTGATAAGAAAAATGAAACATCTCTTATTCGTGATCTCCATAACATACGGCAGTTAAATAATTCAGTAGAAAAATTCTACTCTAAAATTGTTGAAATTTTATCAACTCTCAATAATCATGTTCATATTCATGAAAAAGACTGTAATGTTGTTACTGCAAAAAGTAATCTCTACTCAGAAATGTGCCTGAATACATTTCTTATTGGTCTTAGAGAACCTCTTGGATCAACATTCAACAGTAAGAGCAATGAAGCCAAAATCTCTTGCAGAAGCTTTCAGTTGTTGCATTAAAGAACAAAATTGTTTTTACATGAGGTACTCCGATCAGAATAATTTAAGCAATCACAGACAATTTACATTCAACAGATTTCAACCTACGAATAGAAATTCCAGTAATAATTTTTTTCCTAATACACCATTTAACCAAAAACCAAACTTTGTTTCTCGTCAAGAAAATGTTTATACACCACATTCCAACACATATTTTCAAAATCAAAAACAATATAACATACCACAAAACCAAGCATTCTTCAATCTAAACACTAAACAACTTTCATCTTATCAAAGTCGTAATTTTAACCCCCCTGCCAATCCAAAATATACCAAATCTTCTGAAACTCCAATGGAATTATCCACTGGATACACAAGAAACACGCAACAATCCAACTTCAGAAACTCAACAAACAATACTACAAACCCAATTCAAAATTATAGTGCTAACAAAGAAATTCACAATTTAAATTCAAGTGAAATAAATTATTTAAATCCAGATCTTGACAAATTTTTACCAACTCTAAATTCAAGACCAGAATTAAATAATCCCTATTATAACGAACCTATTAATGAAATAGATGACGAAAATTTTCGGTTGCCTCGGACAAATTGGATATCTTAAAAAACATATTTCTAACTCATTACCGTATATTAATATACTATCTCCTTCAGGAAGAGCATTAAAATTTTTGATTGACACTGGATCTTCTACTAGCTTTATAAATCCCGGACTTACAAAACCAGACTTTCACGAATTAATAGAACCTGTAACAATAACAACTATTTTTAATAAACACAAATTAGATCGACAAATAACACTCCCTGCATTTAAAGAGTTGAATTTGAATGAGAACTTAAAATCTCTTGTTTTCAAATTCCATTCCTATTTTGATGGATTAATAGGATTAGAGATTATGAAACTTTTAAAATCAAAAGTAAATATAAAAGATAAACTTTTTGAAACTAGTAATGCTAAATTACATGAAGCTGAAGATCGCTGCATTTTTTTTCTTTTTTTTCTTTTAGAGTTGCAGCTCTCGAAAAGTATCAATGATATTGGAAAATTTTAAACACCAAAATGTTGGGCACAAAATTTGCCAGGGGCGATGTCCGCTACTTTTTAAAAATTTTATCCCGTTTTATTTGTTTTTAATGGGTTTTTAAACTTTTCAGATTATTTTTTTTTTAGACGTGCAGATAGACGAAACTAACGGTTAAAATAAAAAAACAAAAAATTGTATCGTGAAGAGCGTCTTTTACTCTAGAGGCGATGTTCCTTACTTTTTTTTTTTTTTTTACTAAGCGTTTTTAACCATGAAACATAAAAACAAAACTCACAAAACTTTATACCGTTATAACTTCGGATCACCTAACGGTACCAAAAAAAAAGTACATAGAAAAATTAGATTTTTTCAACTCTAGAGGCGATGTTTTTTATTTTTTTAAAATTCATGTTCTAAAGCCATTAATTTGCATAACAACAAATTATAATAAAAAGAAAAAAAACAAGACCAATATTGTTGTCATATAAATTCAAGGCTCACCCTTTAGTACATGCACTATGTAGTTCGTATCTTCTTTGTTATTTTTTCTCTTTATTATAATTTGTTTGATATGCAAATTAATGGCTTTAGAACATGAATTTAAAAAAAATAAAAAACATCGCCTCTAGAGTTTTTTTTGGTACCGTTAGGTGATCCGAAGTTATAACGGTATAAAGTTTTGTGAGTTTTGTTTTTATGTTTCATGGTTAAAAACGCTTAGTAAAAAAAAAAAAGGAAGGAACATCGCCTCTAGAGTAAAAGACGCTCTTCACGATACAATTTTTTGTTTTTTATTTTAACCGTTAGTTTCGTCTATCTGCACGTCTAAACAAAAAAATAATCGGAAAAGTTTAAAAACCCATTAAAAACAAATATAACGGGATAAAATTTTTAAAATGTAGCGGACATCGCCCCTGGCAAATTTTGTGCCCAACATTTTGGTGTTAAAATTTTATAATATCATTGATACTTTTCGAGAGCTGCAACTCTAAATGAAAAAACAACTTCGGATGCAGCGATCTTCAGCTTCATTAAATTACCACTTCTTTTTAAACCAAATTATATGTCTAACGTTTTTAACATTTTGCCAAATTCAAAATCAATTGTTAAACTTCCAGTAGATATTGAAAATGGTGAAATATATTTGAAAACCACTATTATAAACAAAAATTTGAAAATTCCGGAAGGTATTTATAAATCTGAAAATTGGCATAGTTTTTTTTTTGAAATTTTTAATATATCAGATGAAGTACAAATACTATTTTTAGATCAACCACTCAAAGTTGAAACATTTAACAATTTCAATGAAACAAATAATTTTAACATAAAGTATACAACAAATGAAACAAAACAAGTTGTGTGCAATGATATTGCGAGTTTTCTAAGGACAGACCATTTGAATAGTGAAGAAAAAAAAGCTCTTTTTAAACTTTGTAAGAAATTTTATGATATTTTCTTCAAGGAAGGTGACAAATTATCTTTTACAAATAAAATAAAACATAGAATTTTAACAAATGATGACATACCAGTTTATACAAAATAGTATAGATACCCAGAAATACATAAAATGGAAATAAAATCTCAAATACAGGACCTACTTAACCAACATATAATAAGACCCAGTTTTTCCCCATATAACAGTCCCATATGCAGGGCCGGTCCAGCCCAAACGAGCGCCCTGTGAAAATTAAGCTTTTGTGCCCCTTATTTTCATTATCTACTTCGTAAGCCATTTTCACATTACCCATGAGGTAGGCTTTTGAATGCGTTTTTTTTTTTAATGAGGTATCTTCTGTATGCCTAGTTCTCAATGACAAAAATAATAAAGAATTTAAACAAAAATAAAAAAATTTAAAAAAAAGAAAAATTAATTAATAATATAATGCGTTGACACCAATATAATACATATTTACAAAAATAAAAACAAAATAAATACTTTATAGGAACTCAAAGTAATTTTTTCGTATGTGAAAAAAAAGTAAAAGCCGATGTTAAAAATATATCAGTGTAGTAAGATTTTGAGATTTATTAAAAAAAAAAGATAGTAAATATACTATCGTTAAAAGAAAAAACAAAAAAAAACTACACTTAAACTAACAAACTAACCTTGTTGGCCTTGGCTTTGGCAAATTGTTCTGTGAGATCATCATAGTTATTATTTCCAATTCACTCCTTGCTCTTTTCTCATCTTTTCCATTTTATGCACAAAAAAAAACGGTTCCTATTTGAAATATTCTACTCATATTTTCTCATTCGAAATGTAAACAAACTACCAGGAGAGACAAAAAGAGAAAATCGTGTTTGACATTAAAAAAAAACCAGCCACATTCATTTCGTTTGAAACAGTTGAGCGCATAAGATTGAGAATTTTTGCTTGTGTGCAGGATTTAAATTTGCAAAGTCTACGTGCGTAGGTCGCACTGCTTATTGTAGGATACATTCATTTCAAACAAAAATCAACGTTTGAGTTCATTTTTCTATCAAAAATTTTGGTTGAGAGAATTCCTATATGTGCAAATCTGAAAATTGCACATTTCTACTCAAACGATTGTATGGGAAATAAAAATGAGTATATTTATTTGTATGGGGATTTTCGAGTGAAACGGGCAAATAAAAATCTTGCACGTATGGAGGAAGTTCCAATCTTTTTTGTTTGAATTAATTTATTCTTGGCGTTGATTTTGGTACTTATAAGAAGGTTTTTTTTTTTGCAAAATGATAAAATAGTTTAATTCGCATGTTTAGAAATTATTTGATAGTGACATAGTAAAAAAAATAATAATAAAAAAAAAAAACAATAGAGCAGGTTAATATAAAACGAATGAAAACATATGAATGTAGTTTTTTTGTGAGTTTGCGCCCCTAAAAAAAACGAACATACTACTTTCCAAATATGAAACAAAAAATAACAAAAATAATAAAAAATTGTGAAAAATGTCAACTTTTAAAATACGAAACACATCCACCAAAAATTAAATTTGAAAAAACAGAAACACCTGATCTTCCCATAGAAATTCTACATATAGATGTATACTCTATACATAATCAACAAATTCTTACTGTAATCGATAAATTTTCTAAATTTGCATCTGCGTTTATCTTGGAAGCTCGTAATAGTTTTAATGTCATCCAAGCTTTAAGAGAATTTTTCGGTCATCATGGAAAACCAACAAAAATTGTTTGTGATTCATTATCAGAATTTACATCTTCTTTGTTTAAAGATTTCTGCGATCAATACGATATACATTTACACATAACAACACCTCAAAATTCTACAGGCAATTCAATTGTTGAAAGATTTCATTCCACTCTTACAGAAATTTATAGAATAATATATTGTAACGAAGATTAGTTAACTACTTTTGAATCATAATATAACGACTTTTACATTCGAACTATATCGATTCTCGAATGCGATGACAGCGCCATCTAGTTCCATTGTGATTTAAAACAACCTGCTATGAGCTTTGAATAAGCTATTTCGAACATTGGCATTGTATATCAATTTGCATAGTACCTTTGTATATGAAAACTATAGTACTATCATGGCGAGTTTTTTTTAGGGTTGCAGAGGTCCTGGTGGTGGCGCTGCAAAATGTGAGGTGTAAAATTCGATTTGGGGAGTCTTTAAGCGTCGAAAATTGGTGGTAGGGGCAAGAGGAGACTATTTTTTGGATTATTGCATCCAAAAAATATCAATAAATATCATTTAAAACCTGCACTAGCTCTCCGCAAAAAAAAAGAGTAAGGGTTGCGCAGACACACTAGATGTCACCCCATTCGACTTCCACCATGATAGTACTATAGTTTTCATATACAAAGATAGTACTATCATCATGATGATTTTTGAGTTGTGCGCTGTGGTCGTCTGAGGGCGCACTTGTATATACACAAAAACAGCAACCAGAAAATTAGTATGCGCTGTGATCGCTTGGGGCCGACGTGGTGGAACGTGCTGATGATAGTACTATGCAAATTTATATACAATGAACATTGGTAAATGTCGAAGTCCGAAGGGGAATTATTCCATCTATCTGTCAGAATAGAAAGATCGAGATACAGGTTCTAAAGATTTCTATTGCTTTCGAGATTAGACCAGAACCAGATATTTCCCTATATAAGGTTGATGGCGCTACCGATTGGACACAGTTTATTTTTGAAAGTGAAAGAATAAAGTTCGTGTAAAGTGTTGTGCCAGTGATTAATAAAAGTGATTTTAATTGAAGTAAAGTGTGTTTTATTTTAAATGTAATAAGAAGAAGTTAAGAAATAAAGTAAATAAGTTTTTATTGCGAACCCTTAGCAGATTATTACATTGGTGTGAGAAGTGGAATAAAAACTTATGTTGTCTGTGCATTCAGATAATTTGTGGTGATAAAAAAAAAAAAAAAAAAAAAAAATATACGTGTGTGTGTTTTGATAGAACAAAGACAAAAAGTGACTGTGATTAAAGAAGAAAAATAAAAGCAAAATGGGTAAGACAGTAATTGAATTGAATTGTGTTGAACTTAAGGCAGAGTTGAATAAACGAGGCCTTCCTACTGCTGGAAGAAAAGCTGACCTCATAATTCGTCTGCAAGAGGATTTAAGTCAACGCGGAGAAGACCCAGACACGTTCCTATTCGAAATAGAAATGCCTGAAGAACAAGTAAGTACTGGTGTCGACTTGTCGGCAATGATGGCACATCTCATTGGCAAATTCGAACAAATGGAAAAACAACAAAAGAATCAATTCGAACAAATGGAAAAACAACAAAGAATCTTCTCGAAGAGCAACGGACAGAACAAAAGTGTGAACAACTGAACCTTCTCGAACAACTGAAAAAACAACAAAAGTGTGAACAAGAGAACCTTCTTGAACAAATGGAAAAACAACAAAAGAACCTTTTAGAAGAACAAAAGACTCTCATCGAAGGTAAGCTTGATGCCTTTGAGAACAAGTTCGCTACTATTGATGGACGTTTTGATTGCGTCGAAAAGCAATTTTCAAAAGTAGACGCAAAGCTCGAGAGTGTTCAAGAAAAATTCGAAGGAAAAATACAAAGCGTAACCGACGAATTAGACAAAGTTCGAAAAATTAAGATTAGGGAAAGTGTTGGCGATTACCCAAGGAAGAAGGAAATACATCCACCGACTTTTGACAGGCAAACTTCTTGGTCGATCTATAAAAAACAGTTTGAGGCAGCCGCAGCGACAAATGGCTGGGATGAAGAAGACAAATTTATAGCTCTGACGGTTGCCCTCAGAGGATCTGCTGCTGAACTGCTGCAAACCATCCCAGCAGATAAGAATGGTAACTTCAGTGCTCTTGTTCAGGCCATAGACAAACGCTTTGGAGATGGCCATATGCAAGATGTCTTCCGCGTCCAACTGAATACTAGAGTCCAGAAAAGAGGAGAAACTCTGCAGCAACTTCAAGCGGATATTGAACGGTTGGCGCATCTCGCATATCCAGCTGCAGGGGATGAAATCGTCAACCAACTTGCAACAGAAGCCTTCATCCGTGCTGTATCTGACATCAACTTACAGCGAGCAATTAGAACTGCTGGAAAACGTACGCTTCCTGAAGCTTTAGCGTTTGCTCTGACTATGGAAGCGGCAGAACAAGCTTCCCAAGGAGTTCATCGAGTCAGAGAAGTTGAAGTTGAAGAATGTTCTTGTCAGAAAATCGCATTCCAAAGAAGCCAGCGTGAAGGACTTGCTCGATGCTGGAATTGTAACAAAACCGGACATCTCCAGCGGCAGTGCAGATTACCACCGAGAAGAGCTGCATGCCAACATTGTGGAAGCAGAACCAACGCTCGAGAACAACCAAGCAATAGTACCAACACTCCTGCTCAACTTGGGAAACGAGTAAGAACCAACTTCGAAGGGCAGAAGCTGGTTTCTGGTATCGATGGCCCCAGAAACACTATCCAAGTCTCACAGACTAAACGAGACAACAAAAGCCTGACAGTGGAGGCAATAATAAACAATAAGAAACACGTGGCTACAATCAACACCGGTGCCACCGCCTCCATTGTACGAAGAGACTTGGTCAAGATGTCTTGGCTACACAACACCAATAGCTACCGTGTGAAGACCGCCACAGGAGAGGCAGCAAAAGTATATGGTGAGGTTCGTCTTATGATCCGTTTGGCGGAACTAGAGTTTTCGCACCTATTCCTGGTAGCAGATATATGTGACGAGTGCATCGTTGGAATCGACTTCATGAAGGAGCATGGAATAATTTTGGATATCGGTAAGCAAGTTCTTAAGTACCAAAATGTGGAGATTCCGATGCTCTATGGCAACGAAAACTCAACAACTATCAGGACCGTCATCAAAGAAGACATTTGCTTGCCTGCTTCTTCGGAAGTATTCGTATGGACGAAACTAAAGGGTGACTTTGGAAGCCATCGACACCTCATGGTGGGACCAGTTGCGGAACAACGTTCCCAAAACATCATGGTAGGGAAGACTCTGGTGGCACCAAAGAACAACATGGTGCCTGTACGGATACTGAACATCAAACCGTACGAAATTAAGCTCAAGAAGGGAGAAGTAGTTGGGCAATGTGAACCTGTATCCGCGATTACTAAGATCACCGAAGCGGAAACAAAGAAACCCCTGAGCTTTGACAGATTAAAAGACCAAATTCTGAAGTCATCAAGTCTGAGTCGACATCAGCTTAATGTTGCTGGAGATCTTCTTCATGAGTATGCTGATATATTCTCTTCACCCAACGGACAATATGGTCGAACACAACTTGTACGGCATCGAATTGATACAAAGATGGGGTCATCGAAAATTCCAAAAGCCCTTGGGCATCACCAGTCGTTCTTGTCAAAAAGAAGGATGGAAGCACTCGATTTTGTGTAGACTACCGAAGACTGAACGACGTGACAAAGAAAGATAGCTACCCTCTACCCAGAATCAGCGACACCTTAGACGCGATGGAAGGAGCTCAATGGTTTTCAACTTTGGATTTGAAGAGCGGTTATTGGCAAGTCGAAATTCACCCAGAAGATCGGGAAAAGACGGCGTTCTCCACAGGAAACGGTCTGTGGCAATTTAATGTGATGCCATTCGGACTATGCAACGCTCCAGCAACTTTCGAGCGTTTGATGGAGTGCGTTCTACATGGACTAACCTGGAAATCTTGCCATCGTGTACGGAAAAACATTTGACGAACATTGTAAAAACCTTAAAGCTGTATTCCAGAGGCTTAGAGAGGCACATCTAAAGTTAAATCCTAAGAAATGTTCGTTTTTCAAGACCGAAGTTAAATATTTGGGACATATCATCTCATCCCAAGGAGTAAAAACTGATCCTGAGAAAGTTGATACTGTAAAGAATTGGCCAACGCCTCAGGACAAACATCAACTCCGGAGCTTTCTTGGTCTGGCCACATATTATCGGCGTTTCGTAAAGCATTTTGCTAAGATCGCCAAAAGCTTGCATCATCTTACTGAAAAGGGGAAGCCGTTCAAATAGTCAGGTGAGTGCGAGAAAAGCTTTCAAGAACTGAAACTGCGTTTATGTAATGCACCTGTACTGGCCTATCCAACTCCAGGAAAACCTTTCATCATCGACGCTGATGGAAGTAACGTTGGAATTGGAGCTGTACTATCACAAGTACATGACGGAGAGGAAAAAGTTGTCGCCTATTACAGCAAGGTACTCTCGAAGCCAGAAAGGAATTATTGCGTTACAAGGAGGGAACTTCTCGCTCTGATATTGGCAACAAAGCACTACCATAAGTACATCTATGGACAAAAGTTCCTTCTTCGAACAGATCATGCTGCGCTCAATTGGCTTTTAAACTTCAAAAATCCAGAAGGTCAAGTAGCAAGATGGATCGAGAGGTTGCAGACGTATGACTATGAGATTCAACATCGAAGAGGAAAGCTGCATTCAAACGCAGACGCTCTATCCCGGCGACCGTGTAAACCAGACTGTAAGCATTGCACACGCCAAGAAGAAAAGGAAATGGTCATCGTTCAACGAACTAGAGCTGATCCCATTAACGGTTGGAACAACGAAGAACTCAGAACGGCCCAACAAGAAGATCCGGATATCGAACCCATTCTTGCCTGGAAAGAACACCAAGAGAAACCAGAATGGTGTGATATCTCCTACCGAAGTCCGGCTCTCAAAGCATATTGGGCACAATGGGACTCGCTTCATGTGCAAGAAGGGGTATTAAGGCGTAAGTGGGAATCTGCAGACGGTAAATCTTATGTGATGCAGCTAGTCGTACCTCGGTCAAAGGTTAACGACGTACTTCAAGAGATGCATGATGGAACTTCTGGAGGTCATTTGGGAGTGAATAAGACGCTGGAAAAGGTACGACAACGATTCTACTGGCTACACGCAAGAGATGACGTCGAAAGATGGTGCCGAAAATGTGATACTTGTGCTGCTAGCAAGGGACCAGGTAGAAAAATTCAAAGTAGAATGCAGCAGTATAATGTGGGCACACCTTTTGAGAGAATCGCAATAGATGTCGCGGGTCCTTTTCCTCAAACTAACAACGGAAACCGATACATCCTTGTACTCATGGACTATTTCAGCAAGTGGCCTGAAGCATTTGCCATCCCAAACCAAGAAACCAAAACAGTTGTGGATCAAATTGTCTTCAATTGGGTGAGCAGGTTCGGTGTTCCCATGGAGCTTCATTCTGACCAAGGAAGGAACTTCGAATCAAAAGTCTTTCAGGAAGTTTGCTCGCTCCTTGGCATTAAAAAGACAAGAACAACACCGCTCCATCCACAATCTGATGGGATGGTTGAACGATTCAGCAGAACCCTTAAAGAACATCTGTCGAAGGTTGTCAGCGACTACCAACGAGACTGGGACCGACATATCCCATTGTTCCTTATGGCATATCGTAGTGCAACCCATAGCTCGACAGGAAAAACACCATCGGAAATCCTGTTCGGATCAACTATACGGCTGCCAAGTGAAGTGAAATTTGGTTGTCATCCAAATGAGTCACAGGGAACAGAGGAATATGTGGATGACCTCAAGAAAAGGCTTATGGACATTCATCAACAAACAAGGACAAATATAAAATTGTCTAGTGATTGGATGAAGACAAGATACGACGCAAGAGCGACAGCAACGGGATTTCAGAAGGAAACCTTGTGTGGTTTTACAATCCTCATCGACAAAAGGGGCTATCACCAAAACTCCAACAAAACTGGGAGGGCCCATATACTGTGGTGAAAAGAATCAATGATGTGGTTTACCGTATACAAAGAGGTGTAAGAGGCAAACTAAAAGTAGTTCACGCTGACCGGTTACATCAATATAACGGTGAAAGAGGTAATGAAATTGTTCGGGACGATCAATTCTAAGAGGGGAGCAATGTAACGAAGATTAGTTAACTACTTTTGAATCATAATATAACGACTTTTACATTCGAACTATATCGATTCTCGAATGCGATGACAGCGCCATCTAGTACCATTGCGATTTAAAACAACCTGCTATGAGCTTTGAATAAGCTTTTTCGAACATTGGTAAATGTCGAAGTCCGAAGGGGAATTATTCCATCTATCTGTCAGAATAGAAAGATCGAGATACAGGTTCTAAAGATTTCTATTGCTTTCGAGATTAGACCAGAACCAGATATTTCCCTATATAAGGTTGATGGCGCTACCGATTGGACACAGTTTATTTTTGAAAGTGAAAGAATAAAGTTCGTGTAAAGTGTTGTGCCAGTGATTAATAAAAGTGATTTTAATTGAAGTAAAGTGTGTTTTATTTTAAATGTAATAAGAAGTTAAGAAATAAAGTAAATAAGTTTTTATTGCGAACCCTTAGCAGAATATTACAATATATACCACCAATTTTCGACACTTAAAGACTCCCCAAATCGAATTTTACACATTTTGCAGCGCCACCACCAGGACCTCTGCAACCCTAAAAAAAACTCGCCATGATAGTACTATAGTTTTCATATACAAAGAGTTTTCATATACAAAGAGTTTCCATATACAAAGAGCCTTCGGGCTTCGACATTTACCAATGTTCGAAAAAGCTCATTGAAAGCTCATTCAAAGCTCATAGCAGGTTGTTTTAAATCGCAAAGGTACTAGATGGCGCTGTCATCGCATTCGAGAATCGATATAGGTCGAATGTAAAAGTCGTTATATTATGATTCAAAAGTAGTTAACTAATCTTCGTTACAATATACACAATCTGAGAGCCCAACCAAGAATGACATAAGAATTCCAACCAACGAATCAGCAATCAACTTTATTAACGAATCAGTTGATATGAAGTTCATACTAACTCCACGATCACCTGAATCTTGGGCGGGGGTGGGGTGGGGGGGGGTGGGAGAAGTTATGAATGTATTACTTCATTCATCACCGTTGTACCTTTAACAACTAACATCAACAAGATAAAACATTAACAAGATTTAACATCAACAATCAACATATTTAAATTATAAAGATAGATGTATTATTTTAAGAGTTTGTTACATTACATATTATGTTCTACTTGTTTAAATATACTTTGTTATTAATTATTGTTTATATAGTTTAAGTATTTATTGATTGATAATTTTAATTTTTAAAAATCTATTTGTTCATAATAAATTTTATATTAGAAGAGGAAATATCTAAACTTTTCCTTAAAACTATAACTCGTGCTGCCTGGCAATTAGGGCCAGTAGAGAAAGTGTATCCAGGTCCAGATGGTATAATTCGTACGGCGGACATTAAACTTCCGAATGGGAACCTTAAAACTAGGAGATCTGTTGGAAGGCTCGCTGTATTAGATTTGGAGTCTTCACCAGGAGTTCAGACGAGTCCCGGGATGTTGTCGAGACATATCATTTCAAAGCCAAATCAAAATCAGCATAAGATCTAGTTTCAAAGTAGAGGTTTTTTTTATTTTTTCGACTGTTCGCGATAAAATATAAGAACATGTCACGTAAATAGTTCTCTCTCTCTCTAAGGGTTAAAGGTAAATGCTACAATCCGTTGTTGCAGTTAAAGACATGCAACTAAAAAAAAAAGAAATTGAACAGTTATATTCATCCACATCAGTAGTATAAATATCGGACTTGAGCAATAATTCAGTGCTCCTCAGTGTAAAACTGTGTGCTTCTAGCATCAAAAATGCTCCTCGATGAGAAGAGCCAGTGATCATGTGGGAGCCTAGGGTAAAATTGTGTGCTAGGAGCATTTCTGCTCGAGAAGACGAGCATGCATTGAGTGTATGGAAAAAGGTGGATGAAGTGTGTAGGATCTATTTTTAGAACTGAATGAAAATGTGTTAAGAAATTTGGAAATTTGTGAGGATTGAAAATGTGATAGGAAATTTCGAATTGATAATGAATGAAAATGTAAGGAAAATGTAAGGAAAAAAAAGTGTTGGTAGAAAACTGTTGTTGGGACTGTAAGAATATACTTTTTGGGCATGGGAATAGGGATGGGAAAATTTCATGTATGTTAATTACAACAACTATACAGTAGTATAAATATCGGACTTAAGGAATAGAGCATTTGGGTAAAATGTATTTTGTTGTTGTAAATTGTGAATTTTGGTGTGAATTTAGTTTTCGTGACTGTGAATTGTGGTTAGTGATGTACCTACAAAATTTTTTTATGTTTTTAGCTTGAATATTGACGTGGAGGATGCGGTGTATGTACACTGTACAGTAGGATGCTAGAAAAAAGGGATTCTTGTATGGTTTGTAGGTAGATTTCAATAGAGTATGGGTATATGAGTTTTGTATGGTAATGAGATCGTATTACATCAGTGGGAGTTCATTGACTTTAAGATGCATTGGTTGTTTGAAGGTTGATAGTAATTTATGAAAAACAATTTAAGAAATAATAGAAAGGAAACAAATATTTTATGTCGTTTATAATAATTGTGATTTATTAATCCATGAATTGTTAGCCGATGGGAAGCCGAGCCATTTAACATATACATTGTCTCCATTACTTTTAAGTACTTTTTCCACGAGATAAATATGAGAGTATTTAGTCTTTTGTAATTCTTTTTCGTAAAAACATCCACTGATAGGTTGACCATTAAAATCTTCAAGGAGATATGTTGGCGGGTTGGTTAGGTTTACTTTTCTTATCATAAAAATTTCCGTTGTCCAATTTGGTGTGTAGCCTTTCTCAAAAACGTGTTTGAACTTGCTTATTCTAACATTGTCGCCAACTCTATATTTACCCTGTGGAGCGATTTTAATTCTATTATAAGCCGTAGATAAGAGTTTTTTAGAGTTTTCCTGATTCACATCGATTGGGCGCATTTTTATAGTTCTATGCATAGAGTGATTGTATTCTTTCAAGAAATCATTAATAATGCACGTCCATTTGTAATTACCATTAAGACTGAATTCCTTCCACATTTTCTCCTTAAGTGTGCGATTAAAACGTTCAACAATTGATGCCTTAAGGGAGCTGTATGTAGAGTAATGATTTATGTTGTATAATTTCATTAAATCGTGAAACATCTTATTAAAAAATTCTTTTCCATCATCAGTTTGAAGGTTTTTAGGCTGTCGTGATGATCTGATGAAAATTGATTTCATCGCTTCTGCAACAGATAAAGCGGTCTTATTTTTTAAAGCAACTGCCCATGCATATTTCGGGAATGTGTCAATGGCCGTCATTAGGTATTTATAGCCATTATTTTCCTTGTGGTAAGGTATCATTTCAACCAAATCAGCTTGCCACAGGTCATCAAATCCTTTGATAACAACCCTACGTCGATTGAAATTCTTTCTTGCTGACCTGTGAAGCTCTTCAACAACTTGTCGTTTACTCATTTTTTTAAAGAATGCAAGAAAAAAAACATTTATGTATGGTTTTATAATAACATTTATTTTAATCTTTTATATAGTAACATTAGTTTTTTAATCTTATCAAACGATGCTCAATCATAAAACATCCACACGTATCTGGTCCCTCTTTACATGTATTTGAAGACCACGAACAGTTTGTAAAATGACATCCATGTTTAGAATTAACTTTACTAACGTTTTTATAGTTACTAAAATATGAAATATTACTTATAATCTCATCATGATGTTCTTCAAGTAAATCATATTTATAAGCCCTTAAAAAACTCATAATTTCGTTTAAAATTGAAGATATGTTTATATTCGACATGATGTGCTATCGTTTTGATTTACAAATAAACTGAATCCAAGATCGGTTAGCTATGATTTCTTATATGAAAATATTTGGTTCACCTTCTTGATTCTCTTTAAGTTTTCCTATCTGAAGAAGAAAATACTTTCGAAGATCATCCAACAAGCGAATTGTATTCAAATTTTGTATGTCAATGTAATCTCTTAAGATTTTTTCTTTATTTTCTAATTTATCATCTATGTATGCTTTGTTTACTGCTTCATCGGGCGTTGTAGGACTTTTTATGTTGCGAAGACGTTTTCCTTCAATATCAAAGTCACCATTCTCAGTTCGCTTAAAACCATTACCAGGAGGTCCTGCAGGACCAACAATTACTCTTTGAAATTTATTAGTGCTAATTCCGAACTTGTCAACACTCATTTTGCTAATAAATTAAATTTTGCTCACGCAACTCTTCCACAATTGAATTTATTTCATTTTTATGGTTGTTATGTCCTGATTTTTCAGAAGCAATTAAAAGTCTCAACCTATCCACAAGCTCATTTGGATCATCCCAATACACAAAATCAATAGGGTTGGTTGAGTAGATCATTGCAGGTGCATTAATTGTGTATGCTTTTCCAATTTTCTTTTGTGTATTTTGTGTCATACCCTGGACCAAAGGTTTAATGATTTTCTTATACTTTTGTCCTCTATTACCTTTAACCTGTGAATTCATATCATGATTTTTCAAGTGTGCACATGTTTTTTGTAGTATTGTCTGATACTGCTTTAAATCTTCACTAGTATAAATACTCTTTCGTGGATTTTTATGTAGAACAAGTTCGAGAAGACCATCAGTTCCACGGAAAATTTCTTTATCAATTACAATATTGATTTCATCATTAATTCGAAAATTTGATCTCCCTAACTTGTTTGAATTTGATTCAACGTCAAAGTATGGACCATAGATTTTATCATGATCTGAATTTGAAAGTAAGGCTTCATTAATCGGAGTACTTTCATTGAAGCTATTTGAAGAAGTTTTAAATGAAGAGTCGTCATCGGCTAACATTGAATTCGTTAATGATAAATTTAAATCTCGCTCTGGAGAAATTTTTTCATCTTCTTCTTCTATAGGACTTTTAAATTGAAGACGACGTTTTACAGTAGGTGGTTTTATTTCTTTAAATTCATCATTTATGTTTTCATTATTTTTCACATTTTTCGCGATTTTCTGTAAGGGTTCAACAATTGTTTTGAACGTGTTTTCAATTTCAGTATCTTTAATCAATTTTCCAGTCTTGAGGAGCATATACTTTTTCTTTAAAGCTTTCTGTGTATTTATAAGATTTTTAAGCGTATTCATATTCGTATCCATAGCTATTTAGAGTGTTAGATTACTTCTAATAGGATCTGAAGAATGGGTAGTCCAATACAGGGCGGTTCAATACAGGTCGGTTCAATACAGGGCTATTCAATACAGGGCTGTTCAATACAGGGCTGTTCAATACAGGGCGGTTCAATACAGGTCGGTTCAATACAGGGCTATTCAATGCAGGGCTGTTCAATACAGGCCTGTTCAATACAGGGCTGTTCAATACAGGGGCTGTTCAATACAAGGCAGTATAATACAGGTAATATTAAGATAGGTGTATTAATATGAAAAGCAGTTTCACGACTGTATCAATTTATAAAATAACTGTTTCTTTAAAAGATTTTTTATACCGTCCATTTTAACGCAACTATCTTTATCAATAACTAAAAACCCATACAATTCTTTCCAGCATTCTGAACACAACTCTTTAAACTGTTTGAACGTCATATCTGAATTAATATGATCATTAAAAATATGTTTCAAATTAAGATCATCTTGCTTGAAAAGAATTATATAGTTAGCGTTATCTCGAATCAAATGTTTTGGAATGTGTGTATATGATTGGCATAAGTAGAAGCTATCTACACCGCTATGTCGACCCATACAAAAGTAGTCTCTTATGGTATTTCGTTTTTCACAAGCTACATCGTCAAATATGAAAACTGAATTGGGTTTAGCCTTAGAAGGCAGCATAACTTCACAATTATTTGAAAATTCATAATACTGCATTTCTTTTATTGATTTTATAACCTTTTTTAGATATGCATATTTTGGTTGATGCAATGATTTTGAATAAAGGTATATATTTTCAAACTTTAAACCATTGACATCTAAAAGAATGCTTAACATAACGTTTGTTTTTCCACAATTAGATGGGCCTACAATTATTCCTCGAATACTATTTGGAAATAATGTTCCATGCTTCTTTTTTTGTTTTACATTTCCATCAAAGTTTTGTACAGAAATAGCTTCTTGCTGTCTTACAAACTTCATTTTGTAGAATGAGGCTTTTACACATAAATCCCCGTGTTTTATAAACATTATTTCATAATCGCTACATGCGTCCAAGCAAACAGTTATATAATGATTGATTTTAAGACCCACTCTGTTAGTTTGAATAATTCAGTTCAGGGAAACGGATTGGTTAATTCAATAATAAACAAACTTCCTTTTGAGTTACATCTACCATCTTATAATTTTTGTGGACCTGGAACTAAACTTAAAGAGCGTCTTGCTAGAGGAGACCGTGGAATCAACCAATTGAATGAAGCTTGTCGAGAACACGATATTGCATACAGTAAAAGCAATAATTTGAATTATAGACATACAGCCGATAAAATTTTGGGTGAGAAATCCTGGCAGAGGTTTAGAGCTAAGGATTCAACACTACCAGAAAAAATAAATAGTCTTTTAGTTACGAGCATGATGAAGGCTAAATCTACTCTTGGAATGGGTATATCATCAAAAACAAAAACAAAGAAAGTCCGTCAGTGCCCTAGGATTAAGAAAACAAATCTATTCAAAAATGCGGTAAAAGAAGCCAGAGCGGCAATAAAAAATCTGAACACTGAAGACTCAAATAAATTAGCAACAACGGCTTTACATGCAGCCAGACAAATAATAAAGAAAAAACGTAGGAGTATAACACTTCCTAGAGTAATACCAATTCCCAAAGTTGGAGGACTTTTACCATTGCTACCTATCTTAGCAGGGTTATCAGCTGTAGGTTCTCTTACCGGTGGTGTTGCAGGAATGGCGAAAGCTATAAACGATTCAAAGATCGGAAGACAACAATTGGAAGAAAATAGACGTCACAATAAAGCTATGGAAACAATAAAACTTAAACAAGGAAAGGGCCTTTATCTGAAGCCATATAAAACTGGTTTGGGGTTATTTTTAAGTCCACAAGAATCAAAAAACTAACATAGATATATCGCATTTTGGCAAAAACTATATCCCAAATTTCCGAGGCGTTTTTATGAGGGATGAATTGCCAAACAAACCATTTAAAAGAGAGAGTGGAGTCGTAAATTTAGATGATAATAGTGGGATCGGTACCCATTGGGTAGCATATAACAAAAATAAAAATAATGTACAATATTTTGATAGCTTTGGTGATTTAAGACCTCCCCAGGAAATAGTAAGATACTTGCATGGAAATAATATTTATTACAATCATAAATGTTTACAGCGTTTTAATACATTTAATTGTGGACATTTATGTTTGAAGTTTCTTGTTGATCAGAATAAATAAGCTATACATTATAAAATTCGTTTCATTTCTTTTCCACTGATAATGTCGATAACACTTACACTGAGCGGGAACAAGTCTACTCTCACAACAGAGTACTTTCCACCAATAGTATTAGACTCAAATTATGTTTGTGGATTAGTGGATTTCCAAACATACAACTCCATACCTAACGTTGATGTAATGAATAATTTATTTCATTTAGGTAATGATGTAATTAAACTTCCTATTGGCTCTTACGAAATTGAAGATATAAATAATTTTATTCAAGAAGGGCTTTTAGAAAATAATAATACGGCAAGCGTAAAGATCAGAGCAAATAACAACACTTTAAAATGTGAAATATACTGCAGTGAAGACATAGATTTTTCACATCCTAATTCCATTGGTTCACTACTGGGGTTCAGTAACAGAAAACTGGTTGCAAATCAAATGCATGAGTCAGATCTTTACGTTGATATCAATCGTGTAAATACGGTGAGAGTTGAGTGTAACTTAATTGACGGAACATTTATAAATAACCAATCTGCGCATATACTTCATCAATTTTCAATCAAAGTCAGTCCAGGGTATAAAATAATTGAGGTTCCTAAAAATGTTATTTATTTACCAGTGAACGTGAAGAAGATAAGTTCAATAACAATAAATTTGTTAGATCAAGACGGAAACCTTATTAACTTTCGAGGTGAATTAATAACGATACGATTACACCTCAATCACCAAAAATGATAATTTATAATACTATATCTGATGCTAATAATTCCTATAAAAGACAGGGTTCACCGGGCTCTATAATCAATGCTTCATCAACTCCTAAAGCAACAGTACAAACGCTAACAGAAGCAAACCAATTGTTTTTATTATCATTAGGATTCACATTGAAGAAAAGAAAATAATAAATTCAATTTAACAAAGTAAGATATGCTGAATATTTTTCAAGAACCAACATTTGATGATAGTATTTCAAAATACGAATATCATTCCTATTCCCCGTATTTAAACAACTTCGGTAAAAATGACATCATCCACATCTGCGTGCAACATCAAAATCTCAATATATTACCTTCGGAAAGTTACATTTATGTTGAGGGGACTGTATCGAAAAATGATGGATCGGAAGTCAAAAAGACACAACTTGTAAACAATT
Organism: Syrphus vitripennis; assembly: GCA_958431115.1. Taxonomy (NCBI): domain Eukaryota; kingdom Metazoa; phylum Arthropoda; class Insecta; order Diptera; family Syrphidae; genus Syrphus; species Syrphus vitripennis. Next base: position 53,495,502 of record OY288110.1, on the reverse strand, counting down.
GTATAGCATTTCTCTTTGATGAGATCCGATATGAACTGAATGGTATTGAAATAGATAGTAATCGTAATGTTGGAATCACAACTTCTATAAAAAATTATATTTCTTTGAATCAAAATAAAAGTGTTATGTTGTATAATGGAGGTTGGTGTCCAAATTCTTCATTAAACTTAGATGGACCATATTTTAATTTTTGTTTGCCGCTAAACAAACTTTTGGGTTTTGCAGAGGATTTCAAAAAAATAATTCCTAATGCTCGACATGACTTAATTCTAACCCGTTCTCGTACTGATGAAAATTCACTAATAGCTGATGCAGATGAACAAGCGAGGATAACATTACTCAAAGTTCAATGGAAAGTTCCGCATGTTCACCTTACTGATTCTTTGAAATTGAACCTATTCAAGTCTATAAATGATAATGACAATATGAAAATTGCATTTCGTAATTGGGATTTATATGAATATCCTGTCCTACCTACAAGTGACCATCATATTTGGAATGTTAAGACCACTTCACAAGTTGAAAAGCCTAGATACATTATTGTTGCGTTACAAACTAACAAGAGAAATCAACTGAAAGAGAATCCTACCTATTTTGATCATTGTGATGTCATCAACCTTAAGGCATATTTAAGTTCTGACGTTTATCCATACGAAGACCAAAATATATCATTTAAAAACAACAACTTTAGTATTATTTATCAGATGTACTGTGAGTTTAGAAAAAATTATTATAATTGTTCAGTTGCAGAGCCATTGCTAACAAGAAGTCTCTTTAAATCACAAGCACCGATTTTTGTGATTGATTGTAGACATCAGAATGAAATAGTGAAAACTGGACCAGTTGATATTCGTTTGGAAATTAAAACAGCTAAAGAACTACCTCCAAATACATCAGCGTATTGCCTTATGCTGCATGATCGAATAATAAATTACAATCCTCTGAGTCAATTAGTATCTCGAAATATTTAAAGATTTAGTTCAATATAGCTTATAATCAAGAACACACGAACCCTAGCAATGGCATTCATCATTGACATTCAAGGTTTTAGAGGTCCCAATGACAAGTTGATAGTTAAGGAAATAGCTATTCTGCGTGGCTGTAGCCATCACCACTTCATTATAACACCTCCGTTTGACTTTAAGCATTTACCAACAACATTAAAAAGACAAGCAAAATGGCTGTATCAAAACCATCATGGTTTGCACTGGAATGGCGGATTCACCAAATATAATAAAGTGGAAGAATTTCTTCGAGATAATATTATAAATCACATTGTTTATGTAAAAGGCGATGAAAAATTACAATGGATAAAGCGACTACTAAATGAAAACGTTGAAGTAATAAATGTTGAAAATATAAACTGCCCCAACTTCAAAGAACTGAAAAGACTTTTTCCAAGTGAGACAAGATGCTTATGACATAGCAAATGCTGTGCCCTGCAAAACGTGTTTTTATTAAGTAATTTTTTAAACAGTGAGCTTTCACAACAGTTTTCCTGAATTTTTAAATAAAAAAACATTGTTAATTTTTTTTTTTTTAATTTTATTTTTTTAGTTTATTTTCTTTTTACAGATAAAGTTATTTCATGTACAATTTTTGCAATTTTCTTAACAAATATTGTTATTTAATAAATAAACATAATTTACTTAAAACTAGAGGGACTGTTTTATTATGTTATTTTGAAATGACCCCAAGCATATGTACTTATGCCATCTTCCCTTATGAATCTTTTGTCGTCGATATGACTTAAAACTATCTTATTTAGCTGTTGGGTGTAAATTTGATGAGCGAGAGATCGAAAAACAAACATTTCTCCATGATATACTCGTCTGCTATATAAACAATCTTTATAGTTAATCAAGCTTATGTCTTTGAGTGCAATTTTTTTGACACCCTTTGCTTTTTTCACTTCGGTTCCTTCAACAGAAAAGGAGTACATTTTTGACCTTAAACCTATAAATTCTTTCATAATTCTTCCCGAATTTTCATCTTTCATCATGCCTAACACCTTTTTATTCTTCAAGGGGATACCATATGGATTATTTGGAGAGTATGCAGAAGTATCAAAATACAATTCTATATCATTCTTTATATCGTTATAAAAATCGTCAGTTTTTATTGTGTAAATAAAAGAGTCTGTGTCCATATAATTGAGTTTTAGATTGTGTTCATGTTTAGGTTTCATATAGCTGTAGTGGAAGTCATACATTTTCCACTTTGAAAACTCTAAAACACAAAATCCCAAGTACAGAGGCTTGTTATAAAAGGTATTTACTCTCTTCATTTGAATGGCTACCATGTTTTCTGTAAATTTGGTCAAACTATGGAAATTCGGCCTTGCTATCAGAGCTCTAGCTCCAAGACGCTTTTTATTATTTTCCCATGAAGTTACAATCTTAACATCTTTTCTCTTGTCTACGTTTTCCATAGTTTTTCCGAAAACACTATTATTCATTAATTTGAAAAAAATTTTCTCGAAATCACTGGTGGCAAGAGTTCTATGCTGATTATTCAAGTCTATGTATTTTTGAAGCCAACGAGACTGTTTGAATTCTAAAATCCTATGCACACGAACAATTTTCAACCCATTAGCAATGCATTGCTGAAGGGTTTTATAATGAATGACATAATTGAATTTCGGAGTTAAATCTGCAATAAGTTTAGTAAACTTGGAATTATTAACCTTTTTGTTTTGCACGCAAAATGGCAAATCATTATGCAAATCATGCAAAGAATTAGGATATTCCAAGTCAACTTCGAAAATATATCCTATTTCAGAGTCATCTGAAATATTCATTAGATCAATATTTTCAAAATCACTTACCCATTTAATCGTAGAATATGGAAGAGGAGATGACATAGCCCAACCATACAAATTGTTTGCATCAACATACATCAAATATTGCGATTCTTTTTCCTTGTCATAGTTGATCATATATTTGTTGTTAGCAACAGTATGTCGATGGGAACATTGAGATATGCCTCCTCTTATCCCCTTTTTTATGAAGTTATATGTATATGTCAATATCTCGAATTAGCTCAAGATTGATTTTTGTTGTTCTTAACATCGCGTCCCAAGATAATCCCGGGGCTGTATAGTAATGACAGGGATCAAGTTTGTAAATATTTTTACAAATACCCCTGAAATTTTCAAAAATATCTGCTAATAGTAGAATATCGGTTTTTAAATATAACTCCATATAGTCTAAAAGGCGTTGACATTTAAAAGCATTCCACACTTCTTTCGCATGACTATACTCATCTAATGAGCAAGGTTCTCCAGTTAACTTATTATCAAAATTATTTTGTGGAGGAAGATTTTTTTCTTCTAAACTTGCCCATGACTTTATATAGTCATATGGAAATACTCCTTTCCTAGTGAGAAGCTTAAATTCTTCTTCAATTGGAAAGTTGGAACGAATTAATTTGAAGTCGTTTGTTGTTAGATTCTTTGCCAATGCATCTAGGCTAGAAGGCATGAATCGAAATGAATCTAAAAACCTCAATTCAAACGACTTTTTATCAGGTAAATAGATCGTCTTTGAAACGGAAATATATTTTTCTTTATTAAGGGGAATTATTGAAATATTACCCTTAAGTAAAGCAAGTTCCTTAATTAACAAATGACAATCATAGCCCGAGAAATTGTGCAAGAAAATCGGGAAGAATTTTGGTTTTTTATAGGCTAAGTTGCAAGAGTTATGTGCCGGACCATTATATTTACCAGTGTAATGACAATGATCAGCAACTCGATCTAACCCTAAGCTTTTATTGCAAATATGACAAACCCGACAGCTCTTCTGATAGCTTCAATCTATTTCAGAGAGTTGATTCATAGGTTTGGGTTTTATCGTAAATAATTCTAAACAGTCCCTTACTAGAGAATCTAAAAAATCTTTAATACAATTACTACCTCTAAATGATCTAAATTTACTTAAATTACTATTATTTGATTTAATAAAATAACCGCCAGCACACGGAATATGTTTTTGGATTAAATTATTTGTACCTGAATCTATCGCAACATCCTCCAGTATGCATTCGAAATCGGCATAGATGACGAATGGGACATTCATTTGCCTTTCAGGATGATCAAAACTTAAGGAGGCTTTATCTTCTTTGGGCATCTTTGTAACCATCCTACAGCATTCACTTTTATGTGAAGTTAATTTAGCCTCTGATCGAAATCCTAGCAAACACATGTTGCAAAACCAAGTCTTTTCTCTATAATTTTTCACTTGATTTGATATAAGTCTGGAAATGAAACAGAAAAAAAAAAATTAGTTTTATTTAGAGATAAGGCTTAAATTTATAGGGATAGTTTACCTTGATACATTTTTAATCCAAACGTAGTGGGATAACTCTTCTTTTTGTAGAAGTAGCAAATTTATATGGTTTTGCTTCTCCTCGTTTGTAATGTAGTATGGTCCTACAATACTCTTTTTTTCTTCATCGAGCCCGAAAACATTAATACTGATTGTTGGATTTAACCTTTCGAATTCTGAGATTTCTCCTAGTTTAAGGGGGAACTGTAGGCTTCCAAAATCTAGCCTTTGGCCATTTTTATATAGAACTCTTGCGGTGATGTCATTTATTCTATATGTTTCTGTTTTTTCGAGGTTGTGCTTTCCTTTGCTGAAAAGAGCAGAGATTATTGCCCATTTAAAGCAATATGCATCCTCGTTTCGTACATTTATGCAAGCTCTTTTTCTCAAAACGAATTCTGGTAGTTGCAAGTATCTTGAACCTTTTATAGGTGTATATTGATTTATATTGATTTCCACTTGCAATATTCTGAGCAATGCCCAACCGCTATCTTTTTCCTGGAACTCCTGAGTTTTAGTTTCTATTTCATCCACCATATCAGAAAATCTGATAGCGCTATTTTCATTTTAGTGTTAAACGACTTAATGCTCAGCTGCATTTCATCTTCTGAATTGAGCTTTATGAACTCACCGAAAAGTTCAAGGTTGAACTTGATGCATGTTAACTTCTGCAAATGTTCTTCCAGCTTCTCCGTAATGGCCTCTTTTGCCTCACTGAAAAACTTAGAGGGGCTTAAATTATCCTCTTCCTTATTTTCATAAATAAGAGTTTCAATTCTTCCCTTGAAACAGCTCTTCATAACACGAAAGTTGTCGGAAAGTAATTCAGCAACCAGTCTTTTATGTCTATTTCGACGAACGTGCTTACTCCAGTCTCCTTCCACTTCAACCTCACAAATTTCGCACTTTTTCTTATTCAACTTATCGTTTGCACCTTCAACTTCCATCCCCGAAAAAATTCCCTCGATGAGTTTCAAATGTCCGCTTTCTTTCACATGGTCGTTCCATTGACATAGGATCACATTTTTTTCACAAATTTCACAATATTTTTTGGCTGGGGCAGCAGGTTCTTCATAATCCATGGTTTTTGAAAGTTCGCGAACCAACATAGAATGATAATTGGTATTATAATGTTCACACCACTGCCCCATAACAACACTTTTTTCGCACAAATTACAAAATTCTTTATGTACCGCTGGTTTTTTTAACGGAATAGCATGAACATTCGTCAAATGCCTTTTTAAATTAAAATTTTTCAAGAAGATTTTTCCACAAATTTCGCACAAAAACGACTTCATTATTATTATTATTATATTTTTTTTTATTTAAGTTTAAAAAAGTAAGAAAAACTGAGCACTCGAACGTACTGGGCGAGGAGTTCTTTAAGAATAAGAACATTTTTAGCAGGACAACAACTTGAATCTCCCTCTGTCCATAAACCCCATACAATAATCAAAATAGTCAAAATTACTGATATGTACATACATTGTACGTGTCAAATCATAAAAATGTACATTTTATAACTTTCTCTTGTCTAAATTTTAAATGAAAAAAACTCAAAACCCCGTTCTTATCAAATCAAATTCTTAGTTTTTCCCTTAGTCTATAAATCTTATATTTTAAATGATGAATCCGCTATTTTAAGAGCGCCAATATTTACTGATCTATCTGTACATGTCAACTCATAAAATGTACACTTTATGACTTTCGGTTGTCTAAATTTCAATTGAAAAAACTCAAAACCACTTCTTATCAAAGAAAATTGTATTCAAAACTGGATCTTTAAGTAATCAAATTCTTAGTTTTCCGTTAGTCTACAAATCTTATATTTTTAATGATGAGTCTGTTATTATAAGAGCGCCAATATTTACTGATATGAACTTGTCAATATACACTTTATGACTTTCAATTGTTTAAATTTTCAAATGAAAAACTCAAAACCCCGTTCTTATCAAAAAATTGTAATGGAAATTGGATCATCAAATAATCAAATTCTTACTTTTTTCCTTTAGTCTATAAATCATATATTTTTAATGATGAAACTGCTCTTATAAGGGGGGCTAAAATTTTTACTGATGTATGGACTTGTCAATAATGTACACTTTATGACTTGTAGTACACTAAATTATTAAAAACTATACAATGCTTATTAAATCCACCGTTGACCGTATTTATTTTTCCTGAATAAAAACAAAATTCATCTCCTGATATACTATGAAATTTTATTTTATTTTATTTTGATTTACATTTTCTTCTATAATTAATTTAAATGTTTGCCCCAATGGATGTAAGCACTCAAGAGTGAAATATCCCTGATTTACTTCCGATACAGCGGCATCTGACAATTTATTATAGCGCATTGGTAAGAAAATCTGAAAGAAGAAAATTGTTTATCTGTATTTCTTAATACCGTAGGAACTTTTAATTACCTGAAATTCACCTAAATCAGCCACAATTCTGTCACCATATTTAGTTGTACAACGTTTCAGTTTTTTGATGGAATACTTTTCATTACGTTTAAGTTCCACAACCTTCTTACAAGGCTTGAAATTAACCGCAGCTTCAACTTCTAAAAGTTCTTCTTTGAAATTCATCGTTGACTGTAACAGAACTTCTTTATCGGAAGCGCTATTTATACAAAAATTGAAATAGCATTTATGAAAAGAATATTCATGTCTTTATACGAGATACAAACATCAAAATTTATGTAGTGGGAAAAAAGCACTACACTGTGTGTGGAGACAAGCTCATGCAGTCATGCACTCGTATTCAGATAAAGCATGAACGAACTTGTTCATCATAAAAAATCAGAAAAGCCAAACTTGAAATGAAATGATAGAATAAGCAAGTTCAAACACGTTTTTGAGAAAGGCTGCACACCAAATTGGACAACGGAAATTTTTATGATAAGAAAAGTAAACCTAACCAACCCGCCAACATATCTCCTTGAAGATTTTAATGGTCAACCTATCAGTGGATGTTTTTACGAAAAAGAATTACAAAAGACTACATAAATACTCTCATATTTATCTCGTGGAAAAAGTACTTAAAAGTAATGGAGACAATGTATATGTTAAATGGCTCGGCTTCCCGGCTAACAATTCATGGATTAATAAATCACAATTATTATAAACGACATAAAATATTTGTTTCCTTTCTATTATTTCTTAAATTGTTTTTCATAAATTACTATCAACCTTCAAACAACCAATGCATCTTAAAGTCAATGAACTCCCACTGATGTAATACGATCTCATTACCATACAAAACTCATATACCCATACTCTATTGAAATCTACCTACAAACCATACAAGAATCCCTTTTTTCTAGCATCCTACTGTACAGTGTACATACACCGCATCCTCCACGTCAATATTCAAGCTAAAAACATAAAAAAATTTTGTAGGTACATCACTAACCACAATTCACAGTCACGAAAACTAAATTCACACCAAAATTCACAATTTACAACAACAAAATACATTTTACCCAAATGCTCTATTCCTCAAGTCCGATATTTATACTACTCACATCGTAAAAGAGTTTAAAACTCCTTTGTATCTTGTCGTGATATTTTTTTTAAATTTTACTGTGGTAATAATTTAAAGTTAATTTGGCCAATTTGATACCAAAGGTATGATTTGCTTTCGAGAATAATTATCATTTATCATAAACTTTAAATATTGTCTTATTTTAGTGAACAAATCTTGTAGCAGTACTTATATCTTGTGTACAACGATTTTGCAAAAAAAAAAACTCAGTTTTGTTAGGAGTGTAAGTTAATAATTATTAAAATATCAAATGTAAACTAGAATTAAGAATTTTGTTAATTACAGAAAATAAAATTGGATTTTGAAGTTTATGAAAGAACTACAAAAGCGTTCGCCAATTATTATCCTCTAAAACAGCGATTCTAAGAAAGCAATTATCTTGTACCAACAGTTATTTTAAACAAAACTAAATGCACAATCAATGCCACTGTTCTTATTTTGAGAATATAAGTTAACACGAAGTTTGACTCTACAGAAATGCTGACGATGCGTCTGACTGTTTACGAAGAAAAGCAACAATTGTGGGAATGTAAGGTAGCATAAAGAAATAATGCAAGGTTGCATTTAGGTACCTAGCATGTAAAGAAACAAATTGAAGAAAAATTATTTTTAAGTTAGTTGTTATTTCATATCGATTCAATAAAGGTCAGAGCAACCTGCTCTGCGGAAAAAATATTTTTTTATAAAAAAAATTGGTGTTTTGATTAACTGGCGCCCAACCTGTGTGGCTTCGAACTATACGCGTTTAATTTGTGCTAACCATTGCCATTAATTTACGTGACACTTTTATCCTGTGCAGAAAAATACGTGTTTGAATTGTGCTAACCATTGCCGTCTTACCGCGTATTACTCATAATTTGCGAAAAAAAAAAATCGCAACTTCGTAAGTGAGTGACAAAAGCAAATCCAAGAAAAGAGGCCCCCCAGTAAGCCGATAACCAAGGACAAAAAGGAGCAGTCAACTGCAGCCGCTTGGATTAGGAATAGAACCACCAGAAATAATAAAAATTTGTTAATCAGCAACTATGAATCAACAATTCATCATATTATTGTAAGTTTATTAAATAATTTAAAAAAGTTAAAGTTATCAGGAAAACCAAATTAAAATTATTAAAAGAATTTTTTTATTGTGGAAAAAAAAAGAAACAAAGCACAAAATAATAAAAAAGTGATTTCCTTCTGTTTAAAGAATTAGAATAAAACCAAAATTTTAGCAAAAATATCTTTTTAAGTTCATAAAAATTTTAAATCGTATGTTAAGAAAAAGTTTTGGGAAAATTTTCATTTCATCTGTATTTTTAAAGTGTAAACATATTGCTGCCTTTATTTGTTTCCACCCTTTTTCCTCAATATTTTGCTATTACCTTCATTTTTACCCTTCTTTAAAATATGGCGAATCCAAATAATTTAATCCGACTACCTGTTATCAATCAACCTCCTCCACCCGCTCCACCGATTCAACCGGTTCTTAACCAAAATGATTTGGTTCAACTTATTACTAGACTAGTAAGCGAAACTCTACATATCCAGGGAAGACAGATTTTCAATTCTATTATGAACCCTGCAGCCGACATAAACAATGATATAGATCAACCCATTAATATAGCAGATAATAATCTGAATGATTTAGATAAAATACCCGACGTGGTAAAAAGTTTGACAGAATTCTTAAAGTTTATGAGCACCTTAAGGGTACTCCAAGATACTACGGTATCTTATCTGTCATAAGAAATAAGATAACAGGACATGCTGACGTGGTACTTGAGTCCTATAATACACCCCTTAATTGGGAAAAAATATCCAAATGCCTTACATTGCATTATGCAGATAAGAGGGACTTAGGCACCCTCGAATACCAGATGACTACTCTGGTTCAAGGTAATAACACGGTTCCTGAATTCTATCAAGCCGTGTATCACCATTTGTCTTTGATCCTCAATAAATTAGGATCAATTGAAATGAGTCAGGATTCTATGAATAATATGACTCAGTGCTACCGTGACAAAGCCTTAGACACCTTTGTCAGGGGCCTTAAAGGAGATCTTCCTCGGTTACTCAGTATCAGAGAACCAGCAGATCTTCCCCAGGCTTTGCATTTATGCCTAAAGCTGCAAAATGTAGACTTTAGAGCACAACATGCTAATAATTCACAAAGTTTCAGCAGAAAAATGCATCAACAAGCACCTCCAGTTCCTCCTAGAAGAGAAAACTTTCAAAACCCTCGGCCAATACCGGCTCCCAGACGTGAATTTTATCCTCACTTACTGCATGACCCACGTACTTCTCAATCTCCCGCAGTTTGATAGGGACGTGAAATACCACCCTAGATATCAACAGCATCAGCAGCCAAAAATCCCACCAAATCAACGACCTTTTCCACCGAAACCGATGTCCATTGATTACTCTATAAAAACTCAAAAGGTGAACTACCAAAATAGACCAAGGAATCAACAATTTACTCAAAAACGTCAACATTCGCAACAAATGCACCCACCACAAAAGATGCAGCGCATCTATCATACTCAACCAGGTGATGACGAAAAATCTATGGAAGAATATGAAGCAGAAATTGCAAAAGAAGACCAAGAATACGATGAATCCCTAGAAGAATACGTTGACCAAGAAGAGAACAACAACTTAGAACAACCAGAAGAACTAGACGATATTTATTTTTTAGATTAAAGTCCTCTTCGCTTCCTTTTTTCGAACACATTTCCAGAAGCGGAGAGATCCTGAAATTCCTTGTTGACACTGGGTCGAAAAAAATTATATTCAGCCTCGTCATATAAAAAATCCCATTCTTAATGAAAATCATTTCTATGCTAACTCTGTTGGAGGTAGCATTAGGATAACGCACCACTCACTTATTCAAATTTTTGGACCTCAAACTGACAAAATTAAATTCTTCATCCTCCCCAGCCTTATTTCCTTCGACGGCATTATAGGACATGATACTCTAAAACAACTTAATGCCATCATCCATACGGGTTGGGTATAGGCTATCCCAAGACAACTTATCCCAAGACAACTTATCCCAGACAACTGGTCCCAAGCGACAACTGGTCCCACGACAACTGGTCCCGGGACACCTGATACCGGAAGTAGAACTCATCCCACAACGAAACTTTTGATAAAAATTTAAATTCAACGAAAACCAATACATGAACCAGTTCCTCAAGGGGAAATTCCTAAATTTCCCTCACAAAATGATAATAAAAGTGTTGCGTACTTTGGATTTTTTTTTTGGAAATTTTTGAATTTATGAATGAAATCGAAAAGACAGACAAAAAATGTGTAATCTCTGGGGGTCAAGGACGCACAGTGTAGCCGCCAATCGCGTTTAAGGATAAAATTGGGTTTTCGTTTCATGCGATACGCCGATTGAAACAAAATATGTCATATCAAAAAGAATATTCTCAGTGAAAATGACAAAGATTGAGAATGAAATATATACAACAATTCTCAAAGAAATAAAAATTGTTGTTGTGACGCCTTTTAAAAATACAAAAGCAAATAAAATTAAATTAATTTCAAAAGTCAAAGCTATTACTTTGTAAAATTGAGAAATCAAATCCAAAAATTTTCATTTTCAGAGTTTTGACAATAGAATTGATAAATTTGTATGAGAATTCTTTATATTTCTGAGAATACGAAGATCTCTGAGATCTTAGAAATATAAACTGGCCAAATGTCTAAAACGTGCCTGTGTCTAAAAATATTTTTGAGGAATGAGGAATGGAAATATTTTGGCCAAACGTTCAAAAACAATTGGGATTTCTATGAAACACGAAAAGAAATTTGTAAATTGAGGTTTGTGTCGTATTCCTAAATGAATATTGTAATATTTTGATAGAAAGCCAAAGGGAAATTTCCCTGACAAAAATGATGTAAAAGAGATTGCATATTTTTAGTCAAACTGCAAATACAAACTTTGTAAAATAGCTTTAGTTTTCAAGTTTATTATATTGTTTCTGAGCCAACAATTATTATATCTTTAGGTAGTCTAGTGTAAGAGTGTTGGGTTCGCAACCCTGATGTACCATGTTCGGACCCACCATGGTGCTTGTACTTTTTTTTTTTAAGTTTTTCTTTTTATTACTTTATATTATGTACTATGTAAGTATTTACTTTTATCTTTGAAATTGTAAGTCCAAAAAAATATCCAGTTTTTAGTGTTTGGTAAAAAATTGATAAAGCATTAAATATTGAAAATAAAAATGGCACTTAATGACCTATAATTTTGAAAAAAAATGGTTTTAACAAAATCAGTTTCTATTTTTCCAAAACTAACAACCTCGGTCATTGCAACCACCCTTGTTTTAATTTTTTAATTAGTTGCGATAATCGAGAATGTACTGTAGTTTGAAAGTATAAGGTATAACTGACACCTTTACCAATCATTGACAATTTTTATTGTTAATTTTGGGAGATTGGTAAAGTGAAAAAGTTAATTACTTTAATGCAAAAAAAAACTAAAACTAAATAAAAGTAGTTTTTTTATATCAATGATTGAACTTATATTAGCATTGATTTTCATTTTTTAAATGAATTTTTTTTTTGGATTTTTTGTTTGATTCCGTTTTTTTTTTTTGTTTTTTTAATTTTTTTCTGATACTATTGAACTTAACTTACATTTTTTTTTCTTTGATTTTGATTTTTTTTAATTTTTTTGGGCTTTTTTCATTTTTAATTTTTTTTGGTTTTTTCATTTTTTAAATTTTTTTTGGTTTTTTCATTTTTAATTTTTTTTGGTTTTTTCATTTTTAATTTTGTTTGGTTTTTTCATTTTTTAATTTTTTTTTTGCTTTTTTCATTTTTAATTTTTTTTGGTTTTTTCATTTTTAATTTTTTTTGCTTTTTTCACTGCACAAACACAAATGCATTGACAGGCTACATCAAGTTGTCAAACTAGATAGACGTGTTCTCATCTAATCTATTGTCATCATAATAATACATATTGATAAGCCTAACAATGCAGTGCGCTAAATGTAATGAAAAACTCTCTGATGATCACATCGTGTGTGTTATATGTTCGCAAAATTCACATCGAATGTAGTTTTATCGATAAAAACGATTTATCATTACTTCTTAAGAGTGTAAACTTGCATTGGAAATGTAATATGTGCCTTGATAATCCTTTGACAAATTGTATTAGTCACATAAATTCGCTTTATTTATTAATGAAAGACTTAAATCTAAGCAATGGCCCGTCTTGTAGTGATGCTAATATTTCTAAAATAATTACACCAAGGCATTGTATATAAAATGTATGCAAATTCATATACAATGACCAAGGAGAATGACTCGTTCAAAGGGCGTACATAAGTTGACTGCAGCCATTGTATATAAATTTGCATAGTACTCTCATGAACACGTTATATTTCTAAGATCTCAGAGATTTTCGTATTCTCAGAAATATAAACAAAAATTCTCATACAAATTTATCAATTCTACTGTCAAAACTCTGAGAAAGAAAATTTTTGGATTCGATTTCTCAATTTTACAAAGTGATAGCTTTGACTTTTGAAATTAATTTAATTTTATTTGCCTTTGTATTTTTAAAAGGCGTCACAACAACAATTTTTATTTCTTTGAGAATTGTTGTATATATTTCATTCTCAATCTTTGTCATTTTCACTGAGAATATTCTTTTTGATATGACATATTTTGTTTCAATCGGCGTATCGCATGAAACGAAAACCCAATTTTATCCTTAAACGCGATTGGCGGCTACACTGTGCGTCCTTGACCCCCAGAGATTACACATTTTTTGTCCGTCTCTTCGATTTCATTCATAAAATTTAATAAATCTACGTGAAATCAATAATAATTCAATTCTAAAAAGCTCAATTCAATAACAATTTTTAAACAGATGATGAATATTCTTTCAGTCCGACATTTGCTTCCCAAAAAATCCCTTTCAAAATCCCTTGCATAAATTTTCGTACCATTTCAAAAATAATGTCGATTTCCATCCAACAAAAAAAGCGCTACTTTTTACAAAAAGATCGCTCCTTTTTTCGTTGCATGGAACTTGTCAAAATGAAATCGATTTTTTTTTGTGATTGTGTGTGTGTATTCAGTCAAAATTCAAATAATCTTCATAGTATTTGTACAAGTCTGTGTAAATCTCTCTAATTTGAAGATTTTCATTAGTTTTAGTTTCTAAATATTTTCTTTCGTTGTGGGATGAGTCTTACTTCCGGGACCAGTTGTCTTGGGACGAGTTGTGGCTTGGTACCAGTTGTCGGGGATAGGTTGTGCTGGTATCAGTTGTCTTGGGATAGGCTGCGTTGACACCCATCCATACAAAGAAGAATCATATGTCCATTCAGCCTAGTTCCACTCACCCAAGAATTTCAATTCCTCTTAAACAGCATCTGTCAGAATTTGTCAACAATATAAGAACTGATCACATGACTAAAAATCATGAATCATCATGGACATGATACTCTAAAACAACTTAATGCCATCATCCATACAAAGAAGAATCATATGTCCATTCAGCCTAGTTCCACTCACCCAAGAATTTCAATTCGTCTTAAACAGCATCTGTCAGAATTTGTCAACAATATAAGAACTGATCACATGACTAAAAATCAATGCACTTAACCGCAAAATATTATTCTCACTCAAACTAAAAAGTTGGAAGATCAATTATAAATGGGTACTGAATTTTAGAGAGCCGAAAAGTAAATCCATAAAAAGAAAAAAAGAAATCCATATAGTTAATTTAAGAGAAAATTTTAATTTTTATTTTTATACATTTACATACATATGTATGATTGTATATTTGATAAAACGATGAGCCACGTTGCCAATAATTTATATAATTGAAATGACCCGAAAGCAACCGTGCTTCCTTTAAGGGAAAGGGGAAGAGTTGGCCGGGGAGAATTTGAAAAAAAGAAAGACTTTTAAACTTTAATTATAATTTTTTATTTACTCTAAAGGCCCGCTGTCTCAATGCTTATAGCTGCGACCTTAGAGTATCGATGGTGTACAAATTTTGATTCTATCCTGATCATTCTACGCCTATTTATACTCAGTTTTGACATAATTTCCATTCTTACTATTCAACCACTTGAGAATGATGTTTCAGCATATCTCATATGAGATCGTATTTCTTATACAACCCCATTCATTCTCGTCATAATTTTCAATATTTATTGTCATCGACACCAAAATCAATAGTTGCATTATTGCCCAATACATGTCAATGGATCATACGGTCATTTACCCTTTGCACTGGCCCAATATGTAGCATATCCATTGGGAACACATATCCATAGCTAAGGCTATAGCAGGTACCGGATACACCACAGGCATCAATGTTATTAGTGTAGTGCGGTATGACGTGTTGCATACCCAAAACAATGCATGTTATTCTTACAACCTTTTGTACTGGCCCATGTGTTTTGTATAATTAGCTATAGTCAAAGCTATAGTCCAGATACAGAACAGGCGACAATTAATTAATTGCAGTAGGTGTAAGGTTTCACTAAGAAGACACGGTTGGTCGTGTGACAAGGAAATATGATTCTATGCAAGATCGTGTGTGGTGCCTTGGGAATGGAAATTGTCGTATATAAAGAAGCTGTATGGGTCGCATGTAGTGGATCACTACATCCCGCTCCTCTTGAAGAAAGAAAATTATGCCTTGAAGAGGTTAATTTTCTGCAAAGTTGCAATAGGATGAAAAGGTTACATATTTTGATTGTATAAAAATTGTATGTATTGTTATAAAAGTTGTTATAATTATTGGTTGTTACAAAATATTCTTGTATATATATATGTATTATGTATTATAGTATACTTTTTTTTTTTTTTTTTTTTTTTTTTTTTTTTTTTTTTTTTTTTTTTTAGGTGTGTTCAATAATATTCAGTATTTACAATTAATTTGCATATATAAAAGTGTAAACTTTGTTTGCAGTTATATTTAAATTCAAATCTTTTTGTAATGACTTAATGAATTTAATATGTGTTTTGTCTTAATATATATATTTCAATTTATAGATATTGTTGATAAACTTTTGTATGTGTAGGTTTATATGTATATATATATTTTTTTTTTTTTTTTTTAACTTAATGATATTATATATATATTTTGGTTATTTGGGATATGGACGTAAGACAAATTTTGGAGAAGTTTCGGGTTCGGAATAAAATTGTGTTTCCACTATGGTTTCTTTATGTGAGGATGTTTTTGAATTTTTGTCATATAATTGTGTATCAATTTGTGTTTTGTCGTTTTCTTTGGTTGTTTCTGATTTAGTTTCCGAATCAATGGGTTTCGGATTAAATTTGCATTTGAAAATGTAGATAAGAACAAAAAATAGGGCAGTGGCCAAAGTGTAAATAAGAGTGTAATGGTGTATGTCGTGTTTATTTAAAGGTTGTAATTTCTTGTTTTCTTCTCGTTTTAAGTAATCGATCTGTTGTGATAGCTCTGTAAGACTATTATCGTCTTCAAACTTAAGTAATTTTATTTGTTTCTTATTTGATAACTTTGGTGGGAGAGAGGAATTTAGCAGACTTATATTGATTGGGGGAATAAATGAATTTTTCAGTATAGTATTTTCTGAATTTTGACCAAAAATTGTAAACTCTTTGCTACGTAGGTAGCATTTTCCAGTGAATTCTATTAATCCTGTTCCTTTGAATTTATGGGTAGTTATTTGTCTGTCGCAAACTTCGTCCATAACATACTCATCTTTTACTGATAATAACCATTTACCAGGTTGAGATAGTTGTATCCAGACAATAGATAGATGTGATTCTTTGATTTCGCATGAGGAAGGTTGAGTTTCTCTGCGCAATAATTGTATTTCGCAATGGTCTTGGTTAGAATTGAAGTCATAAAGGGGGTGTGTGATAGGACACAATAATGAGTCGATTTGGGTGGTGCATTTATTAAGTTCTAAAATTGAAAGGTCATAAAAGTATTTCTTATCGAAATCAACAATGATAAAATTAATTTTAGGTTGAATGTAAAGGAATTTATCTTGAACTTTGGTAGGAAAAGGCAAGATTTTATATAATTGGTAATTATCTGTGAAGGGCAAAGGAAATTTGATTTCATAGATGATTCTTTTAGATTGGATTGAGGATGTTACAGTGCTGATTCTGTATAAAGGTAAAATGTCTTTTTGTTTTATGGAAATTGGGAGTTTTGTATTACTTTATTACTAGGTGCCTCTGGATCCCGGAGCGTTTTTTATGTAGACCCTTTGGTTGCAGGGTTTAATCAGGATGGCGGCATGTTTGAATGATATCAACAAGCTATTGATTATTAGATCATTGCTTGAGCCAGTCCCTATGTTTACTTGCCCAATTCTCAGTTTGACCATATTTTGGTTAACGATGTTAACCAGCATCCAGGTAGAATTAGATTCGTAGTTGATTATTTCCATTCTAGGAGAAAAAGTTTGCCTTAGTATAATTTATAAAGCTAAATTGGGCTGGGGTCGTTTTGTTTAGTCCGTAAAAAGTTTAAGGTCGTTGTTGTGAATTACTTTCGTCCGGTTATGTATTTTTATTTCAGTTGTCTCGTCAGAAATTATTCTATGGACCTCGTGGGGACCTTCCCAAAGTGAAGATAGTTTGTTCTTTCTCGTGTGGTTTTTTAAAAGGACTTTATCACCTATATTGAACGCTTTTTGTTTTGTATTTTTATCGTAGTATTTTTTAGATTTTTCTTTGCTATTTAATAATGTTTCCTTAGCAATGTGGAATCCATGCTGCAATCGGGATTTTAGCTCAGTCGCATAATTTTCGTAATTGTAGGTTACTTGAGGATTTCTTTCGAGAATAGTTGGAATCCTAGCCGGGTAACCGTACAATAATTCGTGAGGCGTATAGCCAGTGCTACTATGTGGAGTTGTGTTAAATACAAAAATAGCGTATGGTATCCATGTGTTCCATGAAAGGGGATCACGATTAACATAATGCCTAAGGTATTCGGCTAAAGTGCGATGGCTACGTTCAAGTGCTCCATTAGTTTGAGGGTGGTACGGAGTAGTTTGGATTTTTTTGATTTTGAGAAGCTTGCAAACTTCTTTGAATAATTGACTGAGGAAGTTTGTGCCCTGATCCGTAAGGATTGCCTCAGGAAATCCGAAGCGACACAAAATCTTTTCGACAAATTCCCTAGCTACGGTAGCAACTTCTGCATTTTGTAGAGGCATAGCCTCGGTAAATTAGGTGAGGTCATCTTGAAATGTAAAGATACTTATGGTTCTCGTAGCTAATAGGTAGTGGACCAACAATATCCAAGGCTATTCTTTCGAACGGAGTTGAACTTGTTGTGGTGATCTTCATGGGAATTCGGGGATTTTGTATAAGCTTGTTTGTTTGACAGGATTTACATTGGAGTATGTAGTTTTTTATGTCTGAGTTCATGGTTGGCCAAAAATATTTTTCTTTTATTCTTTTCGTAGTTCTTGTTATACCTTGATGACCTCCGAGAGGGGAGTCGTGGAAATCATATAATACCGTTTTAATAGACTCGATATCATCCAAAAATATCTTTTCATTGGTAAAAACATAAATGATTTTATTTTGTTTTTGAAAAATGCCTGTAAGAAGTGTTTTAATTTTTATTTTTGATTCATTATCCATGCAGGGCAATGAGAATCCAATCGACTGTTCATTAATATTTAAATCGCTAGCCGAAGAGAGACATTTTTTTATTAGTTCCATATCTTTGTATGTTCTAACTGGGATAGGAAAAGTGGTTATAAAAAATGTTTCTTTATTATGTGGGAATGTTGTGAGTTCTCCTATTTCGGGTTTAAAATAGTTTGGACATTTATTTTGTAGGTATTCCTCGTCTGTTGATTCGACAATTGGAACTATTAATACTTTTGTTTTAACTATTTTGTTTTCGAAGATTGATCCTTTGTCTTCCAAAAGAGTGAATGTTGATAGGTGTTCTATACTATCTTCTCCGTTATCTTGCACCGTTTTGTGGTTATTCTGGTTTCTCGCTTGATTACGAGTTGTCACCAGGACTTTACTTTCATTGTCAAGCTTTACTCTACTGAGGGCGTCTGCAATGACATTGCATTTGCCTTGCTTGTGGATGATATTGAAGTCGTATTCTTCCATCAATATACGCCAACGTAATAATCTAGATGTGGGGTTCTTTTGACCAATTAACCAAAGTAGGTTGTTATGATCTGTGTATATAGTGAACTTTCGTCCATAGATATAAGGTCTAAATTGTTTAAGCGCATACACAATTGCTAACAATTCCTTTTCTGAAGTTGTAAATTTAGTTTCTTGATCATTGAGGGTTCGAGATATAAAGGAAATCGGTTTATCTTTTCCGACTGTACCTTGTGAAAGAACTGCCCCCAAAGCTATATCGCTGGCGTCAGTTGTGACAATAAATTCTGCAGTAAAATCAGGATAAGAAAGTATTGGAGGTTCTATAATTTTTTGTTTTAAGTTTCTGAAAGATTCGTCGCAAAAGGCGTCCCATTTAAAGACAGCGTCTTTCCTTAAAAGTTTAGTCATAGGTTTAGCTAAATTTGCGAAATTAGGAATGAACTTTCGATAGTATCCTACAAAACCTAAAAATGATTTCACATCTTTCGACCTCTTTGGCACAGGGAATGTTCTGACTGCCTTGACCTTTTCAGGATCAGGCTTAATTCATTCTTCCGAGATTATATGCCCCAAGTAAATCAATTCTTTTTTGAGAAAGTTACACTTGTCTGGCTGGAGTTTCAAATTATGCTCTTTTAGACGTTTCAGTACTCTCACGAGCTTCCCATTGTGGTTATCGAGATCATACCCGTAGATAACTATGTCATCTACGTAAACAAAGCATTCTAGGCCTTGTAGACCCATGAGGACGTTATTCATAAGTCGTTGGAATGTTGCAGGAGCATTTTTCAAACCAAACGGCATAAGGTTATATTCGTAGTGACCAAATGGCGTACTGAAAGCAGTTTTTCCCTTGTCGGACTCTGCGACCAATATTTGGTGAAATCCCTTGGCTAAATCAAGTGTGCTAAAATATTTTGCTTGACCAAGTTGGTCGAAAATGTCAGTGATATTTGGCAATGGATACGCATATCCGATTGTTTGTTCGTTGAGTTTTCTGAAGTCTACGACTACTCTCCACTTTTTTTCGCCATTGTCACCAGATTTTTTCGGAACTAAGAGAAGGGGTGAATTCCAAGGACTGAAACTAGGTTTTATAATTGAATCCTCAAGCATTTCGTTCACCTGCTTATGAATTTCATGCTTTTGACTTTCAGGGAGTCTATAGGGTTTTAAGAATAATGGGGGTTTATCGTTACTTGTAATTATTTTATGTTCCATTGCATTCGTATAGGTGAGGTGGTCACCTTTGAGAAAGAACAAATCGTTGAATTCCCTGCAGATATTCAACATTGCTTTTTGTTCCTCTTGATTGCAATGGTCCAGTTTTATTATACTTTCTAAGTCTGATAGTCTTTTCTGCAAGCGATCTTGGTGACTTTCAGATGAAATGATATTATAACTATCAAGTGTATCCCACTCTAAATTTAATTCATTAGAATTTAAGCTCCTCTCTTCCCCCAAAGTGTTCATTAATAATATTTTTACCTTATTATTTTCAGGTTTGGCTATTGTTTCACCTAAGTATACCCCTGGGATTATTTCTTTTTTCTTTATTACTATGTCCTGTTGTTTATGGTAATCAAATGGGATTTCTACCATTTGCTGACTACGTTGCTCAAGAGTAATATTTATGTTTTTTTTTATTTTTTTCTTGCCCATCAGTCTTATTTTTTGCTGAGATTTCTGTTATCTCAGTCTTACTTTCTGCTGGTTTAAATGTATTTTCTGCTATGGTTTCTTTTACCATAGGCTTATTGTAAATTATTTTGCCTTTGACCTTCTTTGAATGAAGTTTTTTGCTAGCAACTTTATCGAAGTCTTTTTGTGGCGAATCTCCTGACCCGACCCGAAAGCAAGCGGTCTCATTCAACGATTCCCATACTTTTTCTGTTCTTCCTTCATTGATGTCTGTAAGACACTGAAGGGAGTCAGAGTCAGTATTTTTAGACCCTTCCGTCGTGCAATCTTCTTGAAGGTTTGTTTTGGCATTATTTTTGTATTTTTTCTTGAGCATAGTAGTTTGAGCTAAAATTTCAGATTTAGGTACCAAATGGATTTCTTGATTTGCTTGTGACACATAAATTTTGTGATCGGGAATAGTACTCAGTACTTTCCCAAAACTATGCACCACGGCAGTAGAGTGGTCATCAATAAACGGGAAGATCTTTATACAATTTTCACCGTAGTTAACTACACATGAATATTTTTTCAAAAAATCGTTACCGATGATGCCGTCAAAATCTATTTCAGTGCTTATATCTAGAACATGAAAGGGGTGAGTTATTATTATTTTATCTTCATCAGAACCGATCAATAGACTCTCATTGGCAACTCCAGTACTCATTACCTTATGACCGCCCATGGTTGAAATTGTCATATTTGTTTTTTCGTTTTTCATGGGTTGGGTGGTAGGTTTTTTTATGATACTGATTTCTGCGCCAGTGTCGATTACGAGATTTCTATTCTGACTGTCTGTGAAGGGAATTCGGATGATAGTAAGGTCGTTATAGGGAAGCAGTTCGATGACTACGCTTGCCACTATTCTTGTGTTTGGTGGATTTCGGCTTGAATGTGTTGTCGGGATGGATAGCCGGTCTGATCGTCCCGACAGTTTTCGTTTCCCGTACCGTTGACAGAAAAATGACTTTCAGGCATTACGTGGTGGAAATTCACCTGCCGCTTTTCGCCATTTTTATTCCTGTCATTATTTTGGGTACCTGTAAAGAGGTTCTGCCTGAAAGGATTTTGGGGGTTTATTTGGTTTGTTTGTGAGTGTATTTTTCGCAGTCTACATTCACTTTCGGTGTGGTAATTTTTATTGCAATAATTGCATTTTACCACTTCCTCTCTTTTTGGAGTTATGGTTGGCAAGGACTTATTACGGTAACAAGTTTGCGCCGTATGACCCGGGATTCCGCATATCTGGCAGGTGGGTCGGGAAGGGAAACTTGAGGGAGAATTTTGTTGTGGCGGAGGAGGTCTGTTCCTAAAAGAAGGTATTTGCCTGTCTATTCTTGCAGCATGGTTTTCTGCGAAGTTGATAGATTTTTTTAGGTTGGTTTCTCCGTGAGCTTGAACCATCAAACGTAAACTTTGATTTAGGAGACCGTCTTCGAAAGTTTGAATTGCTAGTTTTTCGTTTTCGTCTACCAAATACGTCCTGACAGATACGTCACTAGTACTCGCGAACGTTGCCGAGTTAAGGGAGGTTAAAAGTTGACTAATTTTGTCACCAAATTCCTTAACTGACTCTTTATTTGCTTGTCGTGCTAAAGTAATTCATTCTGAGCAACGGTTCGAGTTTTGGTCTCTTTATATTCCTCCTCTAGTTTTTCGACTAGGTCACTCCATTTTGTAAAAGAGTTGAACTGTATAAGTTCGAAAGCTGGGCCTTGTAACCTGGTTTTTACTATTTCGAGGAACGTAGTATGTTCCTCTTTTTTGCATGACGAGAACAAAATGTTCCCGCATGCGATAAATTTATTTAACTCGGCAGGGCTACCGTTAAAAATTCTGTGTAAGGTTAATCGACTTACTCCAAGCTTTGGGTTTTTTAAAAGTCTAGAATTGCTGCCATTAAGGCATTTGTATTTCTACAAGGTTTTAAAAGTTTTTTTTGAAAATTCCGGGTATAATGCTTCAAGGATCTACGACAACTGTAATTTACGCGTGAACACCAGTAATCTTGTCAAAGTACCCACAATCAAGAAAGCACATTATTCACTCTTTTATAATGTTACTGCGCCTCGTCTTTTTAATAAACTACCTGCTAATATAAGAAGTGAACGAGTTAAAACAGTATATCTAAAAAAAATTAAGCATTGGCTTTTATTATCTAACTTTGATGGGATTGATAATTTGATAATTCCACTAGTTTAAATTTTTGAAATTTTTGCTCTTTTAATTTTTTTAATTATATATTTTTTGAATTCTATTTTCCTTCATATTAATTTTAATAATATATGTTTAAAATTTATTTTTCTAATTTATAAATTCAATTTAAATTTCTTACATCTTTATCGCATCCCCATCGATAAATGTATTGTATAATTATCTTTTATGTAGTATAGTACTTTCGCTTCTTGTCTTTGAACAACAGATTGTACTTAACTATTTCATTTTCGAAAATAATCTTGAATTAAATGTATATGGTACATAATTATGGATTTATGTTTATATAGTTTTAAGAATTTTTCTAATGAAATAAAAAAAAAAAAAAAAAAAAAAAAAAAAAAAAAAAAAAGAGGCACCATATTGAATATATCACTGATAATAATCTGGAATGCCATTGTTTCGGGAAGGGAAACTTGAGGGAAAATTTTGTTGTGGCGGAGGAGGTCTGTTCCTAAAAGAAGGTATTTGCCTGTCTATTCTTGCAGCATGGTTTTCTGCGAAGTTGATAGATTTTTTTAGGTTGGTTTCTCCGTGAGCTTGAACCATCAAACGTAAACTTTGATTTAGGAGACCGTCTTCGAAAGTTTGAATTGCTAGTTTTTCGTTTTCGTCTACCAAATACGTCCTGACAGATACGTCACTAGTACTCGCGAACGTTGCCGAGTTAAGGGAGGTTAAAAGTTGACTAATTTTGTCACCAAATTCCTTAACTGACTCTTTATTTGCTTGTCGTGCTAAAGTAATTCATTCTGAGCAACGGTTCGAGTTTTGGTCTCTTTATATTCCTCCTCTAGTTTTTCGACTAGGTCACTCCATTTTGTAAAAGAGTTGAACTGTATAAGTTCGAAAGCTGGGCCTTGTAACCTGGTTTTTACTATTTCGAGGAACGTAGTATGTTCCTCTTTTTTGCATGACGAGAACAAAATGTTCCCGCATGCGATAAATTTATTTAACTCGGCAGGGCTACCGTTAAAAAGAGGCACCATATTGAATATATCACTGATAATAATCTGGAATGCCATTGTTTCGGATTCAAAATCAGGTTGTATCATTAAATTAAAGGGTAATATTTTAAAAAGTTCTAGCCTTTGTCGGTCTCGTCGTGTGCTGACAATTTTGAATTTTATTATATTTCAGGGAAGGAAAAAAAAAAGAAATAGGGCTCACCAAAATATATATAGTTAAAAAAAAATAATAATTTCTTACTTTAAAATAATATTATAAAACCAGTTGGTTCTGCTGCTGTTGTTTTTTTTTTTGATGTTTGAACTGCTACTGCTGATTTTTTTCACTGCTACTTTGGTTGTTGTTTTGACTGTTTTTTTTTTTTCACTTGCCAGGCAGGCTTCACGCCCTAAAGTTGTAAATTACAACGTGGTCTTTTCACACTACCTAAAGTTTGCCTCCGCGTCCACTTTGGAGTTCGCCAGGTCTTATATTTATAGGATTTTCACTTTCAGGTTTTTTTTTTTTTTTTTTTTTTTTTTGGTAGAGGGATTTTTATTTAAGAAATCCCACCGCTGCCACCATGAAATGACCCGAAAGCAACCGTGCTTCCTTTAAGGGAAAAGGGAAGAGTTGGCCGGGGAGAATTTGAAAAAAAGAAAGACTTTTAAACTTTAATTATAATTTTTATTTACTCTAAAGGCCCGCTGTCTCAATGCTTATAGCTGCGACCTTAGAGTATCGATGGTGTACAAATTCTGATTCTATCCTGATCATCCTACGCCTATTTTAACTCAGTTTTGACATAATTTCCATTCTTACTATTCAACCACTTGAGAATGATGTTTCAGCATATCTCATATGAGATCGTATTTCTTATACAACCCCATTCATTCTCGTCATAATTTTCAATATTTATTGTCATCGACACCAAAATCAATAGTTGCATTATTGCCCAATACATGTCAATGGATCATACGGTCATTTACCCTTTGCACTGGCCCAATATGTAGCATATCCATTGGGAACACATATCCATAGCTAAGGCTATAGCAGGTACCGGATACACCACAGGCATCAATGTTATTAGTGTAGTGCGGTATGACGTGTTGCATACCCAAAACAATGCATGTTATTCTTACAACCTTTTGTACTGGCCCATGTGTTTTGTATAATTAGCTATAGTCAAAGCTATAGTCCAGATACAGAACAGGCGACAATTAATTAATTGCAGTAGGTGTAAGGTTTCACTAAGAAGACACATTAATGGGTCGCAATGCTCTTTGTAGATCGGTTGGTCGTGTGACAAGGAAATATGATTCTATGCAAGATCGTGTGTGGTGCCTTGGGAATGGAAATTGTCGTATATAAAGAAGCTGTATGGGTCGCATGTAGTGGATCACTACATAATTAAATTAGTTTAACTAAGAGCACAAAAGAGTGTATAATTGAAATGTAAAAAAAAAAGAAAAATATAGATGTATAGGACTTTGAAAGCTTTGAGTTTACTTATATAAAATGAAGTGAGTTTTGTTTTTATTGTACTTAAGGGAGTAGGAGTGATGATGTATGCGGACGACAAGATAAGAGAAAGCGTTCATTCGTGACGTGGTTTTGTTTTAAAGAAAGGGGTTATTGATAATATTCCGAGAGTGGTTCAATAACGTAGGTATTTTGACTCAACTTCGAGTTAAGATCGTGGGAGGGATACACTCTAGATCCCCAGAAAAGACCAAGGGGATCCAATGTATATATAAAAAAAGGGAATTTTCAGTCATATTTTTTTTTTTGAATTTTGGATTTTTACATAGGCATGATAAAAGTTAACGGTAGTTCAATGGCAGGTACAACAACCCACCCCACCGACGAGCTAGTTGAAGGTGTGAGCGAGCGTGCCGACCAGTACTATGCTAATTGAGCACTTATTTTTCGAGTTGTCGTTTATCCTACGTTATCCTGTGGTCTTAGGAAGGCGATGACACAGAACTTGAAAAATGAGAACAGCTGAACCGTTACACAGGTGGCGCCCAACGTGGGGCTATAAACATTCGGACCAAGCTTCACTTCACCTGGAAGCGTAATATAAATATTCGTTTTTTTTATATTTAACAACCAAACAATTTTTTTTTAGTCGTAATGTCCTTGAA
Organism: Syrphus vitripennis; assembly: GCA_958431115.1. Lineage (NCBI taxonomy): Eukaryota > Metazoa > Arthropoda > Insecta > Diptera > Syrphidae > Syrphus > Syrphus vitripennis. The sequence continues at coordinate 53,469,521 of OY288110.1, read as the reverse complement.
GATTTCGGTTATTGCACCATGCTCCAAGATGCATTGCGTCCTGAATTTAAATCACATAATAACATTTATGGATTTATGACCATTTATGGATTTATATTTCATATCGCCATTAATTGCTGCATCAATCCAGAGCTTAAATGTTATTTTTTTTTTTGGTTAGTTAGCTGATGCATTGATTTCCAATGGACGACCGGAAGATCAAGTTCTTAGAAACTATACTTTGTCTGTTGCGTCCTAGATACATTGATTTCAGCACGTAAAAGAAAAAGAAAAAATTGTCCGTTTGGGTCCCAAATACGAATTTACACTACAAAATCCTAATTCGCATGTTAAATCCTTATAATAGCATTTTCTTAAAGATATCGTCTTTAGATTCAAAGATAATATTTATCACTATCTAAACGCGTATAATCTCAAAGGTAGATGACACTCTTAAGTGGAAAAATAGTCATGAAAAAAATAAATAAAAAAAAAAAAAAAGAAAAAAATTTTTTAGATTGATACATTTTTATATAAACCTACATTTGTCGTCAGCATTGCACGTTACTTTTACTCCACTTAGTACTTTTTTTTATGATATAAATTATTTCCTATTAACAAAAAGTTATAAACATTTATTTTCGTTCATTATCCTTTTAATGATAGTAACATAAACCTTTTTATTTTTTTTAACAAAAGAACAAAAAAATTTAAAATAATTAAAGACAAAAAAGAAATATTCTATAATAATTATCACCCTAAAAATGCCACCAAAAGCAGTTAAACAAACAAATCCATGCAATACTCGCGCGACTACTCACGCTACTAATACCAAACCTCCTTCGGTAAGTATGCGGGGAGATGAAGCGCATCAACCTGTGGATCTGAACGATTAAGTGGATACACAAATCAATAATAATATTGAACAAGAACCAGACACATTAAATGACAGCCTTAGACGTTATATTACGAATATCGTTACAGCTTCTATAGGAGTAAATAGGGCTGAAGACTTTCGATTGCGTAGGGCGGCTTATGAAGAGGAAAGACTTAGAATTAGGGAAGAAGTAATGAGTACAATCCGAGACGCTCTTAGAACAAAAACTCCACCGGTGAGTAATAACGATTTTCAAAATCAACATCGACTTCAAGATCACAGTACTGCGCACCCGAATAATCCTGTCGAGGATGTTGAACCTAGACACTTAAGCACCAACGCCCAAAATTTTATAAATCGTGTTAATGCACTCAATTTGGACGACCAATCTCCCAACATAAGCCATAATATCTCTCGAGCAAGCTCTAGTCGAGCAGTAGAATTTCATAAATGGGGTCTTAAATTTGAGAACTCAAGAATGACCATAGACGATTTTATTTTCCGATTAAAGAGGCTCAAAGAGAGTTACAATGCGTCATGGGAGGATATTTTTCTTCATTTTCACCTTTTCGTGAAAGGAGTAGACGGAGTTGAGAGTTGGTTCTGGACTTTTCTTAAAACTCACCCACATGCCAACTGGGAAAACTTAGAATCGGCCTTGATAGAACAAAATAGGGGTATCGAAACTGACTCCGAGTTGTCTAGGAAGATGTTCGACCGCCGTCAGGGACCGAATGAAACGTTTGACAGTTTCTATAATGACATTTTGATTATGAACGCTCGGCTACATTATCCAAAATCAAGTAGGGAGCTCATTGAGCTTATTAAACAAAATGTAAAACGTAGAACAGGAGAATTATTGATTACTTTTAGCACTCAGAGCTTAGCCGAAATGGTATATGTCTGTAGGTCAATTGAGAAACATACCCAAAATGAAGCTTTAAGAATTAAACCACCTTATCAACAAATTAATATAAGAAAGCACGTCAGTGAGGTTGATTACGTGCCTGAGGAACAGTTGTTGGATGTTAGTGCACTTCACAGTTCACACAGCCTACAAAATCAATCTAATTATATTTGCTATAACTGCAAAGTCAAAGGACATTCGTTTGTGCAATGTCCTGATCCTCAACGTAGATTGTTTTGCTACAAATGTGGCATGGACGATACCACAACTCCAAACTGTTTGAAATGTTCGGGAAACCAAAAACGGGGCAATCCAACCACCGGGGAGTTTTGCCAGCCGAAGGACAACCCGGAATCGAAATAACCCAAAAACCAGATCAGACCTTTAAACCAGACAATTTTAAATTACCAGATATAACAAAACATCCTGAATTGACAAGCATACCCAATTCTTCTACAATAAAAATCTTAAAACGAGAAATGACCGATAACAACAAAGCTTCCATACAAATCCAACCAACGATTTCATTACATGAAAGATTGAAAAACTACTATAATGTTCAAAAGAGAATTTTTGCAGAAGTCCCTAAAAACATTCATAAACTAAGAGATCGCTTTAAAGCCAAAAATATTGCATACCGCGAAATTTGTGCTTCCTCTCTTTGCGATTCTAACGACCCTCGACCATATGTTGATGTCTATATTTTTGGGAAAAAAATGCACGGTCTTTTGGACAGTGGTGCAAGTATCACTTGTTTAGGATCGGGATGCTTAGAAACACTTCAAGAACTAAAAATTAAATATAAACCCTTCCATTATAACGTGAAAATGGCTAGTGGACAATCACAAGCCATAGTTGGTGAAATAATCACCACAGTTGAGTACAAAAATATTTCAAAAGACATTAAAATATATCTAGTTCCATCTCTGGAACAAACTTTGTACCTTGGTGTCAATTTTTGGAAACAATTTGAAATAGCTCCTGCAGGCTGCAGTTATCTCTGAAATTAGTACTTTCACCCATCGTATATGTGATCCCAATACTCATAAACTATCGGTTGAAGAAAATGAAGAGATGGAAAATGTTATAAGTCAATTCCCGTCTTACGCTAAAAAAGGGCTTGGACGGACGACGTTAGAACAACATATAATAAATACAGGGGATGCTGAGCCCATTAGAAAAAGGAATTATCCTGTGTCTCCCGCCATCCAGAAATTGATGTATGAGGAATTGGATAGGATGATAGAATTAGATGTCATTGAAGAGAGTGAAAGTGCATGGAGTTCCCCAGTCGTTCTGGTTCGTAAACCAGGGAAAAACCGATTGTGCCTTGACTCTCGAAAATTGAACAAAGTGACCAAAAATGATGCCTATCCATTTCCTCATGTAGAGAATCTGCTGAGTCGTCAATCGGAGACGCACTACATTAGTAGTGTTGATTTAAAAGACGCATTTTGGCAGATTCCTCTGGCTGAGGAATCATGGGAGAAAACGGCGTTTAGTGTACCTGGCAGACCCCTGTATCAATTCAAGGTCATGCCTTTTGGTCTGTGCAATGCCGCTCAACGCTTGTGCAGATTAATGAACAAGGTGATACCTAACGAGTTGAAACAGAGTATATTTGTTTATTTAGACGACCTTCTAATAGTTTCACGAACATTTGAGGAACATATTGAAACACTTAAGATTTTAGCTTCACTTTTACATAAGGCTAATTTAACGATTAACCTTGACAAATCAAAATTTTGTTTCAAGGAGTTACACTATTTAGGTTTCATCGTCGGAGGTGGTTGCATCAAGACTGACCCAGAAAAAGTTAGTGCCATACAGGATTTCCCAGTGCCAAAAAGCCCACGTCAAGTAAGACGTTTTTTAGGTTTAACAGGATGGTACAGACACTTTGTCCCGAACTATTCTGCTCTCGCTTCTCCGATAACCGATACACTAAAAAAAAGTAAAACCTTCATTTTCACTGTAGAAGCAAACAAGGCATTTGAGAAATTAAAATCAGCGTTGACTACATCCCCGGTATTAATTAACCCAGATTTTACCAAGCCTTTTATCATATTGTGTGACGCATCGTCAACAGGTGTTGGTTGCGTCTTAAGCCAGCTAGACAAAAACAACATGGAAAAACCAATATATTACTATTCCTACAAACTGAATCAGGCTCAACGTAACTATAGCGTCACGGAGCTAGAATGCTTAGCTGCGGTGTTAGGCGTAGAAAAATTTAGACCTTATGTTGAAGGTCACGAATTTAAAATCATAACAGACCATTGGAGTCTTAAATGGCTCATGAGCCAAAAGGATCTGAGTGGCAGGCTAGCTCGTTGGAGCTTCAGACTTCAGAAATACTCTTTCGTAATTGAGCATCGAAAAGGGTCGCAGAATGTTGCCCCAGATACCCTATCAAGGGTATTTGCAGCTGAAGAAATAATTTTCAAAGACCCTTGCGATGTTCTACAGGTCGATCTAACAGATCCGGCATTCAAATCAGAGGAATACTTGAATTTGATCAGCACTATAAAAAAGAACAACTCTCAACTACCTGACCTTCAGATTTCTGATAACTTTATTTACAAGAAAGTAAAACATTGCAGTGGAGATCCCATTCAAGACGATTGTGTGTGGAAATGATGGGTTCCATACAATTTGACACGCCAATTAATTCAGTTAGCTCATGACCCACCTAAGGTCTCACACTGCGGAGTTGCAAAAACCTTATATAGGTTACGAGAACGATTTTACTGGCCTAATATGGCGGTTCAAGTAAAATCGTTTATCGGAGAATGTATAACATGTAAATCCTCAAAAGCTCCAAATCAGATTCTTAGACCGCCAATGGGTCAGTCCTTCGTAGTTGATAGACCTTTTCAACATTTATTTATAGATTACCTTGGTCTGTATCCCAGATCTAAAAGTGGAAACTCTTTTATAATTGTCTATAAATCTAGATCAACTCACGAAATTTATTATAGCAAAAGCGGTACGAAAGGCAACGGCAAACGTTGCAACACAGTTTCTAGATGAAAACGTCTTTTCACTCTTTGGAGTACCTGAATCCCTATTGTCAGACAAAAACAATTTATAGGTAAAGAATTCACTAAGTTCTTAAATTCCTATGGAACGAAGCACATACGAACAGCATCCTATGCCCCACAGGCCAACGCTAGTGAGCGGACAAATAGGTCAATCCTCGCAGCAATAAGGTCATACATTGGTTCGGACCAAACAAATTGGGACCAACATCTTAGTTCGATTTTGAGTGCATTGAGAACTAGTGTTCATGCAGCCATTAAAATGTCACCTCATGAAGCCCTGTTCGGGCAGAGTAAGATACAACATGCATCTGATTATGAGTTACTAAAACGACTGAAATGTCTCAACAACGCCGAAGATGAAGTCCTTCCAAAAACCATGAAAATGAATTTGATACACGACCACATAAAAGATTCTTTAGCACAAGCTCATAAAATTTACGAAAAATCATACAATACTAGAAGCAGAAACAGAAAGTTTCATGTGGGCCAGTTAGTTCTAAAACGTAATTTTGTATTGAGTGACAAGGCAAAAAATCGCAATGCTAAGTTTTGTCCAAAATTCATACAAGCAAAAGTAAAGAAAATAGTAAACAATAATTTATATGAACTTGAGGATTTAAAAGGAATTTCCCAAGGCATAATTCATGCTAAAGACATTCGAACGTAACTGATATGAGACCCTTTTTATTCCATTGTTCATGACTCAGAAGTCAGGAAAATGGAATGTGGTGTGCAGGTCACCATAATTAAGACCAAAATATGTTTTTGTTGATTTGTACCCTTGTAGTAGAACCCTTTAGTGGCTAAATAAAATTAAAAAAAAAAAAAAAAAAAAGAATACGTATGTATACGCCACAGTGTGAAAAAAGGAATAAACACCCATTTTTATTTATGGAAGCACTTCATTAAAATGATTTTTGTTAAATTTAATTCTTTGTGCATTTCACGCAAAAATAAGTTCGCTTCAGCTCGCGTCAATGTCGAAAAGTGATTTCATTAGACGTCTGAACATATTCATTTCAAAAGAATGAATAGAGAATTGACCTGAATACTTTCATACGAGCCTCGAATTTTTCACTTGCAGGTTGCAAGCACACTTAACATCCGCAAATCACTCTTTCTTATAAAAATCTTCATCAGAGCAACTTATCGAGGTAAGCTTTATCTTTGGAGTCTTATTTTTAATTGAGCTGGACAAAATTAAAGAGATCTTAATACCAAAAATTAATTCTTTAACAGGTTTCTTTAATTGATCCAAAAAAGAAAAGAATTTTTTAAACTTATGTGTGAGTTCAAGAAAGAAAATTAATAATAAAAAAAAATAAGGGAAACAAAAAGTAAGGAATACTTTCGTTTCTATTACTTATATTTTTATTAAAATATGTACACATTTTTACAAAGAAAAAGGAATCGCCAGTTTTCAAGAAAAATTCCCGCTTTTGCAATCGATAAACTAACAAAACTCAAGAGACAGGCAGTGTCACATTTGAGTCCATCAAAAAAAAAAAACGAGCCCATGCAAAAATCATATTTCATGTAAAGAAAACCCCAATTCAATCAAAGAACAAAGAAAAGCTAACAATTTACGAAAACCAAGCTGAATAAAAGTAAGGACTGATGTCATATTAAATATTTTGTTTTGTCGAATATATTTAAAACATAAATACACTTTCTTGTCTGCAGCCGTGTTGAAGAATCAAAAGACTCTACATCAAATCTCAAGTCTAACCTCAAACACCAGAGTCTATCCGGCCTTTATAAACTCATGACGACACGTTCCTTTTACCGAGGAACTGTCGTCACAATAACACCTCAATTCAAAAAAAAAAATTCAAGAAAAGATCATCAAAACCAAAAGTTGCATAGTTAAAACAAAAACAAAATAAAAGTAAATAACAAAAAAATAAAAAAAAAACCAAACAAAGAAAAAAATCTAAAAACTCAATAGTAAAATTAATTACTTAAAAAAAAAATAATTTAAAAAAAACGTGAACCGTATCTATAAATCATAAAGTTATAAGTAGTGTAAAAAAAAATCTATTAATGTGAAGTAATATTAATATAACTTAAAAATAAAAAAAACAAATAGAATTAACAAAACCTTAAAAAAAGAAGAAAAATAGAAACAATATGAAGAAGTAAAACTCATGTAAATCGTTGGTGTGCAGGTCACCATAATTAAGACCAAAATATGTTTTTGTTGATTTGTACCCTTGTAGTAGAACCCTTTAGTGGCTAAATAAAATTAAAAAAAAAAAAAAAAAAAAAAAGAATACGTATGTATACGCCACAGTGTGAAAAAAGGAATAAACACCCATTTTTATTTATGGAAGCACTTCATTAAAATGATTTTTGTTAAATTTAATTCTTTGTGCATTTCACGCAAAAATAAGTTCGCTTCAGCTCGCGTCAATGTCGAAAAGCGATTTCATTAGACGTCTGAACATATTCATTTCAAAAGAATGAATAGAGAATTGACCTGAATACTTTCATACGAGCCTCGAATTTTTCACTTGCAGGTTGCAAGCACACTTAACATCCGCAAATCACTCTTTCTTATAAAAATCTTCATCAGAGCAACTTATCGAGGTAAGCTTTATCTTTGGAGGTTCTATAAGTCTTATTTTTAATTGAGCTGGACAAAATTAAAGAGATCTTAATACCAAAAATTAATTCTTTAACAGGTTTCTTTAATTGATCCAAAAAAGAAAAGAATTTTTTAAACTTATGTGTGAGTTCAAGAAAGAAAATTAATAATAAAAAAAAATAAGGGAAACAAAAAGTAAGGAATACTTTCGTTTCTATTACTTATATTTTTATTAAAATATGTACACATTTTTACAAAGAAAAAGGAATCGCCAGTTTTCAAGAAAAATTCCCGCTTTTGCAATCGATAAACTAACAAAACTCAAGAGACAGGCAGTGTCACATTTGAGTCCATCAAAAAAAAAAAAAAAACGAGCCCATGCGAAAATCATATTTCATGTAAAGAAAACCCCAATTCAATCAAAGAACAAAGAAAAGCTAACAATTTACGAAAACCAAGCTGAATAAAAGTAAGGTATGATGTCATATTAAATATTTTGTTTTGTCGAATATATTTAAAACATAAATACACTTTCTTGTCTGCAGCCGTGTTGAAGAATCAAAAGACTCTACATCAAATCTCAAGTCTAACCTCAAACACCAGAGTCTATCCGGCCTTTATAAACTCATGACGACACGTTCCTTTTACCGAGGAACTGTCGTCACAATAACACCTCAATTCAAAAAAAAAAATTCAAGAAAAGATCATCAAAACCAAAAGTTGCATAGTTAAAACAAAAACAAAATAAAAGTAAATAACAAAAAAATAAAAAAAAACCAAACAAAGAAAAAAATCTAAAAACTCAATAGTAAAATAATTACTTAAAAAAAAAAATAATTTAAAAAAAACGTGAACCGTATCTATAAATCATAAAGTTATAAGTAGTGTAAAAAAAAATCTATTAATGTGAAGTAATATTAATATAACTTAAAAATAAAAAAAACAAATAGAATTAACAAAACCTTAAAAAAAGAAGAAAAATAGAAACAATATGAAGAAGTAAAACTCATGTAAATCGTTCAAATTAACAAGATTAAAATTCTACCAACAGTGTATAGATGAAGTCAATAGAATTATGACTACAACGACAACTTAACCTGCTGTGCACATCATGTTTGAGTAAGTCGGTAAGTGCTAAAACTTTATTTACTTGTTTAAATTGAACGATTGTAATTTTTTTTAAAACTAAATTTTGATTGCCTGATTTACCTAATTATTACTTTTTATATCTATATTCTTATTATTCTAAAAAAAATCTTTTGGAAATTTTTAAGAGCGAGAGTGAGAATAATATTTATTCTCACTCAAACTAAAAAAGTTGGAAGATCAATTATAAATGGGTACTGAATTTTAGAGAGCCGAAAAGTAAATCCATAAAAAGAAAATCCATATAGTTAATTTAAGAGAAAATTTTAATTTTTATTTTTATACATTTACATATGTATGATTGTATATTTGATAAAACGATGAGCTACGTTGCCAATAATTTATATAATTAAATTAGTTTAACTAAGAGCACAAAAGAGTGTATAATTGAAATGTAAAAAAAAAAAGAAAAATATAGATGTATAGGACTTTGAAAGCTTTGAGTTTACTTATATAAAATGAAGTGAGTTTTGTTTTTATTGTACTTAAGGGAGTAGGAGTGATGATGTATGCGGACGACAAGATAAGAGAAAGCGTTCATTCGTGACGTGGTTTTGTTTTAAAGAAAGGGGTTATTGATAATATTCCGAGAGTGGTTCAATAACGTAGGTATTTTGACTCAACTTCGAGTTAAGATCGTGGGAGGGATACACTCTAGATCCCCAGAAAAGACCAAGGGGATCCAATGTATATATAAAAAAAGGGAATTTTCAGTCATATTTTTTTTTTTGAATTTTGGATTTTTACATAGGCATGATAAAAGTTAACGGTAGTTCAATGGCAGGTACAACAACCCACCCCACCGACGAGCTAGTTGAAGGTGTGAGCTAGCGTGCCGACCAGTACTATGCTAATTGAGCACTTATTTTTCGAGTTGTCGTTTATCCTACGTTATCCTGTGGTCTTAGGAAGGCGATGACACAGAACTTGAAAAATGAGAACAGCTGAACCGTTACAAGTTTTTGCAAATTTTGTAAGTTTGCAGATGGCAGTTAGTACAAGTTTTTTTCAGTTGAAAAGATGTCAAGGTGAATAGTGTGGACTGGATAGTTTGGTATAGGAGTTAGTTCAAGAATTGGTTTGTTCGGATGACGATCGTATTTACTTTCTTTGCATGTTTGGCAATTTTTAACTAATCTTTTAATCTTTGCTGCCATTTTCGGAAAGTAAAAGTTTTCAAGTATTTGTTGTCTATTTTCCTCTGGGTTACGGTGTGCTCTACGGTGTACTCTTAAAATTTTTTCTTCTTGTTCACTTTCATCGGTAATGTCTTCAACCATAGATTGAGTAAACCTCACTTTAAAACTAGCAAAATGAAGTGGATAGATATTCTGTATTCGACCCATTATTTCTTCTGTTGTTGATAAACCGTTTATGTTACTAGGGTTGAGAAATTTCTTAAATATGGTTATAATATCTGTTTCTGTATAATTTGGTTGGGTAAAAGTGTGTCGGTGATATGTTGGAAATGGTATAAGGAACTCATGATTAGTTTCATTACCGATCTTGAGAATCAATTGGTTACGGAAGACGTTAATTGGGATTTCTACAGTAGGAATTAAATTTTGTGAAGAGCTATCGTCGCTATGCTCAGTCATTGTCATTGTATTCACCTCTGACGTTAGTGGAAGTCGTGATAAAGCATCGGCGACTATGTTGGACTTTCCTGGTTTGTATTTCAATTCGTAATTATACTCTTCCAAGATGGCTTTCCATCGCTTCATCTTGTAGTTTGTATTTTTGTTGCTGAGTGCGTAGGTCAGCGGTGGATGGTCCGTATAGATTTTTACTTTTTTAGATCCGTATAGAAAACTCCTAAGCGAGTTGAGAGCCCAGATGATGGCTAGCATCTCTTTCTCGTTAGTGGCGTATGCTTCTTCCGTTTTGTTCAACGTTCTTGATAAGAACGTTATGGGTTTATTATTTTGAGATAATACAGCACCCTAGGCATAACCTGAGGCGTCTGTAGTTAATTCAAATTCCTTATCAAAGTCTGGATAATTCAAAACTACTTCTTGTGATACAAGAGAATCTTTAATATTTTGGAAAGAATTCATAGCGTCTGTGTCAAGTTCAATGGCCTTATTTTTGGAAAGGTATCTGGAAACTTGTCCGTCTTCCCCTCTTAAAAGGAATGTCAGGGGTTTTGCTATTTTCGCATAGTCCCTTATAAAACGGCGATAGTAGCCTGACATTCCAAGGAATGAACGTAAATCCTTAAGAGTTTTAGGGGTTGGTAGTTCGGAGATGGCTTGAACTTTCTTTGGGTTAGTTTTTATTCCATTCTTGCCTATAATGAATCCAAGAAATTCGATTTCCTCTTGAAGAAATTCGCATTTATCCATTTGAACTTTAATGTTGGCACGTTCCAGTGTCTCGAAAATAGTTTTGAGATTTTTCAGATGTTCTTTTTTATTTTTGCCGAAGATGACAATGTCATCAATATACACATAGCAACATGTTCCTATGTGTTCTTTAAGAATATCATCTAACGTTCTCTGAAAGATGGCCGGTGAATTTTTTAGACCAAAGGGGAGACGCAAAAGTTCGAATTTTTCATTATTTACGGAAAACTCTGTTTTTTCAATGTCGCATTCCCTAAGCAGGATCTGATGAAACCCGCTTTCAAGTTGACTTTTGTAAAATAATTATTGCTATAGGTATCGGTATTGATATAGGGTATCGGTCTGGGATTGTAACAGAATTTAACTTTCTATAGTCAATAAAAAGCCGATATTTTTTTCTAAGGATGCGTCCATTTTTTTTGGAACGATCCAAACTGGAGAATTGTAAGGGGACTTAGATGGTCTTATGATGCCATCTTTAAAGCTCTCGGATAGGGGTATGATTTGGAATAAATCGGTTCAGAAGTTGTAGTACGAATTTCTCCCTTAACTAATGTAACATAAGTTAAAGAATCATCGGGTTCAGCGAATAATTTAGGATAAGTGTTTACAATTTCCATGAGGTCAGTTTCGTCCTCTTTGTTCAAATGGGAAGTTCTGATATTTAAATTATTGATATTTTCTGAAACATGTTGTTTAAGAGGAATAATAATGTTTGAACAGATGGTCATATAGCTTTCTTTCGTGTGAACGACGGCGTTTAATTTTCTTAGCGTGTCGTAACCGATAATGCCGTCAAATGATATGAGAGTTGGAAGAATATAGAATTTAATTTTTTCTATATTGGGGCTAAAGAGTTGAACAAAACCATGATGTGTTATTTTTATACTACCTCCAACTGAGTAAGCATTAAAATTTTTGTTGTTTGGAAGGGGATTTCTAATATATTTGGGTTGAATATAATCTCTGTTAGAGCCTGTGTCAATAAGAAATCTAAGTATTTGGCCGCTCTTCGCAAAGTGTTCGATGTAGGGCAGTGAAGAGCGTTTCAATCTAAAAAATAAATGTCGTCTAGTTCTTCTGGTAAATCATGATCGGGGTCTTCATATGTGTCGGCGTATTCGGTAACGGATTAATTGATAATTAACCTTTTGTGATTTAATTGAATAATCAATGTCCATTGGCTTCGGAGGAAGTTGGCGTTGGTTCATTGGTTGCCTTTGTTGTTGTTGAAACCTTGGTTGATGTTGTTGAAATCTTGGTTGTTGATAATGAGGTTCTCTATAAACTTGAAGGGGTTGAGGATTGCGAGGATTATGAAGTAATTGTGGATTGGGGTTGGGGTTGGGTTTAAATTTCTTCTTGGAGGGGCCGGTGGTGATGGCTAAGGAAATGTTTTTCGGATAGGATGTTGAGAATTGTTAGCATGTTGGGTTCGGAAGTCCACAATCTGCAATTTCAAACAAAGGTGAAGGGCCTGTGGAAGGTCCGCAGGTTCACTAATGCTTAAGAGTCTGGGAAGGTCTTCTTAAGCCCCCTAACAAAAGTGTCTAGAGCCTTATCTCTATAACACTGTGTCATGTTATTTAGGGATTCCTGGTTCATATTCATTGATCCAAGTTTACTTAGGATAAGTGAGAGGTGGTGATAGACTATTTGATAGAATTCGGGTATTGAGTTATGTCCTTGTACCAAAGTCGTCATTTGGTATTCTAAGGTTCCCAAGTCCCTCTTATCCGCATAGTGTAATGTTAAACATTTGGATATTTTTTCCCAGTTTAACGGGGTGTTATAGGAATCAAGTGCTATGTCCGCGTGTCCTGATATTTTATTTCGAATAACTGATAAAATGCCGTAATATTTGGGGGTGCCCTTCAGATGTGAATAGATCGTGAGTATTCGCTCAACACTCTTTTTCCATGAATTAAACTCTTCAGGCTGTCCAGTAAATACTCGAAGACTTTTCACCACATCCGGAATTTTATCCATGTCTGTTAAATTTGCATCATTAAGAAGGTTAATAGGTTGATCAATGTCGTTATTGATGTCAGATGCAGGGTTCATTATAGCATTAAAAATCTGTCGTCCCTGCACATGCAAAGTTTCTGCAACTAATCTTGTAATAGTCTGTATCATTTCGTCATTAATTTGATTAGGTGGAGGAGGTTGTTCATGCGGAGCTTCTAAACGCGGTGGCCTGATTAAATTATTAGGATTTGCCATGTTTAAATTAAATTATAGACACAGGTGGGGAAGATAGTTTGCAGATAATTAAAGATAGAGCGACAAGAATTTCTGTTTGTGTATTGTTTTCTTTAATATATTGTTTCACTTCAATATGTAATAAGTAAATAAAATTATTTGGTTCTAAATGTTATCAAACTATTAATTTTTCATAAGATTTTCTTGCTAATTTGGTAGTTTATACTTCAATTCTTAAGTTTTTATAGAAATGTTTTTCTTTTCAAAAAGAAATGCTCAAAATTTAAAGTTTCTTTTTACTTTAGATTTTCTTATTTATGTAATATTTTTATAACTTGGTTTCTATATTTTATTGAACTATATTTTCAAGTATTTTTTCTAAATAAAATATATTCAATTCCCTTGCAATAAGTAAGTAAAGTATGTTTAATTATTCAAAAAAATTTAATTTTTATTTAAAAAAAAATATTTAGATTTCACTTTTGGTTGTATTTTTTTATAACAATATCATTATTCAAAAGGACTTACAGCAAAAAAAACCATAACTGCTTTCATTTTTTTGTTGTAGTTTGTGTGTCCAGAGTGTCGGGACTGCTCTAATCGGTGGCAAGGCGGCTTTCAACTACAGCTGTGTTGATTCCTGTTTAGTCCCTTTTTCACAGGACTTACTGAGGGGCTTCTTTGTAAATTCCTTCGCACTTTCACAATTGTTGTCTTTTAGTAAATGGGTATTTACTTTATCGCGCACAAAAATTAACTTGTAACACCTTTTAATAAATGGGTATTTACTTTATCGCGTACAAAAATTAAATTGTAACACAATTAAAACAATTATGACGATATTAAAAAAAGCAGTCCCTGCTCCGGCGCCAGTTAAGAAAACATAAATTAACTTTTCAAAAAAAATGTATTTTTTCTTAGGCAGATTGCCTTACCTTTATTGAGTTGCGTTTAAATTCAGACTGAAGTTACAAATAAAAATTAACTACTGAACATGCATTTGATTTCTTAATGATTTTGCGTTGTCAGCAGCCAGCATGGTAATGTTGTTCTTAGAATTTTTGTTTATTGCAATTTTCGTTTTCTCACTAATTCTGTCTGTGAGAACGGAAATTATGTAGGTCGTGTGAAGGAACTGCAATTGCTGGCGCAGCTCATGTTCTGTATGTTAACTTATATATGAATATTATTCAATCAGTTGGCTCAAAAATATCTCACGAACAAATAATGCTATTGACTTGAAATAAATTTTATTCTACACATTATGACGTCATACAAATTTGATATGAATTTGGAAAAAATCAATATACCCTTATTTTTTAAAATCAAAAAAAATAAAAAAAATTTTTTTATAACTCGAATATCCTTAGATGGAAAAACGATGTTAACTTTAAAATAATTTTATTTTGCGAAAAATGTTGTTTTTGACTACTGGTGAAAATTTCAAAAGAATTCAATGGACAGTTTTTTTTACAAAAAAATAAAAACTACAAAAAATTCTACCAAAAATTGGTATAAATTGTCTTTCGACTCAAATTTCTCAAAAACGGGTAACGATATTGAATTCTTGTTTGTTTCATTTTCTACATAACATAATTGTTAGCAACTAATAAAATTTGACAAGTGTTGAATGGGCAGTTTTTTTTAACAAAAAATCAAAAACTGTTAAAAATTCTAAAGAAAAGTAGTTACAATAATTGTATTTCAGCTCGAATATCCTGAGAACGAACAACGATTGTGCCTTCTAAAATATTTTATTTTACACATAGTACAATTTTTTATGAAAGGTTAAATTTTGACAAATAACTAATTGAGTTTTTGACAAAAAATATAAAAAAAAAAATAAAATAAAAAGTGGTAAAATTGGTTTTACCACTTTTTATTTTATTTTTTTTATTTAATTTTATACATAATAAAATTTTTTACAGCGGGTACACATTTGACATACACTTAACTGACATTTAAACCAAAATTTAAACAGAACTATGAAAATTATGATTTGCTTTAAAAAGTCCTTTTATTTTTACTATATTTTTTATTGGAAGGACTTATAAATAAAGCCAATCATCATTTTCTTGTTTTAAAAAGTTTAGCGATCATTAATTTTTTATTTTTAGTTTTAGAATTCTTTTAATTTCTTGAGAACGACATAAATTTTTTGCATCCGGTTTTCTGATTTTGAATTAAAATTAATAACAGCACTTAATTTTGAAATTAAAATAAGCACTTAACTACGTAAAATTTTGAAAAAAAATTAATTTGAATATTTTTTTTCCATTTTGTTTTTCAAAATTTTGACTTTGAAAATTAATATTTCAAAAACTATTTCTTAAAATAGATTTATTTAAACACAGAATGAAAGAAAAAGTTGTTAGCTTTTCAAAAAGGTATCGCATAGCATTTTGAATGAAGCCGTCGATTTAAAATATTTTTTTTTCCATTTTAAGTCAATTTTTTCGAAAATTGCCCCTCCCGGCTAAACGGGGGAGAATAGACCCCCCTCCCATACGATTTTTTTCTTGTCTCAACGCAACCTACACGCCCTAGCATTTTGTCGCATTGCTCATGACTCACCCTGTATAAAGTTTTCAAGATCACAAATGGGAAGTTATCAGTGTGCCTCTTTTTTCTTTTGCAATTAATTAGAAGAATGCCTATGACGAACAAAAAAATATGTTCTTCTTGCATGCAAAAATGAAATGAAAATTTAAAAAAAAATCACCGCCACCAAACCACCAACCTTTCCATATTTATTGTCTCTTATGCAGGCATGTACACATTCTCATTACTCATATCGAAAAAGCAAGGCAGCGATATAAAAAAAAACCCGTAAGAAAAATTAATTCATATTATTATGATGTCTTTCTGGCTCTGAGAAAAGAATAACACAAGAGAAAATCACATCACAGGTCATTTGGTAAACAAGAGAATTATGATTCATATTCACTAATAATGTACATTGAAATGCATTCACATGAAGTCTTATTCGATAAAAAAGGGAACCCAACATGCGCCGAACATGCTCGTGCTCGCTAGAAAAATTCAAATTCATATACCTAATGTTCTACAGGAAAGAAAAAAATTAACTATAAATAAAAGAGTTCGTACAATAAATGGGTATTCCATAAGAACTCATTATTATGTAGTATATATATTTGATAGAGACGTAGTATTCTATGAGATCGAAAATCTAGAAAGTGATTTATTAATAGGCTATATGTTGTTAAAAAAGGCCTTGGTGAAGTTAGATTTTAAAGATGGAGTTTTAATAATTTATAATAATAGAAGAGAAAAAATCTTCTTTGCCGAAAACATAAATGATATAAAAAAGGAAAAATACAAGAATTAAACAATACAAGGAAATCAGGAGATTCCGAAACCACATTAAATGAAGCAACAGAGAATAATGGAAATATTGAGGAATTAAAAAAATCTATTATAAATAAGATTGAAAGGATATTAATTTAAATTCTCTTCTCCGAACAGATGTAAAGGCAGAAATTAGGACTACAGTCGATGCTCCTATATGGAGCAGACAATATCCTTCCCACTGTCCGTAAATGCATTTGTAAACAATGAAATTAAAAATTTACTGGACGCAATAGCCCTTATAATTCACCAATTTGGGTTGTACCAAAAAAAGGTATAAACAAAGACGGTAGCCAAAAATTAAGATTGGTTATCGTTTATAAAAAAACTAAATGAAAAAACGAAAAAACGATATCAGATAGATATCCTATTGCAGAAAGCAACGTAATATTATCCAATTTAGGGAAATCGGAATATATCTCTACTATAGACTTAGAGTCAGGTTTTCATCAAATACAGATGAAAGAATCTGATATAGAAAAAAACTGCCTTTAGCGTAAATAATGGCAAGTATGAATTTTTGCGTATGTCTTTTGGCTAAAAAAAATGCGCCAAGTATATTCCAAAGAGCGGTGGATGATATTTTGCGTGAATATACAGGGTGAGTCATGAGCAATGCGACAAAATACTAGGGCGTGTAGATTGCGTTGAGACAAGAAAAAAAATCGTATGGGAGGGGGGGTCTATTCCCCTCCGTTTAGCCAGGAGAGGCAATTTTCGAAAAAACTGACTTAAAATGGGAAAAAAATTATTTAAAATCAACGGCTTCATTCACAATGCTGTGCGATACGTTTTTGAAAAGCCAATAACTTTTTCTTTCATTCTGTGTTTAAATAAATCTATTCTAAGAAAAAGTTTTTGAAATATTAATTTTCAAAGTCAAAATTTTGAAAAAAAAAATTGAAAAAAAAAATTTCAAATTCATTTTTTTCAAAATTTTACGTAGTTAAGTGCTAATTTTAATTTCAAAATTCAATGCTGTTATTAATTTTAAGTCTAAATAAGAAAACCGGATGCAAAAATTTTATGTCGTTCTCAAGAAATTAAAAAAGAACCAAAACCACCATTTATTTTTATTGTAACGAAGCAATTTAAGAAGCATTAATCTTAGTTTTTTTAGTTTTTTTTATTCCTTTTATTTTTACTATGTTTTTTGTTGGAAGTACTTATAAAAATTCTCGATCTGATCTCCATTGTTTAGAAGGCATAGATTATATCTCCTTGTAATGGCTTCACATAAGTTTATGCTTGACAAATTTTCCTGCAATTTGACTCCAGCGACTTCAATTCGTTCCTTGAGTTGTTCCAATGATACTATTTCCACTTCGTAAACATAATTCTTCATAAATCCCCATGCATAGAAATCTAGGGGAGTTAAATCTGGTGACCTAGGCGGCCATTCCGTGGGGCCCCTTCTTTCGATCCAACGGTCACTAAAATGATCATCCAGCCAGTTTCTCACCTGTAAGCTGTAGTGTGCTGGAGCACCATCTTGTTGGTAGATTAAAGTATCTGCTATAACCAATGGAACGCTGTCTAATAAATCGGGTAAAAGGTCTCGTAGGAATTGCAGGTATGATTCACCATTAATAATGGAATTCAAAAACCGGGGCCCGATCACAGTGTGTCCAACAATACCAAGCCAAACATTACAACTAAAGCGGTGTTGTGATTTGTTTTGTTTTTTTTTGTGTGGATTGGCGCTACTCCAATAATGTAAATTGTGGAAGTTAGTAACCCCATCCCTAGTAAACTGTGCTTCATCCGTCCAGAATATTCTTCTAAAATAGTTTTGTTCGGTTTCATTTCTAAGTAGTAATGTTCTACAAAATTCGGTTCTCAATAACTTGTCGTTTGAGGTGAGTTCCTGAACAGGCCCGAAGTACTCGACATGCCCGAAGTACTCGACATGCTCTAGATTGGGACACTCCAAGCATAGTGGATATCCTTCTTGTACTGACGGAGGGATTATTTCGGACTAAATCCAGAATTCTTTCATCTAAGATTCTTGACTCATCAGAAACTGGCCTTTCGCTTCTTCGATGCTCCAGCACTCCATGATCTCTTAGACGTCGGTGGATTCTTGGAAACGTGCTATGATGGGGACACCTCCTATCGGGATATCTTTCAGCGTACAGTCTTTCGGCTTCACGACTTCGACCATTAGCTAAACCGTAGCAGAAATGCATGTCCGTTAATTCTTCTCGGGTGTATGAGCTTGACATCGTTACGTGTTAATGAGTTAATATTCAAATTGGAAATAATTACTAAGCAAAACTGCAATGCCTTTTATTTATCTTGCGTTGCAATTTTCTTTTTTTTTTCATTAAAAAAAAATGCGGTTTTATTGTCCCTATTGTCCCCATAACAGGTAGAACCCATGGGCTGCGGGCAGGCCAAGGCAAAAATATTGACAGGTCAGTTTTCAGAAGTTATCAATGAAAATAATATTAATCCAGGGTTATTCCAATACTATTTAATTTTATTACGTTCTCATAAAACTCCAAATAAAAAAAAAGTAAAAAAACTAAGATTAATGCTAAATAAATAAATAAATTGCTTCGTTACAATAAAAATAAATGTTTTTCTTAGAAAAAGGTGGTTTTGGTTTTTTTTTTAATTTCTTGAGAACGACATAAAATTTTTGCATCCGGTTTTCTTATTTAGACTTAAAATTAATAACAGCATTGAATTTTGAAATTAAAATTAGCACTTGATTACGTAAAATTTTGAAAAAATGAATTTGAAATTTTTTTTTCAATTTTTTTTTTCAAAATTTTGACTTTGAAAATTAATATTTCAAAAACTTTTTCTTAGAATAGATTTATTTAAACACAGAATGAAAGAAAAAGTTATTGGCTTTTCAAAAACGTATCGCACAGCATTGTGAATGAAGCCGTTGATTTTAAATAATTTTTTTTCCCATTTTAAGTCAGTTTTTTCGAATATTGCCCCTCCCGGCTAAACAAAGGGGAATAGACCCCCCCTCCCATACGATTTTTTTCTTGTCTCAACGCGACCTACACGCCCTAGCATTTTGTCGCATTGCTCATGACTCACCCTGTATAAGAAAAGTATGTCATGTATATAATACTTGGACGACATAATAGTCTACTCCAAAAAACATATGTGAACATACTTTGCATCTCAGTAAAATTATAGATATGTATATTAAAACACGATAAATGAAATCTAAGTTTTATAAAAAGGAAACAGAATTTTTGGGTTATTTAGTTGTTTATAATACCATAAAAACAGACCTTAAAAAAATAGAAACTATTTAATTTTCCAGTACCTAATACACTAAGACAGCTAAGAAGTTTTCTTGGTATGACGGAATAATACCGTAAGTTTGTTAAAAATTACGCTTCAGTAACGAAGCCTTTAACTAAGTATTTAGCCGGAGAAAACGACAGGATTTCAAAAAATAATTCTAAAAAGACAATAATAAAATTAGACGAAAAAGCTATTTCAGCTTGTAGGACTTTAAAAGACCTGCTTATAAACCAAATCGAATTAGTACAACCAGACTTCAATAAGAAGTTTATTTTAACGACTGACGCTTCTAATAATGCTACAGCAGGCGTATTGACTCAAGAAGGAAAACCTATAACCTTCATTTCTAAAACTTTAAATAAGACGGAACAAAATTACGCTACAAATGAAAAAGAATTATACGCAATTGTGTGCTCATTGAAAAATTTAAGAAATTACCTTTACGGCGTTTCTGACCTAGAGATCCATACAGATCATCAACCTCTAACATTTGCGGTATCGGTACGGAACCCAAATGCAAAAATGAAAAGATGGCACGCATTCATTGAGGAGTTCGCTGCCAAAATAATATATAAACCAGGATCTACAAATTTAGTTGCCGATGCTTTATCTCGACCAAAACTTAATCAAATTTCAGAGCAAGACGAAGACACATTTAGTACTGCTACACAGTACTCTGCCGAGAGCAGCGACAATTTAGACATTAAAGAAACTACAAAACCATTAAATCAATTTAAACAACAAATCCTTTTAAGTCAAGGTCTATTTACCGCTCACGAACAAATAAACAATTTTAACAAGACAAGACATTTAATAGAGTACGATACAACAGATAATCGTATTATAATTCTAAAACAATATTTACAACCCGGAACAGTTGCAATTCATTGCACACCGGAAGACTTGTATAATATTAAACAAAAATTAAAAGAAACATTTAGTAATAATTTCCTTTACACAAAGAACTTCCCCACTGATATTACAAATGAAGAAGACCAGAAAATAATTATAGAACAAACTCATGTAAGAGCACATCGAAGTTATCAGGAAAATTAAAAACAAAATACATAAATACGAGCGACATCCATTTAAAGCTCCAATTGGAGAGGCTCCAATTGCTAAGAAAGAGGGGGAGCAATTGCATTTAGATATTTTCTTCGCCCAAAAACTAAAATTGTTAACATGTATTGATTCATATTCAAAATTCTTAGTTATTAAACTACTCGACGACAGAACAAAATTAGATGAAAAAGTCTTAGAAATTTTACAAAGCTTTCCAGAAGCTAAACATATATGTATGTGTAGATAATGAACCAGGTTTTTCAACACCTCAATTCAAAACTTTGATGCAAAGATTGGGAATTCAAATATATTTTTGTGATCCTAAACACAGTACTTCAAATGGACAAGTGGAAAGAGTACACTCCACTATAATAGAAATAGCTAGATATTTAAAAGACGAATTCCACCTAATTACTGACGTAGAATCAATATTTAGAGCCGTACAAAAATACAATAAAACAATCCATTCTGTAACAAATAAAAGACCTTTCAAAGTCTTATTCAATAAATCAGAACATGAGGATTTGCAAGCTAAACTTTTAAGAGCTCAAGAAAAATGTTAAAAAGAAATAAACCTGTAGAGGTTAAAACATATTGTTTAACCTTCTACTTATATTTTCAATCACCCTATTATATTATATTTTCAATCACCCTATTATAAAACCAGAACACTTTATTATTATATGAACATCACTATCCATACGTTTTCATATGGTTCCCACCAAAACTGCACTATCAGCAGCTTCATACCTTTTCATAGAGTTCCCATCGAAACTGCACTATCAGCAGCTACTATCCTATTACATTTATTTTCCCACATTCATTTTCCTACAAGTCCAATATTATAGTCAAATTTAAGTTTGTATAAATAGCCATGATAATTATGAATAAAATCACTTTTAATCCAGAAGTCAATCATCGTGTTTTACTTTGTCATTGTTACCCCCCACCCGAGGTAAGGAACAATCTAAGCAATTAAAACTCGAGTCGATACCAAAAGAGGTTTCGACTTTAAACATTGGTGACGTGATATTTGCTCGTTTCCGAGAGAATCACGACATATTCTGAGTTCCTGAGTTCCAGATTTATAGCACCTAGTTCTAGTGCTCCAAAAATATTCTGAGTTCCTGAGTTCCAGATTTATAGCACCTAGTTCTAGTGCTCCAAAAGTTCCTGAGTTCCAGATTTAAAGCACCTAGTTCTAGTGCTCCAAAGGTTCCATAGCCAGTTCCTGAGTTCCTGAGTACCAGCCAGTTCCTGAGTTCCAGATTTATAGCACCTAGTTCTAGTGCTCCAAAAGTTCCTGAGTTCCTGAGTACCCGCCAGTTACTGAGTTCCAGATTTATAGCACCTAGTTCTAGTGCTCCAAAAGTTCCTGAGTTCCAGATTTAAAGCACCTAGTTCTAGTGCTCCAAAGGTTCCATAGCCAGTTTCTGAGTTCCTGAGTACCAGCCAGTTCCTGAGTTCCAGATTTAAAGCACCTAGTTCTAGTGCTCCAAAGGTTCCATAGCCAGTTCCTGAGTTCCTGAGTACCAGCCAGTTCCTGAGTTCCAGATTTAAAGCACCTAGTTCTAGTGCTTCAAAGGTTCCATAGCCAGTTCCTGAGTTCCAGATTTATAGCACCTGGTTCTAGTGCTTCAAAGGTTCCATAGCCAGTTCCTGAGTACCAGTTCCTGAGTTCCAGATTAAAATATCCAATTGAAGATGGAAGAAATAGAGGTATTCACGATAGTTGCCAGACAAAAGGCAATTACTGATGACCTACAGCGCCTGAAAACCAATATCAGCAAAGAAGGTTCTGACCGAAAGACCGCTGAATATAAGGTTAATAAATTGCATTTCCTTGAAGAGTTGTGGTTAGAATTTTCTGCTAATCATGAAAAAGTGAAAGCATACTTAAAGGCAGATATTCCGTATGTACAATCAAATACATACGAAAAGGTAAAAAGGGCATACTTGGAACTAAAATTAACAATAGAATCTATTGTTCCTTCTGATTCCAAGAGTGATCCACCTAAAAAAGGCGGACATGCTACAGTCGAAGCTGCTTTGGGTGAAAAGGTAGCAACTAGTGTCAGCAAGAATTCACCTGAAGAAAGACAGCAAGAAGTCGACCGAATTATGAGGAGACATAATACCTCCGCACAATCTCTACAGCGGTTGTTAGACTCTCTTCAAACTTCGAAGGAAGAGTGGAGTTCAACATTTTGTAGCGTCAAAATAAGTTTGCTACAAAGGTACTGGGCTAAGCTTATAGAAACCCACCACTTGATGCATGAACTTGTAGAAGATCCAACCCATGCAGGATATAAATTAGAAGACTTCTACAAATTCGAAGACGAAGTCCAGCAGTGTTTTATATCTTTAACGACTAGACTGGAACAATCTTCCACACTTCCATCAATTCCAGTCACAAACCTTCCTGTCGAAAATCACCCTAAGCAAACTCTCAAATTGCCAAAAATAACCTTGCCAAAATTTGATGGGAATTATATCAAATGGAAGCAGTTCTGTGACCTATTCACGGAATTAGTCCATAAACAGGATATAGCCAATTGCCAGAAGTTGTTCTACTTAAAAACAACATTAACTGGCGAAGCAGAAAATTTAATAAGGCATTTTTCTACATCCGACAACAACTACAATGCAGCATGGCAAGTTGTTAAGGATAGATACGATAATCCTTATATGATAATCTTAAATGCTGCCTTAACTGCCTACGTTTCGGACACCAAGCTCCAAAATGTAAATCAATGCATTGTACTAAATGCAACAAATACCATCATACCCTACTTCATCTACCTAACTATAGAGAATCAGAGACAGCAATATCCGGCGATAGACAACAGGACCAGCTTATCAGCTACAACAAGCAAAACAAAACCATCAAAATATGTGCTATTGGGAACAGCGGTAGTTAACATCCTTAATAGAACAAATCAACCTGCCAAAGCCAGAACATTGCTAGATTCAGGTTCACAAATGAGCTTCATAACCGAAAAGTTAGCTTCAAAACTTCACCTCACCACAAATTCTGAATCTCTCGAAGTCTCTGGAATGGGAAATCAACCTATTAAGTTGAGCAAAAAGGTCGATGTGTGTATCCAATCACGAGCTACGGGATATCAAACTCAAATCCAAGTTTTTGTGCTCGATAAAATAACGACACCACAACCCAGTGAATTTATCGATGTACGTCATTGGAATATGCCTAAAAACATCAAACTAGCAGACAATGACTTTAATCAACCTAATGATATCGATTTACTGATCGGAGCTGAACTCTACCCTGAACTCCTTTCCGTTGGTCAAATAAAAATTAATAACAGCGGACCAACCTTACAAAACACATTGTTGGGATGGGTCGTCATGGGTCGTCATGGGTAAGACAGTCACAGAAACTATGTCAACACTGTTCTGCGTGATAGGAGTAGACTCCTCAGATAATAATTTGGATAGTTTAGTCGAACGCTTCTGGGACTTGGAAGAAAATATAGCTCTCTCGTCCCAAAATATCCAAAAACAACTTACAAAGGAAGAACGTCAATGTGAAGAGATATTCCTGAGAACTACAAGACGATCGGAATCTGGACGATATATTGTAACCCTTCCGTTTGTCAATGATCCAGGAAGTCTAGGATTCTCGAGGGAAATAGCTGTCCGAAGATTTCTTAGCCTGGAAAAAAGGTTAGAAAAGAACCCTGAAGTTAAAAAGCAATATACAGACTTTATGAGAGAATATATTGCATTAAAACATATGGAAGAGATAAAACCAAATGACATCATTCATAAAATGCCACATTATTTTCTTCCGCATCATTGCGTCTTACGCCCCGAGAGCAGTTCAACAAAACTGAGAGTTGTATTTGATGGATCATCAAAAACATCTACAAATCTATCTCTCAATCAGATCCTGCACACTGGACCGACTATTCAAAATGATCTCGTATCAATTCTATTGAGATTTAGAACTCACAAGTACGTGTTCACCGCAGATATAACAAAAATGTACCGTCAAATTCTTGTAGACGACTTTAGTAAAAGATTCCAGCGGATAGTTTGGCGAGAATCCACCAAAGAGCCTCTTAAGACATATCACCTAAACACTGTAACTTATGGTACTAAAACTGCACCCTACCTCGCGATATGATGTCTTCATGATTTATCAGAAAAGGCAGATCAACAGCATATACTTGGCGCAAAGATCATTCGTCACGATATTTATATGGATGATATATTAACTGGTAGCGATAACCTCCAAACCGCTACTCAGATGCAGTCAGAACTAATAGAACTCTTGGCCCAAGGCGGATTTCATCTTCGAAAATGGTGTTCTTATATACCTTCACTCTTGAAAGGAATCCCAAAAGAACATTGCGAAAAAGAGACGATTTTTCACGATCAAGAAGAGGGATCTATTAAAACTTTAGGACTAACCTGGCTCCCAGCTTCAGATCAATTCATTATTAAAACCAATTGGAACGAAGTAACGAGAATTTCCAAAAGATCCATACTATCTGACACAGCTCATATATTCGACCCACTAGGAATAGTAGGTCCAGTTGTAGTTCTGGCAAAAATCTACTTACAAGAAATTTGGGCTTTAAAACTTGATTGGGATGCTGCATTACCACTGGAGATGAATACAAAATGGAAGGCCTTCAGAAAAAACGTTCTTAAACTGAACAATCTCAAATTCCCTAGAAATGTCATAGTTAATGACGCAACATCTATTGAACTTCATGCATTCTCAGATGCCTCTCAAAGAGCATATGGAGCTGTAGTATATCTCAAATCAACAAACCTCAAAGAAGATGTCGATATCCAGTTGGCTTGCTCTAAGACACGAGTTGCGCCAGTTAAACAACAAACGATTCCTCGCCTGGAACTCTGTGCCGCCAGGTTATTAGTACAATTAGTAAAAATTGTTAAAGAAAGCCTTCTCATCCAAATCAAACAAACAACATACTGGACTGATTCCCAAATAGTGCTGTCTTGGATAAACACAACATCACCTCTGAAGACGTTTGTCGCTAATCGTATAGCAAGTATCCATGACGAGACAACAAAATCCCAATGGAAGTTCATTCCCTCGGAAATAAACCCAGCTGATCTTTTGTCTCGAGGGGTATTTCCGGAACAACTGTTAAAATCTACAACCTGGTTCCAAGGTCCAGCATTTTTAAAGAAATCTAAATCAGAATGGCCCAAACAACCAGTGAGGAGAGAAGAAGAGCCAATAATAGAGTTAAAAGTCTTAAAAACTGTGCTACTAGCAACACCGAAGATAAATTATCACTTCATTGCACGAATCAATCACAAAAATTCGTTTCAATATCTTCAACGGGTTACATCGTATATTATACGTTTTATAAGTAACCTAAAGCGAGCTAACAATTACCGACTTGTGGAGAATTTTCCTTCTCCACTAGAACTTAAGTCAGCAACAATCCACATTGTGAAGTACATTCAAGAAAGTGCCTTTGAAGAGGATTTAAAGGCACTACTCAAATATGGTTGTGTTTCACAAAGCAGCCATCTTAATTCTCTTGCACCATTCCTTGATCATAAAAATATGATAAGAGTCGGAGGAAGACTAGATGCTTCTCACCTTCCATATGAGGCAAAACATCAGATGATACTTCCAAGCAAACACGAAATTACAAAAATGTTGATGTCCGAACTTCACAAAGAGAATATGCATGCTGGACCACAAGCTCTACTATCCATTGCGAGGCAAAATTACTGGATACTAGGAGGTAAACGATTGGCACAATCAATCGTTAGTAATTGCATGAAATGCTTCAAAGCGAAACCAAAAAGTATTGAGCAATTAATGGGAAATTTGCCTCCCGAACGTGTCCAACCATCAAGACCATTCATGAATGTTGGCGTAGATTTTCTAGGTCCAGTGTATATTCACTACAGAATTCGTGGTAAGCAAGCAACAAAAGCATATGTTGCAGTTTTCATATGTTTCTCCACAAAGGCAGTACACCTAGAACTCGTGACAGATTTAACGACTCAGGCATTTCTTGGAGCACTGAAAAGATTCGTAGCAAGGCGAGGATGTCCAGCAAAAATGTTTTCCGACAACGCTACAAACTTTATCGGAGCAAGGAATGAACTAAATGAGCTCAACTCCAAGATTTTTACTGAGGAAGGTCAAAAAACTATCAACAGTTATTGCAGTGGAAGAACTATTGATTGGAAACCAATACCTCCACGATCTCCCCACTTTGGTGGTTTGTGGGAGGCAGCTGTTAAATCAGCCAAACACCATATGAAACGGATCTTGTCGTTAACACAAGAAGAACTAACGACAGTCCTTGCGCAGATTGAGGCAATCCTTAATTCAAGACCATTGACTCCGATGTCTAATGACCCTAATGATCTTGAGGCCATTACTCCAGGACATTTTTTTATTGGGGGTCCTTTAACCGCCGTAGTGGATATAGAATCAGCAGAACCACCAAATCTTACCCATGTTGCGAGATGGAAGCTGGTCACATCCATTCATAAGGAGTTCTGGCGCAGATGGAGGAACGAATACTTACAAGAAATACAACAGAGGTATAAATGGAAATATTCTCAAGCCGAAATCCAGCCTGGCACACTTGTACTCATTAAAGAAGATAACGTACCTCCTCTTAAATGGTCAATGGGTAGAGTAATAAAATCCATCACCGGACCTGATAAACTAACAAGAGTAGTTGATCTAAAAACCTCCTCAGGAGAAGTGAGACGAACAATTGCAAAAGTATGTCCTCTACCCGTTGAAATTCAACCAAGGAAAGAAGATGAGGATCCATCCACACCAAAACATGTAAAGGAAACCCCCAATGCTAAAAAACGAATGAAATCCAATGTTAAACATCCGCTTAAAGGTAGTTTCCTTCCGATTCAAGACCGCCAAAGTCTAAAACGTCGCAATGCTGGAGATTCTTCCGTGTCCACTCAAAAGGTAAAAATAAGTCCGATAAAAACAATAATGGTTTGCCTGTTAGTTCTAGGCACCGCATTCGGACAAAACACTCAGCCAAATGCCGTAAATATACAACATTTCGAGAATAATCCTGGATTATATTTTGAAGATATTGGAGAAACAAAACTGATAAGTGACGAATGGAATCTCTTTGTTTACTTCAATATGACCAGTTATTGGCTTGAGTACAAAGGAATACAGAAAAGTGTCGAACAATTAAAGGTCCGATGTGAGGAACAACCAACCTCGAATAACTTCTGTAAGGCCATCATAAATCATCTGGAAATACGTTTAATGGAATCCGAAAACTTAAATGAAATTCTAAAATACAGAAACGGAATCGCAATTAGGAAAAAAAGATCTCCATTTGATTTTGTTGGTACAGTTGCAAATACATTGTTCGGCGTCCTTGACCAAAAATACGCACAATATATTGAAGATAACATGCAGATGGTTTATAACAATGAAAATCATCTCCTTGAATTAAGCAAGAATCAGACTTCCAACTTAGAATCAACAACTAATATTCTTAACAAATCATTGTCTTCGATAAAGGAACAATTTAGTGAAGTTAAAAAACAATTAACCATTACTTATGATTCAATAGAAGTCCTTAATAAGACCATACAAAGAACCGAAATCCTCAATTTTGTCACGATTTATGTCACTCAAATAATGGACAATTTTCAACGAATCCAAATCGCTATTCTAGATGCTGTTTCCGACACTCATCATGGAAGAATAAATGCATTACTTCTTTCCCCAAGACAACATTTGACCGAACTAGATAAAATTCGTAAAATAATACCCAGTTCACTAATATTACCTGGATATGATGAACATAATCTTCCAAAATTATACGAACTTCTTCGAGTCAAAGCACGAGTAACATCGTCATCAATCTCCCTCCTTGTAAAATTGCTATTACTAAATACACAAATGTTCCAGTTGTTCAAAATAATACCATTACCAGTTCAACACAACACATCCTTCATCTTCATACAACCATCTACAGCATTCTTAGCCATCACTCCATTCAGAGACCAACACTTCGCGTTATCACATGCTGAATATCAGAGTTGTATACACCTTGATGACAGAAAGTACATATGCAAGCAGCGACATCCAATTTTCAATACACATTCAGCCGAAAACCAATGCGAGATTCACATGCTAAATCACCATAAGCAGCTCTCTTCATACTGCGATGTTAAATCTGCCAATGTTGACCGGACCGGACAACTTCAAAACCCTAATCACTGGATTTTCGCCTTCAAATTCGATATCAAAGAAGTATTAACGGTTGTATGCGGGTCTGATATTCTAACCACAAAACTGAAGGGAGTAGGACTCATGAAGCTAGGAACTGACTGCATCATAAAACAGCCAACTATGACTATTAATGCGCACAATTTCTACACCTCTAAGTCAACCGCACCTTTTTTGCCTGCAACAAACCTAAGCTTATTCATTCATAAATTCGATATCAAACCACTTGAAAACGAAATATATAAGACAGAAATCATCATTCGAGGGGAAGACGACTTATCATCACTAAAGAAGAAAATCTTATATCAAAAATCTGAAGAAATGTTACCCAATCAAATTTCTCATCATGATATTCATCAATACTCTATAGGATACCTGTCAATTTTCGGAATTATAGTCCTGGCCACCTTATTACTACTACTAAAGCAGAAGATAAAGAATGCTCAATCCCCACAAGCAATAGAATTTGAACTCCGAGATCTCAATGCCGGGGAGGATGTTTAAACTTCTACTTATATTTTCAATCACCCTATTATATTATATTTTCAATCACCCTATTATAAAACCAGAACACTTTATTATTATATGAACATCACTATCCATACGTTTTCATATGGTTCCCACCAAAACTGCACTATCAGCAGCTTCATACCTTTTCATAGAGTTCCCATCGAAACTGCACTATCAGCAGCTACTATCCTATTACATTTATTTTCCCACATTCATTTTCCTACAAGTCCAATATTATAGTCAAATTTAAGTTTGTATAAATAGCCATGATAATTATGAATAAAATCACTTTTAATCCAGAAGTCAATCATCGTGTTTTACTTTGTCATTGTTACCCCCCACCCGAGGTAAGGAACAATCTAAGCAATTAAAACTCGAGTCGATACCAAAAGAGGTTTCGACTTTAAACATTGGTGACGTGATATTTGCTCGTTTCCGAGAGAATCACGACATATTCTGAGTTCCTGAGTTCCAGATTTATAGCACCTAGTTCTAGTGCTCCAAAAATATTCTGAGTTCCTGAGTTCCAGATTTATAGCACCTAGTTCTAGTGCTCCAAAAGTTCCTGAGTTCCAGATTTAAAGCACCTAGTTCTAGTGCTCCAAAGGTTCCATAGCCAGTTCCTGAGTTCCTGAGTACCAGCCAGTTCCTGAGTTCCAGATTTATAGCACCTAGTTCTAGTGCTCCAAAAGTTCCTGAGTTCCTGAGTACCCGCCAGTTCCTGAGTTCCAGATTTATAGCACCTAGTTCTAGTGCTCCAAAAGTTCCTGAGTTCCAGATTTAAAGCACCTAGTTCTAGTGCTCCAAAGGTTCCATAGCCAGTTCCTGAGTTCCTGAGTACCAGCCAGTTCCTGAGTTCCAGATTTAAAGCACCTAGTTCTAGTGCTCCAAAGGTTCCATAGCCAGTTCCTGAGTTCCTGAGTACCAGCCAGTTCCTGAGTTCCAGATTTAAAGCACCTAGTTCTAGTGCTTCAAAGGTTCCATAGCCAGTTCCTGAGTTCCAGATTTATAGCACCTGGTTCTAGTGCTTCAAAGGTTCCATAGCCAGTTCCTGAGTACCAGTTCCTGAGTTCCAGATTAAAATATCCAATTGAAGATGGAAGAAATAGAGGTATTCACGATAGTTGCCAGACAAAAGGCAATTACTGATGACCTACAGCGCCTAAAAACCAATATCAGCAAAGACGGTTCTGACCGAAAGACCGCTGAATATAAGGTTAAAAAATTGCATTTCCTTGAAGAGTTGTGGTTAGAATTTTCTGCTAATCATGAAAAAGTGAAAGCATACTTAAAGGCAGATATTCCGTATGTACAATCAAATACATACGAAAAGGTAAAAAGGGCATACTTGGAACTAAAATTAACAATAGAATCTATTGTTCCTTCTGATTCCAAGAGTGATCCACCTAAAAAAGGCGGACATGCTACAGTCGAAGCTGCTTTGGGTGAAAAGGTAGCAACTAGTGTCAGCAAGAATTCACCTGAAGAAAGACAGCAAGAAGTCGACCGAATTATGAGGAGACATAATACCTCCGCACAATCTCTACAGCGGTTGTTAGACTCTCTTCAAACTTCGAAGGAAGAGTGGAGTTCAACATTTTGTAGCGTCAAAATAAGTTTGCTACAAAGGTACTGGGCTAAGCTTGAAGAAACCCACCACTTGATGCATGAACTTGTAGAAGATCCAACCCATGCAGGATATAAATTAGAAGACTTCTACAAATTCGAAGACGAAGTCCAGCAGTGTTTTATATCTTTAACGACTAGACTGGAACAATCTTCCACACTTCCATCAATTCCAGTCACAAACCTTCCTGTCGAAAATCACCCTTAGCAAACTCTCAAATTGCCAAAAATAACCTTGCCAAAATTTGATGGGAATTATATCAAATGGAAGCAGTTCTGTGACCTATTCACGGAATTAGTCCATAAACAGGATATAGCCAATTGCCAGAAGTTGTTCTACTTAAAAACAACATTAACTGGCGAAGCAGAAAATTTAATAAGGCATTTTTCTACATCCGACAACAACTACAATGCAGCATGGCAAGTTGTTAAGGATAGATACGATAATCCTTATATGATAATCTTAAATGCTGCCTTAACTGCCTACGTTTCGGACACCAAGCTCCAAAATGTAAATCAATGCATTGTACTAAATGCAACAAATACCATCATACCCTACTTCATCTACCTAACTATAGAGAATCAGAGACAGCAATATCCGGCGATAGACAACAGGACCAGCTTATCAGCTACAACAAGCAAAACAAAACCATCAAAATATGTGCTATTGGGAACAGCGGTAGTTAACATCCTTAATAGAACAAATCAACCTGCCAAAGCCAGAACATTGCTAGATTCAGGTTCACAAATGAGCTTCATAACCGAAAAGTTAGCTTCAAAACTTCACCTCACCACAAATTCTGAATCTCTCGAAGTCTCTGGAATGGGAAATCAACCTATTAAGTTGAGCAAAAAGTTCGATGTGTGTATCCAATCACGAGCTACGGGATATCAAACTCAAATCCAAGTTTTTGTGCTCGATAAAATAACGACACCACAACCCAGTGAATTTATCGATGTACGTCATTGGAATATGCCTAAAAACATCAAACTAGCAGACAATGACTTTAATCAACCTAATGATATCGATTTACTGATCGGAGCTGAACTCTACCCTGAACTCCTTTCCGTTGGTCAAATAAAAATTAATAACAGCGGACCAACCTTACAAAACACATTGTTGGGATGGGTCGTCATGGGTAAGACAGTCACAGAAACTATGTCAACACTGTTCTGCGTGATAGGAGTAGACTCCTCAGATAATAATTTGGATAGTTTAGTCGAACGCTTCTGGGACTTGGAAGAAAATATAGCTCTCTCGTCCCAAAATATCCAAAAACAACTTACAAAGGAAGAACGTCAATGTGAAGAGATATTCCTGAGAACTACAAGACGATCGGAATCTGGACGATATATTGTAACCCTTCCGTTTGTCAATGATCCAGGAAGTCTAGGATTCTCGAGGGAAATAGCTGTCCGAAGATTTCTTAGCCTGGAAAAAAGGTTAGAAAAGAACCCTGAAGTTAAAAAGCAATATACAGACTTTATGAGAGAATATATTGCATTAAAACATATGGAAGAGATAAAACCAAATGACATCATTCATAAAATGCCACATTATTTTCTTCCGCATCATTGCGTCTTACGCCCCGAGAGCAGTTCAACAAAACTGAGAGTTGTATTTGATGGATCATCAAAAACATCTACAAATCTATCTCTCAATCAGATCCTGCACACTGGACCGACTATTCAAAATGATCTCGTATCAATTCTATTGAGATTTAGAACTCACAAGTACGTGTTAACCGCAGATATAACAAAAATGTACCGTCAAATTCTTGTAGACGACTTTAGTAAAAGATTCCAGCGGATAGTTTGGCGAGAATCCACCAAAGAGCCTCTTAAGACATATCACCTAAACACTGTAACTTATGGTACTAAAACTGCACCCTACCTCGCGATATGATGTCTTCATGATTTATCAGAAAAGGCAGATCAACAGCATATACTTGGCGCAAAGATCATTCGTCACGATATTTATATGGATGATATATTAACTGGTAGCGATAACCTCCAAACCGCTACTCAGATGCAGTCAGAACTAATAGAACTCTTGGCCCAAGGCGGATTTCATCTTCGAAAATGGTGTTCTTATATACCTTCACTCTTGAAAGGAATCCCAAAAGAACATTGCGAAAAAGAGACGATTTTTCACGATCAAGAAGAGGGATCTATTAAAACTTTAGGACTAACCTGGCTCCCAGCTTCAGATCAATTCATTATTAAAACCAATTGGAACGAAGTAACGAGAATTTCCAAAAGATCCATACTATCTGACACAGCTCATATATTCGACCCACTAGGAATAGTAGGTCCAGTTGTAGTTCTGGCAAAAATCTACTTACAAGAAATTTGGGCTTTAAAACTTGATTGGGATGCTGCATTACCACTGGAGATGAATACAAAATGGAAGGCCTTCAGAAAAAACGTTCTTAAACTGAACAATCTCAAATTCCCTAGAAATGTCATAGTTAATGACGCAACATCTATTGAACTTCATGCATTCTCAGATGCCTCTCAAAGAGCATATGGAGCTGTAGTATATCTCAAATCAACAAACCTCAAAGAAGATGTCGATATCCAGTTGGCTTGCTCTAAGACACGAGTTGCGCCAATTAAACAACAAACGATTCCTCGCCTGGAACTCTGTGCCGCCAGGTTATTAGTACAATTAGTAAAAATTGTTAAAGAAAGCCTTCTCATCCAAATCAAACAAACAACATACTGGATTGATTCCCAAATAGTGCTGTCTTGGATAAACACAACATCACCTCTGAAGACGTTTGTCGCTAATCGTATAGCAAGTATCCATGACGAGACAACAAAATCCCAATGGAAGTTCATTCCCTCGGAAATAAACCCAGCTGATCTTTTGTCTCGAGGGGTATTTCCGGAACAACTGTTAAAATCTACAACCTGGTTCCAAGGTCCAGCATTTTTAAAGAAATCTAAATCAGAATGGCCCAAACAACCAGTGAGGAGAGAAGAAGAGCCAATAATAGAGTTAAAAGTCTTAAAAACTGTGCTACTAGCAACACCGAAGATAAATTATCACTTCATTGCACGAATCAATCACAAAAATTCGTTTCAATATCTTCAACGGGTTACATCGTATATTATACGTTTTATAAGTAACCTAAAGCGAGCTAACAATTACCGACTTGTGGAGAATTTTCCTTCTCCACTAGAACTTAAGTCAGCAACAATCCACATTGTGAAGTACATTCAAGAAAGTGCCTTTGAAGAGGATTTAAAGGCACTACTCAAATATGGTTGTGTTTCACAAAGCAGCCATCTTAATTCTCTTGCACCATTCCTTGATCATAAAAATATGATAAGAGTCGGAGGAAGACTAGATGCTTCTCACCTTCCATATGAGACAAAACATCAGATGATACTTCCAAGCAAACACGAAATTACAAAAATGTTGATGTCCGAACTTCACAAAGAGAATATGCATGCTGGACCACAAGCTCTACTATCCGTTGCGAGGCAAAATTACTGGATACTAGGAGGTAAACGATTGGCACAATCAATCGTTAGTAATTGCATGAAATGCTTCAAAGCGAAACCAAAAAGTATTGAGCAATTAATGGGAAATTTGCCTCCCGAACGTGTCCAACCATCAAGACCATTCATGAATGTTGGCGTAGATTTTCTAGGTCCAGTGTATATTCACTACAGAATTCGTGGTAAGCAAGCAACAAAAGCATATGTTGCAGTTTTCATATGTTTCTCCACAAAGGCAGTACACCTAGAACTCGTGACAGATTTAACGACTCAGGCATTTCTTGGAGCACTGAAAAGATTCGTAGCAAGGCGAGGATGTCCAGCAAAAATGTTTTCCGACAACGCTACAAACTTTATCGGAGCAAGGAATGAACTAAATGAGCTCAACTCCAAGATTTTTACTGAGGAAGGTCAAAAAACTATCAACAGTTATTGCAGTGGAAGAACTATTGATTGGAAACCAATACCTCCACGATCTCCCCACTTTGGTGGTTTGTGGGAGGCAGCTGTTAAATCAGCCAAACACCATATGAAACGGATCTTGTCGTTAACACAAGAAGAACTAACGACAGTCCTTGCGCAGATTGAGGCAATCCTTAATTCAAGACCATTGACTCCGATGTCTAATGACCCTAATGATCTTGAGGCCATTACTCCAGGACATTTTTTTATTGGGGGTCCTTTAACCGCCGTAGTGGATATAGAATCAGCAGAACCACCAAATCTTACCCATGTTGCGAGATGGAAGCTGGTCACATCCATTCATAAGGAGTTCTGGCGCAGATGGAGGAACGAATACTTACAAGAAATACAACAGAGGTATAAATGGAAATATTCTCAAGCCGAAATCCAGCCTGGCACACTTGTACTCATTAAAGAAGATAACGTACCTCCTCTTAAATGGTCAATGGGTAGAGTAATAAAATCCATCACCGGACCTGATAAACTAAAAAAAAAAAAAAAAGTTGATCTAAAAACCTCCTCAGGAGAAGTGAGACGAACAATTGCAAAAGTATGTCCTCTACCCGTTGAAATTCAACCAAGGAAAGAAGATGAGGATCCATCCACACCAAAACATGTAAAGGAAACCCCCAATGCTAAAAAACGAATGAAATCCAATGTTAAACATCCGCTTAAAGGTAGTTTCCTTCCGATTCAAGACCGCCAAAGTCTAAAACGTCGCAATGGTGGAGATTCTTCCGTGTCCACTCAAAAGGTAAAAATAAGTCCGATAAAAACAATAATGGTTTGCCTGTTAGTTCTAGGCACCGCATTCGGACAAAACACTCAGCCAAATGCCGTAAATATACAACATTTCGAGAATAATCCTGGATTATATTTTGAAGATATTGGAGAAACAAAACTGATAAGTGACGAATGGAATCTCTTTGTTTACTTCAATATGACCAGTTATTGGCTTGAGTACAAAGGAATACAGAAAAGTGTCGAACAATTAAAGGTCCGATGTGAGGAACAACCAACCTCGAATAACTTCTGTAAGGCCATCATAAATCATCTGGAAATACGTTTAATGGAATCCGAAAACTTAAATGAAATTCTAAAATACAGAAACGGAATCGCAATTAGGAAGAAAAGATCTCCATTTGATTTTGTTGGTACAGTTGCAAATACATTGTTCGGCGTCCTTGACCAAAAATACGCACAATATATTGAAGATAACATGCAGATGGTTTATAACAATGAAAATCATCTCCTTGAATTAAGCAAGAATCAGACTTCCAACTTAGAATCAACAACTAATATTCTTAACAAATCATTGTCTTCGATAAAGGAACAATTTAGTGAAGTTAAAAAACAATTAACCATTACTTATGATTCAATAGAAGTCCTTAATAAGACCATACAAAGAACCGAAATCCTCAATTTTGTCACGATTTATGTCACTCAAATAATGGACAATTTTCAACGAATCCAAATCGCTATTCTAGATGCTGTTTCCGACACTCATCATGGAAGAATAAATGCATTACTTCTTTCCCCAAGACAACATTTGACCGAACTAGATAAAATTCGTAAAATAATACCCAGTTCACTAATATTACCTGGATATGATGAACATAATCTTCCAAAATTATACGAACTTCTTCGAGTCAAAGCACGAGTAACATCGTCATCAATCTCCCTCCTTGTAAAATTGCTATTACTAAATACACAAATGTTCCAGTTGTTCAAAATAATACCATTACCAGTTCAACACAACACATCCTTCATCTTCATACAACCATCTACAGCATTCTTAGCCATCACTCCATTCAGAGACCAACACTTCGCGTTATCACATGCTGAATATCAGAGTTGTATACACCTTGATGACAGAAAGTACATATGCAAGCAGCGACATCCAATTTTCAATACACATTCAGCCGAAAACCAATGCGAGATTCACATGCTAAATCACCATAAGCAGCTCTCTTCATACTGCGATGTTAAATCTGCCAATGTTGACCGGACCGGACAACTTCAAAACCCTAATCACTGGATTTTCGCCTTCAAATTCGATATCAAAGAAGTATTAACGGTTGTATGCGGGTCTGATATTCTAACCACAAAACTGAAGGGAGTAGGACTCATGAAGCTAGGAACTGACTGCATCATAAAACAGCCAACTATGACTATTAATGCGCACAATTTCTACACCTCTAAGTCAACCGCACCTTTTTTGCCTGCAACAAACCTAAGCTTATTCATTCATAAATTCGATATCAAACCACTTGAAAACGAAATATATAAGACAGAAATCATCATTCGAGGGGAAGACGACTTATCATCACTAAAGAAGAAAATCTTATATCAAAAATCTGAAGAAATGTTACCCAATCAAATTTCTCATCATGATATTCATCAATACTCTATAGGATACCTGTCAATTTTCGGAATTATAGTCCTGGCCACCTTATTACTACTACTAAAGCAGAAGATAAAGAATGCTCAATCCCCACAAGCAATAGAATTTGAACTCCGAGATCTCAATGCCGGGGAGGATGTTTAAACTTCTACTTATATTTTCAATCACCCTATTATATTATATTTTCAATCACCCTATTATAAAACCAGAACACTTTATTATTATATGAACATCACTATCCATACGTTTTCATATGGTTCCCACCAAAACTGCACTATCAGCAGCTTCATACCTTTTCATAGAGTTCCCATCGAAACTGCACTATCAGCAGCTACTATACTATTACATTTATTTTCCCACATTCATTTTCCTACAAGTCCAATATTATAGTCAAATTTAAGTTTGTATAAATAGCCATGATAATTATGAATAAAATCACTTTTAATCCAGAAGTCAATCATCGTGTTTTACTTAGTCATTGTTACCCCCCACCCGAGGTAAGGAACAATCTAAGCAATTAAAACTCGAGTCGATACCAAAAGAGGTTTCGACTTTAAACATTGGTGACGTGATATTTGCTCGTTTCCGAGAGAATCACGACATATTCTGAGTTCCTGAGTTCCAGATTTATAGCACCTAGTTCTAGTGCTCCAAAAATATTCTGAGTTCCTGAGTTCCAGATTTATAGCACCTAGTTCTAGTGCTCCAAAAGTTCCTGAGTTCCAGATTTAAAGCACCTAGTTCTAGTGCTCCAAAGGTTCCATAGCCAGTTCCTGAGTTCCTGAGTACCAGCCAGTTCCTGAGTTCCAGATTTATAGCACCTAGTTCTAGTGCTCCAAAAGTTCCTGAGTTCCTGAGTACCCGCCAGTTCCTGAGTTCCAGATTTATAGCACCTAGTTCTAGTGCTCCAAAAGTTCCTGAGTTCCAGATTTAAAGCACCTAGTTCTAGTGCTCCAAAGGTTCCATAGCCAGTTCCTGAGTTCCTGAGTACCAGCCAGTTCCTGAGTTCCAGATTTAAAGCACCTAGTTCTAGTGCTCCAAAGGTTCCATAGCCAGTTCCTGAGTTCCTGAGTACCAGCCAGTTCCTGAGTTCCAGATTTAAAGCACCTAGTTCTAGTGCTTCAAAGGTTCCATAGCCAGTTCCTGAGTTCCAGATTTATAGCACCTGGTTCTAGTGCTTCAAAGGTTCCATAGCCAGTTCCTGAGTACCAGTTCCTGAGTTCCAGATTAAAATATCCAATTGAAGATGGAAGAAATAGAGGTATTCACGATAGTTGCCAGACAAAAGGCAATTACTGATGACCTACAGCGCCTAAAAACCAATATCAGCAAAGACGGTTCTGACCGAAAGACCGCTGAATATAAGGTTAAAAAATTGCATTTCCTTGAAGAGTTGTGGTTAGAATTTTCTGCTAATCATGAAAAAGTGAAAGCATACTTAAAGGCAGATATTCCGTATGTACAATCAAATACATACGAAAAGGTAAAAAGGGCATACTTGGAACTAAAATTAACAATAGAATCTATTGTTCCTTCTGATTCCAAGAGTGATCCACCTAAAAAAGGCGGACATGCTACAGTCGAAGCTGCTTTGGGTGAAAAGGTAGCAACTAGTGTCAGCAAGAATTCACCTGAAGAAAGACAGCAAGAAGTCGACCGAATTATGAGGAGACATAATACCTCCGCACAATCTCTACAGCGGTTGTTAGACTCTCTTCAAACTTCGAAGGAAGAGTGGAGTTCAACATTTTGTAGCGTCAAAATAAGTTTGCTACAAAGGTACTGGGCTAAGCTTGAAGAAACCCACCACTTGATGCATGAACTTGTAGAAGATCCAACCCATGCAGGATATAAATTAGAAGACTTCTACAAATTCGAAGACGAAGTCCAGCAGTGTTTTATATCTTTAACGACTAGACTGGAACAATCTTCCACACTTCCATCAATTCCAGTCACAAACCTTCCTGTCGAAAATCACCCTAAGCAAACTCTCAAATTGCCAAAAATAACCTTGCCAAAATTTGATGGGAATTATATCAAATGGAAGCAGTTCTGTGACCTATTCACGGAATTAGTCCATAAACAGGATATAGCCAATTGCCAGAAGTTGTTCTACTTAAAAACAACATTAACTGGCGAAGCAGAAAATTTAATAAGGCATTTTTCTACATCCGACAACAACTACAATGCAGCATGGCAAGTTGTTAAGGATAGATACGATAATCCTTATATGATAATCTTAAATGCTGCCTTAACTGCCTACGTTTCGGACACCAAGCTCCAAAATGTAAATCAATGCATTGTACTAAATGCAACAAATACCATCATACCCTACTTCATCTACCTAACTATAGAGAATCAGAGACAGCAATATCCGGCGATAGACAACAGGACCAGCTTATCAGCTACAACAAGCAAAACAAAACCATCAAAATATGTGCTATTGGGAACAGCGGTAGTTAACATCCTTAATAGAACAAATCAACCTGCCAAAGCCAGAACATTGCTAGATTCAGGTTCACAAATGAGCTTCATAACCGAAAAGTTAGCTTCAAAACTTCACCTCACCACAAATTCTGAATCTCTCGAAGTCTCTGGAATGGGAAATCAACCTATTAAGTTGAGCAAAAAGGTCGATGTGTGTATCCAATCACGAGCTACGGGATATCAAACTCAAATCCAAGTTTTTGTGCTCGATAAAATAACGACACCACAACCCAGTGAATTTATCGATGTACGTCATTGGAATATGCCTAAAAACATCAAACTAGCAGACAATGACTTTAATCAACCTAATGATATCGATTTACTGATCGGAGCTGAACTCTACCCTGAACTCCTTTCCGTTGGTCAAATAAAAATTAATAACAGCGGACCAACCTTACAAAACACATTGTTGGGATGGGTCGTCATGGGTAAGACAGTCACAGAAACTATGTCAACACTGTTCTGCGTGATAGGAGTAGACTCCTCAGATAATAATTTGGATAGTTTAGTCGAACGCTTCTGGGACTTGGAAGAAAATATAGCTCTCTCGTCCCAAAATATCCAAAAACAACTTACAAAGGAAGAACGTCAATGTGAAGAGATATTCCTGAGAACTACAAGACGATCGGAATCTGGACGATATATTGTAACCCTTCCGTTTGTCAATGATCCAGGAAGTCTAGGATTCTCGAGGGAAATAGCTGTCCGAAGATTTCTTAGCCTGGAAAAAAGGTTAGAAAAGAACCCTGAAGTTAAAAAGCAATATACAGACTTTATGAGAGAATATATTGCATTAAAACATATGGAAGAGATAAAACCAAATGACATCATTCATAAAATGCCACATTATTTTCTTCCGCATCATTGCGTCTTACGCCCCGAGAGCAGTTCAACAAAACTGAGAGTTGTATTTGATGGATCATCAAAAACATCTACAAATCTATCTCTCAATCAGATCCTGCACACTGGACCGACTATTCAAAATGATCTCGTATCAATTCTATTGAGATTTAGAACTCACAAGTACGTGTTCACCGCAGATATAACAAAAATGTACCGTCAAATTCTTGTAGACGACTTTAGTAAAAGATTCCAGCGGATAGTTTGGCGAGAATCCACCAAAGAGCCTCTTAAGACATATCACCTAAACACTGTAACTTATGGTACTAAAACTGCACCCTACCTCGCGATATGATGTCTTCATGATTTATCAGAAAAGGCAGATCAACAGCATATACTTGGCGCAAAGATCATTCGTCACGATATTTATATGGATGATATATTAACTGGTAGCGATAACCTCCAAACCGCTACTCAGATGCAGTCAGAACTAATAGAACTCTTGGCCCAAGGCGGATTTCATCTTCGAAAATGGTGTTCTTATATACCTTCACTCTTGAAAGGAATCCCAAAAGAACATTGCGAAAAAGAGACGATTTTTCACGATCAAGAAGAGGGATCTATAAAAACTTTAGGACTAACCTGGCTCCCAGCTTCAGATCAATTCATTATTAAAACCAATTGGAACGAAGTAACGAGAATTTCCAAAAGATCCATACTATCTGACACAGCTCATATATTCGACCCACTAGGAATAGTAGGTCCAGTTGTAGTTCTGGCAAAAATCTACTTACAAGAAATTTGGGCTTTAAAACTTGATTGGGATGCTGCATTACCACTGGAGATGAATACAAAATGGAAGGCCTTCAGAAAAAACGTTCTTAAACTGAACAATCTCAAATTCCCTAGAAATGTCATAGTTAATGACGCAACATCTATTGAACTTCATGCATTCTCAGATGCCTCTCAAAGAGCATATGGAGCTGTAGTATATCTCAAATCAACAAACCTCAAAGAAGATGTCGATATCCAGTTGGCTTGCTCTAAGACACGAGTTGCGCCAGTTAAACAACAAACGATTCCTCGCCTGGAACTCTGTGCCGCCAGGTTATTAGTACAATTAGTAAAAATTGTTAAAGAAAGCCTTCTCATCCAAATCAAACAAACAACATACTGGACTGATTCCCAAATAGTGCTGTCTTGGATAAACACAACATCACCTCTGAAGACGTTTGTCGCTAATCGTATAGCAAGTATCCATGACGAGACAACAAAATCCCAATGGAAGTTCATTCCCTCGGAAATAAACCCAGCTGATCTTTTGTCTCGAGGGGTATTTCCGGAACAACTGTTAAAATCTACAACCTGGTTCCAAGGTCCAGCATTTTTAAAGAAATCTAAATCAGAATGGCCCAAACAACCAGTGAGGAGAGAAGAAGAGCCAATAATAGAGTTAAAAGTCTTAAAAACTGTGCTACTAGCAACACCGAAGATAAATTATCACTTCATTGCACGAATCAATCACAAAAATTCGTTTCAATGTCTTCAACGGGTTACATCGTATATTATACGTTTTATAAGTAACCTAAAGCGAGCTAACAATTACCGACTTGTGGAGAATTTTCCTTCTCCACTAGAACTTAAGTCAGCAACAATCCACATTGTGAAGTACATTCAAGAAAGTGCCTTTGAAGAGGATTTAAAGGCACTACTCAAATATGGTTGTGTTTCACAAAGCAGCCATCTTAATTCTCTTGCACCATTCCTTGATCATAAAAATATGATAAGAGTCGGAGGAAGACTAGATGCTTCTCACCTTCCATATGAGGCAAAACATCAGATGATACTTCCAAGCAAACACGAAATTACAAAAATGTTGATGTCCGAACTTCACAAAGAGAATATGCATGCTGGACCACAAGCTCTACTATCCATTGCGAGGCAAAATTACTGGATACTAGGAGGTAAACGATTGGCACAATCAATCGTTAGTAATTGCATGAAATACTTCAAAGCGAAACCAAAAAGTATTGAGCAATTAATGGGAAATTTGCCTCCCGAACGTGTCCAACCATCAAGACCATTCATGAATGTTGGCGTAGATTTTCTAGGTCCAGTGTATATTCACTACAGAATTCGTGGTAAGCAAGCAACAAAAGCATATGTTGCAGTTTTCATATGTTTCTCCACAAAGGCAGTACACCTAGAACTCGTGACAGATTTAACGACTCAGGCATTTCTTGGAGCACTGAAAAGATTCGTAGCAAGGCGAGGATGTCCAGCAAAAATGTTTTCCGACAACGCTACAAACTTTATCGGAGCAAGGAATGAACTAAATGAGCTCAACTCCAAGATTTTTACTGAGGAAGGTCAAAAAACTATCAACAGTTATTGCAGTGGAAGAACTATTGATTGGAAACCAATACCTCCACGATCTCCCCACTTTGGTGGTTTGTGGGAGGCAGCTGTTAAATCAGCCAAACACCATATGAAACGGATCTTGTCGTTAACACAAGAAGAACTAACGACAGTCCTTGCGCAGATTGAGGCAATCCTTAATTCAAGACCATTGACTCCGATGTCTAATGACCCTAATGATCTTGAGGCCATTACTCCAGGACATTTTTTTATTGGGGGTCCTTTAACCGCCGTAGTGGATATAGAATCAGCAGAACCACCAAATCTTACCCATGTTGCGAGATGGAAGCTGGTCACATCCATTCATAAGGAGTTCTGGCGCAGATGGAGGAACGAATACTTACAAGAAATACAACAGAGGTATAAATGGAAATATTCTCAAGCCGAAATCCAGCCTGGCACACTTGTACTCATTAAAGAAGATAACGTACCTCCTCTTAAATGGTCAATGGGTAGAGTAATAAAATCCATCACCGGACCTGATAAACTAACAAGAGTAGTTGATCTAAAAACCTCCTCAAATCCATCACCGGACCTGATAAACTAACAAGAGTAGTTGATCTAAAAACCTCCTCAGGAGAAGTGAGACGAACAATTGCAAAAGTATGTCCTCTACCCGTTGAAATTCAACCAAGGAAAGAAGATGAGGATCCATCCACACCAAAACATGTAAAGGAAACCCCCAATGCTAAAAAACGAATGAAATCCAATGTTAAACATCCGCTTAAAGGTAGTTTCCTTCCGATTCAAGACCGCCAAAGTCTAAAACGTCGCAATGCTGGAGATTCTTCCGTGTCCACTCAAAAGGTAAAAATAAGTCCGATAAAAACAATAATGGTTTGCCTGTTAGTTCTAGGCACCGCATTCGGACAAAACACTCAGCCAAATGCCGTAAATATACAACATTTCGAGAATAATCCTGGATTATATTTTGAAGATATTGGAGAAACAAAACTGATAAGTGACGAATGGAATCTCTTTGTTTACTTCAATATGACCAGTTATTGTCTTGAGTACAAAGGAATACAGAAAAGTGTCGAACAATTAAAGGTCCGATGTGAGGAACAACCAATCTCGAATAACTTCTGTAAGGCCATCATAAATCATCT
Organism: Syrphus vitripennis; assembly: GCA_958431115.1. Classification (NCBI taxonomy): domain Eukaryota; kingdom Metazoa; phylum Arthropoda; class Insecta; order Diptera; family Syrphidae; genus Syrphus; species Syrphus vitripennis. The sequence goes on along the minus strand of OY288110.1, from coordinate 53,425,107 downwards.
GGAAATACGTTTAATGGAATCCGAAAACTTAAATGAAATTCTAAAATACAGAAACGGAATCGCAATTAGGAAGAAAAGATCTCCATTTGATTTTGTTGGTACAGTTGCAAATACATTGTTCGGCGTCCTTGACCAAAAATACGCACAATATATTGAAGATAACATGCAGATGGTTTATAACAATGAAAATCATCTCCTTGAATTAAGCAAGAATCAGACTTCCAACTTAGAATCAACAACTAATATTCTTAACAAATCATTGTCTTCGATAAAGGAACAATTTAGTGAAGTTAAAAAACAATTAACCATTACTTATGATTCAATAGAAGTCCTTAATAAGACCATACAAAGAACCGAAATCCTCAATTTTGTCACGATTTATGTCACTCAAATAATGGACAATTTTCAACGAATCCAAATCGCTATTTTAGATGCTGTTTCCGACACTCATCATGGAAGAATAAATGCATTACTTCTTTCCCCAAGACAACATTTGACCGAACTAGATAAAATTCGTAAAATAATACCCAGTTCACTAATATTACCTGGATATGATGAACATAATCTTCCAAAATTATACGAACTTCTTCGAGTCAAAGCACGAGTAACATCGTCATCAATCTCCCTCCTTGTAAAATTGCTATTACTAAATACACAAATGTTCCAGTTGTTCAAAATAATACCATTACCAGTTCAACACAACACATCCTTCATCTTCATACAACCATCTACAGCATTCTTAGCCATCACTCCATTCAGAGACCAACACTTCGCGTTATCACATGCTGAATATCAGAGTTGTATACACCTTGATGACAGAAAGTACATATGCAAGCAGCGACATCCAATTTTCAATACACATTCAGCCGAAAACCAATGCGAGATTCACATGCTAAATCACCATAAGCAGCTCTCTTCATACTGCGATGTTAAATCTGCCAATGTTGACCGGACCGGACAACTTCAAAACCCTAATCACTGGATTTTCGCCTTCAAATTCGATATCAAAGAAGTATTAACGGTTGTATGCGGGTCTGATATTCTAACCACAAAACTGAAGGGAGTAGGACTCATGAAGCTAGGAACTGACTGCATCATAAAACAGCCAACTATGACTATTAATGCGCACAATTTCTACACCTCTAAGTCAACCGCACCTTTTTTGCCTGCAACAAACCTAAGCTTATTCATTCATAAATTCGATATCAAACCACTTGAAAACGAAATATATAAGACAGAAATCATCATTCGAGGGGAAGACGACTTATCATCACTAAAGAAGAAAATCTTATATCAAAAATCTGAAGAAATGTTACCCAATCAAATTTCTCATCATGATATTCATCAATACTCTATAGGATACCTGTCAATTTTCGGAATTATAGTCCTGGCCACCTTATTACTACTACTAAAGCAGAAGATAAAGAATGCTCAATCCCCACAAGCAATAGAATTTGAACTCCGAGATCTCAATGCCGGGGAGGATGTTTAAACTTCTACTTATATTTTCAATCACCCTATTATATTATATTTTCAATCACCCTATTATAAAACCAGAACACTTTATTATTATATGAACATCACTATCCATACGTTTTCATATGGTTCCCACCAAAACTGCACTATCAGCAGCTTCATACCTTTTCATAGAGTTCCCATCGAAACTGCACTATCAGCAGCTACTATCCTATTACATTTATTTTCCCACATTCATTTTCCTACAAGTCTAATATTATAGTCAAATTTAAGTTTGTATAAATAGCCATGATAATTATGAATAAAATCACTTTTAATCCAGAAGTCAATCATCGTGTTTTACTTTGTCATTGTTACCCCCCACCCGAGGTAAGGAACAATCTAAGCAATTAAAACTCGAGTCGATACCAAAAGAGGTTTCGACTTTAAACACATATTATAAAAGAAATGAAATTGCTTACGAAAAAATAGCTCGAGTTAGAAATAAACAGAAAGTCAAAGAGGACTTAGGAAATAAGAATTTATAAAAACGATCGTATAATTCATAAAGATAATATTAAGATCTAATGTTTATTAAAAGCTCCGCCATTTTGCATAATAACAATATAATTTTCATTGTCATGATACCGATGTATTGCAATCAATCGAACCCTAAAATTATTATCGAACCTATTCCTAATAAAAATAAATTAGAACTATAGACATACCCTATAGACAACTAACATTAAGTAATGATACATGGTATCAATATACGGAAGAACAAATTATTATGAAAAAATATTTAAATATAATCTTAATATATAAAAAATCCGTGTCACTGTGTACATATGTTCCGAATAAACTCAAAAACGACTCAACCGATATTCATGAAAATTGGCATATATACGTAATTTGGTCCAACTTAGATGATAGGATAGTTTATATTTCGATTAATGGTCTTAATAATTTATAATTAACAATAAACTGATTGTCAATGTTGATGTTTGTTATTAATCGTAAGTTTCATAAGTCTCAAACAGATGGCGCCTTAAATCAGATTTTTTACAGAAAACTGTCGGACCATCTATTGTGAACTTCTCATAGATGGCGCCACGTTCGATTTTCTTTTTCAACAACATTTTTCAACAACACGTGGTGCAATGCTTTGTATAGTTTTTTTTTTGCAAGATTTCGGGAAAGCTATTTATATTGAAATTTGTATTTTATTATTTTCATTGTATCTAAGATAATGGGGTTCTCACTTACAGACAATATACCTAACAACCTAACCAGCTCTAATAATAAGTTACAAAAATCAATTTAATTGTCAATAGTGAAATTGAAAAATCTACTATATAAAAATAAGTCGGGTTTACCTTCCTGACGCTATAACTCCAGAACGCACGAACCGATTTCCACGGTTTTGCATTCATTGGAAAGGTCTCAAGGTCCGTGAGGTTTATAGCAAAGAAAATTTGGGAAACATTTCAAGAGAAAAGCCATCTGGGGGCGAAACGGAGTTCGCCAGGTTTTCTAGTAAAAGATAAATGTATGGAAAACATACTGAAAGATAATCCAATATGTAACTTTGTAATCAAAGCCATTGAAACAAAACAATTAACAAATAATATTGTCATAACGAAAAACATTCCTAAAACAAAATTATCACATAATTGCAACATGTATAATGTAACACTAAATGGAAACACAATAATTAATTTTGAAAACTGTACAATTTATATTAATGATAATATTTATGAAAATATAATTGTAAATGAAAATTTTATCCTTCCAATTTTTAAAGATATAAAAATCAAGAACATTACTGTTAATTTTACTTTACCTGAACTTCATTACAAAAATATTGAAAATAGAAAAATTCTCGAAGAAATAAAAATAAATCATTTAATAACTAATATCATAACATTTAGTATAATTACAATAATAATAATTGTATGATTAATTGCATTCGTTTACCTCTCTTCAAAAAAGAAACATTCATAGATAAAATAAACAAAAATATTCAACAACTCTCCGAAGAAACGGAAACCCAAGATGCGGGACGCATCATCTAAGAAAGAGGGGAGTTATAATCATGCATCCGCATAGGAAATCAAACCCGAAAGTGCTGATAACGAACATTAAAATATTACTCTGGATTTCATCATAAGATGGATATTACATAACAGCACATCCGTGCTGCCAAATACCCCTCCATCATATTATCATCGATTGCACCGCATCCATCGATTCGGCGATTCAGCAGAACCTTTGTTGGCGATCGTCGCATCATTAGATTAATTAGGTAAGGTTATATTAGAATGATTATTGTATCTTTAGATTTAAATTAGACTTGAACCAAAACGCAACACTTAGTTGCAAAACAATAAACTCGTTTAGGATCTTTTTTAAAAGATCCTCCGAGAAAACAATTGTTTAATTTGTACATATATGCTTCGATGATGGTTTCACGAGTTTCTAGAGAATCTCTCAAGTGTTCTGTCCGTAAAACTAGAACAATTTCTGGATGTTTCTTGAGGTGTCCTTGATGTTTATGTGCGTTTTTGCTTTTATGTTTCAGGAGCTTTACAATGACGACTTTGAATATGTTGCCTGTTCTTACTAGAAATTTTTGCGCTCACAAAAATGAATGAACCCAAAAGAAATGAATTTATATATTCGACCACACGTCATGGACGATTTTTATTGGGAGTCCACTGGCAGAATCATAAGCACTGTGGTCTAGATTAAAAAAATTTGGGGATTCACCGACGTGAATCTGGATGTAGAGAACTGAAGAAGAAATCTGGGTACTAAAAAAAAATCTGGAACTAAAAGTTGTACTTGAATTTGGAATTTGAGAGTTGAAATTTGAAGTTGGAATTTGAGAGTTCTTGTTTGGCCGTTGAATGTTATTTTCTTGAAAGTTTTCTTTTGCAGCTTACAGTCGCGTCGCGTTTCATCGCCAAACCTTTTTTTCTTTAGGATTTCCTGTATAAGACAGCTGCAAACATGACTATATATATATATACTTCTGGAAATGTAGGTACGCTCCATAGAACGTCGTGCAATTTTGCACTTTCGTTTCGCCAAATTAAAGGCAATCGCCTATTAATATTTGGCTAATAAACCTAATAAATAAATGATACATGTATTACTAAATGTAATAAATACATTTTCTTAGTTTTAACTTTCCAAATTAATGGAATATTTCTCAATTGATATGTAAAGTGAAGTGATATGTTCGACGGCCAGACACAAAAAGAATGATGTCTTGCATGTCGCGTCGTCGAATAACAAACTAAAACTACGCAAGAGCCGCCTGTCACGGTAAAATTTACCGCGACAAAGGCTGCTCTTTCAACGTCCCATTCCTCGTTCCTTCCTTTCTACTTTTTTTACAGATGTTTCTTTCAATATATTGAGAGAGAGAAGGGCAACCATGGTCCATCAGCCATCGGTTCTTTCTCTCAATATTTTTGGAAGAGACAAGATTGATCGAAGCGGATAACTAATCCGCTACATAGATGGATAGACGGGCGGTCTAATCCAAAGATGATAGGCGGATGGCCTAGTATGAATCCAAGAGTAGCACGGGTGACACTTGGTCCTCGAATGCTGATGTTACTCCTAGTGAGAATGGCTGTATGCCCAACATACTTTTTTTTTTTGCTTTTTCTATATTGTAAAAGATGGAACGTTTGTGACTTGTTCCCAACTCCCCCAAATCTGCGCATTTGTCGAACGCATAGAGAAAAGTAGTTCCAACAGCGGGATAGTACTGCCATCTTTTCCTTCCAAATGTTTTACTTTTGAATACTTTTATAAACACTCCACCAATTTTCCTTTTTATTTATATAAAAAAAGATCTAGGGGGAAAAATGAACGCGATGGAAAGGATTAAGTTTCTTTTTTTTGTTTTAAAAAATTTTCATTTCGGAGTTGAGTGGGGGCGAACAGGTGGCTGAATGCATCCATTGAATTGCCGCCCACTGGAAGTCATACCAGAGTCCGGCGAATTCAATGATGATGGTGCATAAAGCTTGGGTTTAAAGTGCGAGTAGGATAGGCGGTGGGATCTCAACTGCGTTCGCTCACTTGCGCAAATATGCGGAGTGTTGTTGAATGATGACGCGATCGAGATCCACGCTTTCTGATTGGCCGAAAGCACTAGCACAGGCAAGATGAGAGTCTGGAAGGACACTTCTTACTGATCTTGAAAACGAACCAGAGGTTCAGAGAAAAATTAGAAATGAAAAATTTTTGAAGAAAAAAAAACGAAATTTAATTTTTGGCGAAAAATAAAATTTTAGTGCAGAATATTTGGAATTTAAAATTTTAGAAAGGAAAATTGGTGTAAAGTGGTTGGAGAAAGTGGGGAACAATCACGTTGGAAGTAGGAGATTTTGGCGGAAAAAAAAAATAGATAAGTATAGTGTAAAATAGTGTAATTTGTAAGATTGTGCAAATTTTCCTATTGGTTTTATCTAGTGTTTCATGAGTCTTAGTTACTCAATTTTATGGTGCGTTCGGCATTTGCTAACGTTAAATTCTTTTCCGATAAAGCGGAACACGCGTCCCGTTTAAAATAACGTCTTGTTTCTTTCGGGACATAGTCCTAGCGGTCCATCTTCTTAACGTAATTCGCTAAATTCTTTGTTCTCTCGATTTAAAAAGATCTTGGGTTTTAGACCTACTTCAGTGCAAGGTTTCCCAAGCAAATACCTTCAAAACAAATAAATAGTTTTCAAATCCCAATTTGGGAGAATAAATCTTATCTTTTCATTTCGAAATTTTCACCGTCGGTTTCGCTCCGAAGGTTTGTAATTTCCTTTTATGAAAAAAAATTACTGGCGCCCTTTTTATTTTTCAGGTCATACGCCCCTGTGGCAATCAAGAAATAATTCAATCAATTCAATTGATCGATTAAAATAATTTAATCGATCAATAAAATTAATCGGTGGAACCCACCCCTTGTGATCTAGCCGTGGTGGTAGCATTGGAAGTGCTACCTGTTGCACTTCGAATTCGAACACACCTTATCGTTGTTCTCTTTGGTTCGATATTCGTTCGACAACCAATTCATAATTCGTGTTTTTCCTCGTGTGCCGGTCGCTTTTGTTTTCGTCGTCGTTTAATTGTTAATTAAAAATAAATACATAATATAATTGTTCGGTTTGTCGCGTAAAAGTGCAACAAATTGGCACCCGAACGTGGGGCTTTTTGAAATAAAAAGAAAAATAATAATTCCTTGCCGCGGTGAAAATTAATTAAAAAAAAATTATTATCCCTATCTGCTGTTAATTAATTGTGGTGTTGTTCGTTTAGGGAAGTTTTTGGTTACCTTATTGTGTTCTTTTTACTTTGTTTTTTTCTTTCTTCTACTTTCAGTGTTTGATTAATTAATCTTAAAAAGTGAAAAAGGATATACCTATCCAAGTGAATAGAAAGGAAAAAATGTGTGGCAGTGGCAAGAAGCATTAAAAAAAATAATTTGTTTGGATTGTTGGTCTATATTGGTAATATTGTTGCTGGAATTGAGTGAGTTTTGTTGTTTTTTTTTTACTATCTTCTTTTCCTTTTCATTTATAAACTTTAACTTTTTTTATAATATTATAATTAATAAAAAGTGATAATTTTATATACCTATATACATAAACTTCATAAACTGTACCTATATTTTCATTTCGATTTAAACTTGCGGTTAAATCAAGTATATATGTACGGTTTTGGTTTACGTCACTCTTATTAAAAAAAAAATACTTGCGTTCTCTAGTTTTTTTTGTTGTTTGGAACTTTCCTATATATGTATATATTGGGATCTATAATTTTTTTTCTCATATTTTTTCGTGCATATTTTTTGTTATTGTTGCTTGATAGGTATTTGGACCGAAAAGCGATTCATATATGGTGTGACCATATTTTTTTTTTTTGGTGGTAATAGGAAAATTCTTTTTTTTAATAATCGTTTTTTTTAGAATTTTTTTGTTGGTTTTTTTTTATTTTTTCTGATTTATCCAAAATTTTGGAATAATCTGGTGTGACCATATTCGGGGTGGTAGTCTCAAATCTTATTTTTTTTTAAATAATTTTTTTTGAATTTTTTTTTTTGTTTGCTTTGTTTGACTTAATAAATATATTTTGGATACATTTCGTGCGATCATATTTAGTGTGGCAATTTCAACATTCGGATATTTCGGATTCTCGCGTATAATTTTTTTTTCAATAGTTTTTTTTTTCGTGCTTTAGGAAAAGTTTAAATATTTTAGAAATTGTTTGAACTTTGCTTAAAATAAAGCGGTGCTTTTAGTACTTTTTGTAATCATTCGGTTGATTAATTTTTTTATTTTTTTTTGCGATTTTAAAATAATTTGAAATAGAGGTTCGGACAAACAACTGGGTGTTGATTTGGCCTCTTTATAATTCGGTGAAGACAATTTTCGGTTTTATTTTTATTCCTTGCGCGATTACTTTGAATCTTTTTGTATAAAGCAACCAGCTGGGTGTTGGTATTTTGTTTTATATTATATAAAAAAAAATTTTGAACGTCGGTATTTAACTTTTCGAACCGTTATTTTTTTTTCCTCCTAAAGAAAATTTGAAATGGATGTTTACCCGTTAAACAAAGAGGAACTCTCTTACGAGTTACGCGCCCGCGGATTAAAAGAAGGTACGGTGGAGAACATGAGAGCCACTCTCAGATCTTCACGTATTCTAGAACGTTCGGGATCCATATCATCGGATAGTCCGCACTACCCGTTTTCTTTCGGAGAAGATACCGAGGCGGTTAAGAACAAAATTTTGGAAATTAAGGAACTTTTGAAAGTTCCGCCTAAGAATCCGAAGTCTTCGGAGTATCTTAAGGTTTTGACCAAAATTGAGTGGGCCTTAGTTAGGTTGAATAGGGCTAGGGCGGAGTCGTCGGAAGAAGTCAACGAAGTGGCTGATTGAAGGGGGAGTTATTGCTGTTAATTGCAAAATTATCATAAGGGGATGAAGATACACCACACGATATCGGTAAAGACAAACCGAAAACAAATACGTTGGCAGCAGGGTTGGATGCGTTACCACCTGCACTCGACCAACGAGCGAGTTCAGGATTTCAACGACAGACCGAGGCTTGATTACACCAAGATGAGGTCCGTGACCGGAATCCTGAGCGTATTGAGAAGTGGGATATAAAATTCTCTGGTGAGCGGTGTGGCTCATCAGTGAATGCATTTTTGGAAAGGGTAGAAGAACTTAGGATTTCGCGTGGAGTTTCTGAGGAAAGACTTTTTCGTTCGGCAGTCGATCTTTTCACTGGGAAGGCACTCCTCTGGTTTAGGGCGATTAGGGACTCGATTTCAACTTGGAAGGAATTGGTTAGCGAGATTAAGTTGGAGTTTTTGCCCTCCAACTACGATGACCTCTTATTGGAGGAAGTCAAGCGACGTACCCAAGGGAAGGATGAGTCCATGGGGATTTATATTGCCCTCATGCAGACTCTTTTTAAGAGATTTTTGGAGCTTTTGAGTGAGAATAGGAAATTGTCCATTCTCATGAAGAACATTACTCGATTCTACCAGACGCAATTAGGGTTGGCCGATATCAAATCAGTCAACGAACTCGTTGCGTTGGGTAGAAAGTTAGAGACGATTAGGGCTAATGTAGAAGCTTTTGTTCCTCCTCCTAGTAACCGTGCCAGACAGGCTTTGGAGCCTGATGTTGCCTATGTTGCTTCCGTTCAGGAAACAGCAGCAACAGTTGCAGTTGAAAGAAACCCACCACCTCGTAGACCCATTCGCTGTTTCAACTGCAATAGGGAAGGTCATTTCTCGAATACCTGTTCCGCTCCTAGGAAGTGTTTTGGTTGTGGGGCTGTATGTACAACCAGACGCGATTGTAGGCGTTGCTCGTGAAATGGGCAACGGTCTCTTGGGCCAGCAGGACAAGAGCGCCGTCGTCCAAATTAGTTAGGTCGCCTGCTGACGACCAGCTGGCAAAACAGGTTAGGTTAGGTTTCACGTTAGATAGTAGTGGGGACGATAGACGTCCATATTTGAAAATTAATATTTACGGATTTAGGTTTTTAGGGCTATTAGATTCGGGGGCATCGCGAACAATAGTATGTAGGGACGTTTGGAAAATTTTAAGAGATTTAGGGTTACAGTTGAAGAAAACAAACATTAGTCAGGTACAATTAGCAGATGGTGCAGGTGTAGGAGTTTTAGGGACAGTTAGCTTACCAATAGTAGTAGAAGACAAATCGGTCTTGATGGAATGTTTAGTGATACCTTCGCTCCCACATGCAATGATTCTTGGTGCAGATTTTTGGGGACTATCGGGAATCGTCCCGGATCTTCGATCAGGCATGTGGAGCTTTTCAAACCAGGAGATGGTGGCTTCGATTTGTAGCTCGTCTATTACAGAAGAGTCTGAATTAGACGATGAGCAGAGGGCTAGGCTGAACACCTTAATTGAGGATTTGTTCAAGAACATGCCGGAAGGGTTAGGAGTTACTAATAGGGTAGAACATATTATTCGGACGACACGTCAGAACCTATTAAACAAAGGTATTATCCGGTGTCACCGGCAATGCAGGTCCACATCGACAAGTCCCTTAAGGAAATGTTCGATGAAGATGTGATTGAAAAATCAAACAGCCCTTGGCTTCTCCAATAGTTTTAATAAAGAAAAAGGATGGTACCTTAGGGTTTTGGGTCGATTATAGGAAATTAAATCAGGTTACAGATAGGGATGCTTATCCACTTCCAATTATTTCTGCGATTTTGGATAAGCTTAGGAATGCTAGGTTTCTAACTTCTTTGGACATTAAGTAAGCTTATTGGCAGATTCCGATGTCGGAAGAATCGCGAAAGTTTACAGCTTTCACGGTTCCCGGCAGAGGTTTATTCCAATTTAAGCGCATACCTTTCGGCTTACACAATGCCCCTGCAACATGGCAGAGGTTCATTGACAGCGTTTTAGGACCAGAGTTGGAGCCATTCGTTTTCGTGTATCTGGACGATATTATTATCGTTACAGATACATTCGAAAACCATTTAGAAATCCTTAATGAAGTTCTGAAAAGACTTCATGAAGCAGGATTAGAAGTAGGGAGAGATAAATGCAACTTTTGCAGACCATCTCTCAAATTTTTAGGTTATGTTGTAGATCGTAACGGATTACATGTTGATCCAGAAAAAGTTGAAAGTATGATTAGGATACCTGCACCCAAAAACGTAAAAGAGGTTAGGAGTTTTGTAGGGACCGTTTCATGGTACAGGCGCTTCGTACCAAATTTTGCTACATTGGTTAGGCCCTTAACAGATTTGCTCAAGAAAAGCAAAAAATTCATCTGGACACAGGAATGCGAAGATTGTTTTAGGAAAGCTAAAGAATGCTTAATAACGGCTCCCATTTTGACATGTCCCGATTTTAATCTTCCGTTTGTGGTCCAAACAGACGCATCAGATTACGGTATCGGGGCCGTACTTACACAAACTTTTGAGGAGGGGGAAAAAGTAATTTGTTACTTAAGTAGGTCTCTTAATAGAAACGAGAGAAATTACTCCACTACCGAAAAGGAGTGCTTAGCAGTTTTGTGGGCGGTTGAGAAGTTGCGGCCGTATATTGAAGGCGTTCATTTTACGGTCGTAACAGATCATTACTCATTGGTTTGGTTGAGTAATCTCAAAGATCCACAAGGTAGGCTTGCGCGCTGGGCAGTTAGGCTCCAGCAGTTTGATTTTCAAATCATTCACAGTAAGGGCAAAGATCATGTCGTGCCTGACATGTTGTCTCGTGGAGTTCCAGTAGTGGCTGGGATTTCTGATGAGGATTCGGACCCTTGGGTGGCGAAAATGATTTTGGACGTTGAATCCAACCCGTTAGTTTTTCCGGCCTGGAGAGTAGATAGTGGCCATTTGTATAAATTCATCAAATCGAATCATGTGGTAGTACATGAAAATAACGATGAATGGAAATTGGTAGTGGGTAAGAAAGATAGGTTAGGTATTCTTAGAGAGTGTCACGATAGTGCATTAGCTGGACATATGGGAGTTAGGAAAACGTTTGCGAGAATAGGAGCAAAATATTATTGGCCTAAGATGAGGGATGATATAACTTAACTAGGTATGTTAGGAAATGTAGTATTTGTCAAAGTGTGAAACCGATCAACGATAAGCCAGCAGGTCTTATGACTGAAAGAGTAGGAGCATCTTCTCCGTGGGAGATGATCAGTGTGGACTTAGTGGGTCCTCTGCCCAAATCTAGCAAAGGTTTTATGTACATCCTCACAGTAGTAGATTATTTAACAAAATTTCCACTTTTATTTGCGTTGAGGTCTGCCACTGCAAAGGCAGTGTGCAAGGAGTTAGAAGATAACGTTTTTCCTTTGTTTGGGGTTCCAAAGATTGTCATTTGCGACAATGGTCCTCAGTTCAAGAGTAGGGAACTTAGAGCACTCTGTGATGGATATTCTTCGAAGATTAGGTTTACTCCACATTATCATCCTCAGGCTAATCCTGCGGAGAGGATTAATCAGATAATTAAAACAACTTTAAGGGCATACGTTTCGGAGAATCACCGAATTTGGGATTCTCAGTTAGCTAAAGTAGCTTGTGCCATCCGCACATCCCAACACGAAGTTTTAGGAATTACCCCTTATTATGCAAATTTTGGAAAGGAGATGTCTACCAGTGGTGTAGACACAATAGGAATTAGTAATGAGGTGCTAGATAGGGAGAATAGTGAACAATCGTTAGGAGATGTAGGTGAAAGATTTAGGAAGCTTAGGGCTGATATTGCTGCAAAGTTACAGGCATCTCAAAGAAATCAACAGGCGCATACAATCTCAGGAGGCGAGATATTCAATATCTCCCAAATGATGTTGTATGGCGGAGAAATTTTGTCCTTTCGGACGCTGCAAACTACTATGCGGCAAAGTTGGCACCAAAATTTGTGGGCCCATTTAAAATCTTGAAAAGATTGTCTCCCTGGACTTATGTTCTGGTAGACGATAGTAGTAAAGATCGTGGCACTTGGCACACAAAAGATCTGAAACCTTTCACTTCTTTATCTGAAAACGATTATGTCTATAAGTCCCAATTAGAGTAAATTTCGGTTAAATAGTGAAGTTTTTGTTTTGTTTATTTTTCATTTTATTTTGCTACATGGACTTCGCCATATTTGGCCTGATGGATTCCTTTTACCAGGTCCAGCCGTAGGAAATTGTTTACCTTTTCGTAAAGGCAAACACATTTCCAAGGAGGAAAGGGTGGAGTTGTCACGGTAAAATTTACCGCGACAAAGGCTGCTCTTTCAACGTCCCATTCCTCGTTCCTTCCTTTCTATTTTTTTTACAGATGTTTCTTTCAATATATTGAGGTTCTTTCTATCTATATTCTATATTTTTGGAAGAGACAAGATTGATCGAAGCGGATAACTAATCCGCTACATAGATGGATAGACGGGCGGTCTAATCCAAAGATGATAGGCGGATGGCCTAGTATGAATCCAAGAGTAGCACGGGTGACACTTGGTCCTCGAATGCTGATGTTACTCCTAGTGAGAATGGCTGTATGCCCAACATACTTTTTTTTTTGCTTTTTCTATATTGTAAAAGATGGAACGTTTGTGACTTGTCCCCAACTCCCCCAAATCTGCGCATTTGTCGAACGCATAGAGAAAAGTAGTTCCAACAGCGGGATAGTACTGCCATCTTTTCCTTCCAAATGTTTTACTTTTGAATACTTTTATAAACACTCCACCAATTTTCCTTTTTATTTATATAAAAAAAGATCTAGGGGGAAAAATGAACGCGATGGAAAGGATTAAGTTTCTTTTTTTTGTTTTAAAAAATTTTCATTTCGGAGTTGAGTGGGGGCGAACAGGTGGCTGAATGCATCCATTGAATTGCCGCCCACTGGAAGTCATACCAGAGTCCGGCGAATTCAATGATGATGGTGCATAAAGCTTGCGTTTAAAGTGCGAGTAGGATAGGCGGTGGGATCTCAACTGCGTTCGCTCACTTGCGCAAATATGCGGAGTGTTGCTGAATGATGACGCGATCGATGCACTAGGGCATTAAAAAAAAAGAAGAGGTCTCCCAGGCAAGATGAGAGCCTGGAAAGACACTTCTTACTGATCATGAAAACGAACCAGAGGTTCAGAGAAAAATTAGAAATGAAAAATTTTTGAAGAAAAAAAAAAAACGAAATTTAATTTTTGGCGAAAAATAAAATTTTAGTGCAGAATATTTGGAATTTAAAATTTGGAAAGGAAAATTGGTGTAAAGTGGTTGGAGAAAGTGGGGAACAATCACGTTGGAAGTGGGAGATTTTGGCGGAAAAAAAAATAGATAAGTATAGTGTAAAATAGTGTAATTTGTAAGATTGTGCAAATTTTCCTATTGGTTTTATCTAGTGTTTCATGAGTCTTAGTTACTCAATTTTATGGTGCGTTCGGCATTTGCTAACGTTAAATTCTTTTCCGATAAAGCGGAACACGCGTCCCGTTTAAAATAACGTCTTGTTTCTTTCGGGACATAGTCCTAGCGGTCCATCTTCTTAACGTAATTCGCTAAATTCTTTGTTCTCTCGATTTAAAAAGATCTTGGGTTTTAGACCTACTTCAGTGCAAGGTTTCCCAAGCAAATACCTTCAAAACAAATAAATAGTTTTCAAATCCCAATTTGGGAGAATAAATCTTATCTTTTCATTTCGAAATTTTCACCGTCGGTTTCGCTCCGAAGGTTTGTAATTTCCTTTTATGAAAAAAAATTACTGGCGCCCTTTTTATTTTTCAGGTCATACGCCCCTGTGGCAATCAAGAAATAATTCAATCAATTCAATTGATTATTGATCGATTAAAATAATTTAATCGATCAATAAAATTAATCGGTGGAAACCACCCCTTGTGATCTAGATCTGCTACCACCAGCATTGGAAGTGCTACCTGTTGCACTTCGAATTCGAACACACCTTATAGTTGTTCTCTTTGGTTCGACATTCGTTTGACAACCAATTCATAATTCGTGTTTTTCCTCGTGTGCCGGTCGCTTTTGTTTTCGTCGTCGTTTAATTGTTAATTAAAAATAAATACATAATATAATTGTTCGGTTTGTCGCGTAAAAGTGCAACACGCCGGCTACTTGGAATTACATGAGAATGGAACAAACTAAAAACGTGGAATTGTCAGTTCAGAATGAAACGAATTTATGTTTAAGGTGTGTTTCCATTCGTGAGTATTTTCTTATTGGGGTGTGTTTTCTTAGGTGATTTCTTGTTGGAAGGAATTAGACGCCGATTAAACGACGATCAAACGCCAGTGAACGAGTCAACCGATGAATGTTATTCACAAAAGAATAAAAGAATCGCTAGATCAGTCCCATAAAAATTATGAAAAGACCTATAATCTTAGGAATAAAGGTCGACTCTATAAAGTAGGACTAAACGTCTTCAAAAGAAATTTTATTCTTAGTGATGCAACGAAAAACAGAAACGCAAAGTTATGTCCGGAGTTCGTACCAGCTATAGTGAAGAATATTGTGGGAAACAGTTTGTACGAACTGACCGACCCAAGTGGAAATAGTCTTGGTGTAGTGCATGCCAAGGACATACGAGAGTAGAATTTTGTTGATAAGTTTCATAAAGTAAAACTATGTATCTTCTTTTCAAATCATTTGAGTGGCTTTTTTCTCTCCCAATTTTTTTTGTAACTATAAGCTGCGAAAAATTGAAAAGTTGTGTATGAAGTATTAGCTTTGTATATGAAATATATAGTTTTCATATACAAAGGTAATAGCCACCTCCCAGAACAAATATTTTTTTTTCTTGCATGCAATTTTCTTTTCTTATTGGCACTTGGTACCACGGCACCTGGTAGTCAACGCGTGAACCCTGAATTGGAGATACATTTTTTTTCGATTTGACGTTCAATGTATTTCCCATAAGAAAAAACCAAAAAAGGGTTCGAAAAACATTAATTTTACTAATAGAATTCATATGAACGGGTATAAATATTATGATTGTAAAAACATAACAAAATGTGTTTTTTTTTGCAAATCAGGTGAAAATATATAAAAAAATAAATAATCCTGCGTAATTTACCCTCAAAAACTTTAAACAAATCATATGTTTTTTTTTATTTTTACATTTTTTTTTGATTGTTTCTTTATTTATATATATTACTTATCGCACTAATTTTAATTGTTTATCACGAATATGTGTTTTGGTTATCAACTATGGTTGAGAATCAGTCACAAAGTTTAACAATTCAATCGAACCAAAATAGCTTCCATTTTTTTTTTTAAAAGTATTTGTTAATGTTTCCTTGCGATTTTTCACACTTTTTGAGGACAAATTACACACGATTATTTATGTTTTTTGATATATTTTCCACCTGATTTAGATATAAACATATTTTATTATGCTTTTACAATCATAATATTAATACGCGTTCATATAAATTCTATTAGTTAAGTTATAATATTTCAAGCCCTTTTCTGGGTTTTTCTTATGGGAAATACATTGAACGTCAAATCGAAAAAAAACTATCTTCAATTCCGGGTTCGTATGCTGACTTCCAGGGGGCGTGGAACGCAACTTACCAAATGTCAATAACTATACTTAATGGCCGCGACTGAACCCTGCCACCCATGAAAGTTCAGTCAAGTAATGTATCGATTTTCTGTAATCGATTTTTGTTGTTTCGATTTCATATCGTACCTGCTGACCAACCTGTCTTTGACATGGCAACTAAACTTCCATTTTGAAGAAAACCTCCAAGAAGTCAAGATCTCTGATCCTCTGATCTCCAGCCACATAGAAAAAAAGAAGAATCGATCGCAAAGCCAAATAAAATTCGAAATCCTTAAAATGAAGGAGACAAGTTTTTATTAGAGTTTGAAACTCGTATATTCAATACAAACTTTAATACAAATTAAAGTTATACAATTGCTTTGAAGCGACAAGTGAATCGAGCTTCGCAAGTTAGAAGAATTTGAGAAGTGGCCACAAAAGTTAGTGCTTTTATGAAAGCAAATAGTCAAAATTGTTTTTTTTTTGTTTTTTTTTTATAGCTTCAACTACTCGTTTTTTTAATGTTATAATTAGCTATAAAAGTCTGTCCGTGCGTCCGCTGTAAAGAAGGCTAGCCCATAGCCATTGTATATGAATTTAGATAGTACTATCATCAGCACGTTCCACACGTCGGCCCCTGGCGATCACACAACGAACTAATTTTCTGGTTGCTGTTTCTGTGTGTATACAAGTGCGCCCCAGACGACCACACAACACGACTAAAAATCATCGTGATGATAGTACTATAAGTTTTATATATAATGCCCATAGCCCGAATCCGAGTGTTTATCAAAGCTTTTTCATCTGGTGCTGGTGCTCTAACTCACCGTCACGTTTGTGGCTGGAGCTCTAAAGAAGTGGTTTGAGTCGGCACAAAAGCCTAAGATCTTAGATAGGGTAAGCTACACAAAATCGCCGAACTATATTTCCAACTACAGGAACATTTTTGTGTATGGGACTGACACGTCCAAAACAAGATTTATAGGAAACTTGGTAAGATCCTACGAATCCTACATTAAAATCTCGACCAGGAGAAAATTATCAATATAACCCGTGTGCGCAGGACATCTGCTGGCTGGTGCGTAGAAAGTGCTCCCAAGGCCACGTTGGCGTCTACGTCGACGCACAATGGACCAGCCAGCGTGCATTGTATATATAACCTAATAGTACTACTATGGAACACGATTTTAAGTTACCTTTCTCTCTCTTTTGGTGGCGCTGGTGTTGCCTAAAAAGCAGATTGGAGAGATCGAAATGAAGGTAGGCCTAAAGAATATAGAATAGGTTATAGAGTGAGAGGAATAATTATTTTGATTCTGACAGTTGCTGACAACAATTAGGCAGGGTAAAGGAGATAGGTGAGCCAGCTAATTGGTGTTATGGCAACAAGGGGAAAATGAAAAGAATTTATTGGGCTGTGAATTTATTCAACGGTTTTTTTTTGCATTTTTCATATATGTAGAAGTATAGATATAGCTATGTACATTATTTTCAATTTTCAAATAATTTCGTATATTTTATTTGATTCTGTGAGATTTGAGATATTATGAGAGCTATGTTGCAAATTTTCATGTCTTACAGATACATTTAAACTTTTTTTTTCTTGCTTGTGATAAAATTTACTATACGTATTTGGTTTTTGTGAACTACATATGTACCTTGACAAATTTCCTGTTTTACAGAAACGTTTATATTTTTTTTTTCTTGCAAGTGATAGAATTCATTGTATATGGAATCTATTATATATACAATGTAGAATTATTGTAGGTACAATACGTATTTGGTTTTTGTCATTTGGTTACAGTGATATAGGTATAGGTAGTTACATGATATCCTTTTAATTTCACAAATCTGAAGAAATGACCATTTGAAATTTAAAAGGATAACAAAATTGATGTACCTAAAATCACTAAATATAGCTTATGCAACAGTTTTTTATTTTTAATTTACTGCTTAAAAAAGGTTTCCGTGCGAATTTCCATCAGTAAAATTAAAAAAAGTTTTTTAGAAAAAAATATTTGCTTGAAAGAAAATTTCTTGAACAAATTCAAATACATATTTTTAAAAATAAACGTTTGTATATTCATTTTTCAGTAAATTTAAAATATCACGTCAATTTTCAAAAGTAAAAAGTAAATTTGAGATACCACGTGAATTTTAGTATTTTAAGCAAATCGAAAAATTTCACCTGAATTTTCAGTTTAAATAATTTTCAGGTGAATTTTTGGAAATCAAATGAAGTTAAAAATTTCACGTGGATAGTTCTCAATGAAATTTTAAAAGTTTTAATTATTTAAAAAAATTTCATAGTTTATAGGTTTAACCTTTTTCTTTTAATTTTCCTGTGGATTTTTTCGTAGTTTTCAAAGAAATTTAAAATTTCTAGTGAATTTTCGAGAAATTTCACGTGAGTTTTCAAAAAAAAACACCGAACTTTAAAAAACACGTAGTTTTAATATTCCAGGTTAATTCTCAAGAAATTACATTATTTTATAAATTTCAAGTGAATTTTCAAAAAAAAAACACGGAACTTTAAGAAGCACGTAGTTTTTAAAAAACTTACTTAATTTTACTATTCTAGGTATATTTCCAAAGAATTAGAACATTTTATAAATTTCACGTCAATTTTCCAAAAACACGTCATTTTATTGCTCACTGTTTTTATATTTTACGGGTATTTTAAGAATTCTTGGATTTTCAAGTCCTAAACAAATTTTAGATATCGCGTGAATTTTCAAAAGAAATTAATAATTTTAAATTTTCACGGTGATTTTTATGTTTCTTAAGTAAATTAAGACTTTGACGTGAATTTTTAAAGTTCTTAAGTAAATTCGGAAAAACTGAATATCAGTCTTTTCTTCCGCCTACCAGACCACTGTAGCGTGTTCCAAGCGGAAATTCTGGCGATTAAGGAAGTTCTTTCTTGGCTCAGAGAAAACGTAATATCCAACACGGATATTCGGATCTTCTCAGACAGCCAAGCGGCTATTAAATCTCTTGCCCATGTGTCCTCAAAATCAATCACGGTCCGAGACTGCCAATCATCCCTTAGGGAGATGTCTGAGCAGTTTGATATTCACCTCATTTGGGTGCCGGGACACAGAGACATTCAGGGCAATTGCAGGGCGGATGAACTCGCCAAACAAGGAACAATCACTCCTCTGCAACCAGAAAGGAACATTATAGGCATGCAGATCGCTACATGTAAACTCATGCTAAAGCAGGATGCTTTAAAGAAAACCAACCTCAGATGGACTCAGAGTAATACCTGCCGGGTGACCAAACAAATATGACCGTGTATAGACTTGAAACGTTCAAAAGGGTTGTTTAACTTAAATCGTCTGCATATTAGCTCCATCATAGGAGTTCTTACAGGGCACTGCTTAATAGGTAGACACGCTATTAGAATGGGCGTGTTCTCCAACGATTTCTGCAGGAGTTGCATGGACGAAGAAGAAGAGGACACTGTTCAACATCTCCTTTGCACCTGCCCTGCTCTCTCTGTCAGAAGAAAACTCCATTTAGGAGAATTCTTCTATAAGGACACTAGTGACTTAGTGAAAACGGACGTTAAAAGTCTATTCCAATTCATTAGGAGCTCCGAGTGGTTCAACTAGTAAGTTGCAAACTTGCTATTTTTTCTATCCTTCTTATGGTATCACAATGGACCCATTAGGGTCTAAGTGTGTCGAGGTTTTTCTAGCCGACAGCCATTTAAACCTAACCTAACCTAAGTAAATTCAAAATTTCATGTTAATTTATTAATTTTAAAAATTAACGTGAATTTTAAACATCTTCAATAACTCACGTTTCAATTTGAAAACATTACTTGAATTTTCAAATACCTAACTGAAAAAATATTTAAAATTTACTTCAATTTTCCATAGCAATATTTTTTTATATCGACTTTCAATAATTTTAAAATATCACGTAAGTATAAACAACTACGTAAAATTAAAAAACAATTGATAAAATATTAAGAAATTCCTTTCATAATTACTTCAATTTTCAAGAAAAAATATAATTAAAATAATCTTAAAAATATTTTTCTATGTGCAAAGTGACGAAGTGCATACGGGCCTTTTGCTTGAAAAATTTCAAAACAAAATCGTTTTTTCTTCACGAATTTTCATTGCCCATTCCTTACCTACCTAGCAAAAAAATTCAAATAATTCCCCTTTGCAAAAAAGAAATGAAGAAAAAAGTCTTTTTTCCTAACTCCCTCCAACTCCCATAAATTTACATTGCAATTTTATACATCGTTCTCTATCCTCTGTTATTTCCTCAACACTCATATTTATTATTCTTTTTCTTTGTGACTACCCCACTTTCAAGTCTACGCTCGTCTCCACTTCAGGTTGGAAAAAGCTTCCGTCCGTCTCATCAGAGGTCGCGTCGTTCGTTCCTCTTCATAGTAGTACTATTCCATTTCATATACAATGCAGCGTGTTATTGAGATTTCGATTTGGTTCGAGATTCACGAGTAGGTTGAGGTATCAACAACAAAAAAAGGAGCCTTAGGTTGATCTGAGCTCGACCACGTGCCGATATCGTATTATATCGAGACACATTTATATATCCAGCTGCATACCGATATATATATCCACTTGTTTTGTTTGAACGTACCCGCTGCGTACATTAATTTTTCCGCTATCCATAGCTGTACAATTACTGGGGATATATACTGTAGTATTCTGCTAAGGGTTCGCAATAAAAACTTTTACTTTATTTCTTAACTTCTTCTTATTACATTTAAAATAAAACACACTTTACTTCAATTGAAATCACTTTTATTAACCACTGGCACAACAGTAGGCAACACTTTACACGAACTTTATTCTTTCACTTTCAAAAATAAACTGTGTCCAATCGGTAGCGCCATCAAACTTATATAGGGAAATATCTGGTTCTGGTCTAATCTCGAAAGCAATAGAAAGCTCTGGAACCTATATCCTTTGTATATGAAAACTATAGTACTATCATGGCGAATATTTTTTAGGGTTGCAAAGGTCCTGGTGGTGGCGCTGCAAAATGTAAAAGTCATTACACTTTGTATATGAAAACCTTTGTATATGAAAACTATAGTACTATCATGGTGGAAGTCGAACGGGGCGACATCTAATTTACCTATGCAACCCTTACTCTTTTTTTTTTGCGGAGAGCTTACGGAGGTTTTAAATGATATTTATTGATATTTTTTGGATGCAATAATCCAAAAAATAGTCTACTCTTGCCCCTACCACCAATTTTCGACGCTTAAAGACTCCCCAAATCGAATTTTACACCTCACATTTTGCAGCGCCACCACCAGGACCTCTGCAACCCTAAAAAAAACTCGCCATGATAGTACTATAGTTTTCATATACAAAGATGAAAACTATAGTACTATCATGGTGGAAGTCGAATGGGGCGACATCTAATTTACCTATGCAACCCTTACTCTTTTTTTTTTGCGGAGAGCTTATGGAGGTTTTAAATGATATTTATTGATATTTTTTGGATGCAATAATCCAAAAAATAGTCTACTCTTGCCCCTACCACCAATTTTCGACGCTTAAAGACTCCCCAAATCGAATTTTACACCTTACATTTTGCAGCGCCACCACCAGGACCTCTGCAACCCTAAAAAAAACTCGCCATGATAGTACTATAGTTTTCATATACAAAGGGTAAACCACATCATTGATTCTTTTCACCACAGTTTATGGGCCCTCCGAGTTTTGTTGGAGTTTTGGTGATAGTCCCTTTTGTCTATGAGGATTGTAAAACCACACAAGGTCTCCTTCTTGAAATCCCGTTGCTGTCGCTCTTGCGTCGTATCTTGTTTTCATCCGATCACTAGACAATTTCATATTTGTCCTTGTTCATTGATGAATGTCAATAAGCCTTTCCTCTGTTCCCTTTGAGTCATTTGGATGACAACCAAATTTCACTTCACTTGGCAGCCGTATAGTTGATCCGAACAGGATTTCCGATGGTGTTTTTCCTGTCGAGCTATGGGTTGCACTTCGATATGCCATAAGGAACAATGGGATATGTCGGTCCCAGTCTCGTTGGTAGTCGCCGACAACCTTAGACAGATGTTCTTTAAGCGTTCTGTTGAATCGTTCAACCATCCCATCAGACTGTGGATGTAGCGGTGTTGTTCTTGTCTTTTTAATGCCAAGGAGCGAGCATACTTCCTGAAAGACTTTAGATGCGAAGTTCATTCCTTGGTCAGAATGAAGCTCCATGGAAACGTCGAACCTGCTTACCCAATTGAAGACCATTTGATCCACAACTGTTTTGGTTTCTTGGTTTAGGATGGTAAACGCTTCAGCCCACTTTCTGAAATAATCCATGACTGCAGGGATATATCGGTTTCCGTTGTTAGTTTCAGGAAAAGAACCCACGACGACGTCTATTGCAATTCTCTCAAAAGGTGTGCCCACATTATACTGCTGCATTTTACTTTGAATTTTACTACCGGGTCCCTTACTAGCAGCACAAGTATCACATTTTCGGCACCATCTTTCGACGTCATCTCTTGCATGTAGCCAGTAGAACCGTTGTCATACCTTTTCCAGCGTCTTATTCACTCCCAAATGACCTCCAGAAGTTCCGTCTTGCATCTCTTGAAGTACGTCGTTAACCTTTAACCGAGGTACGACTAGCTGCATCACATAAGATTTACCATCTGCGGATTCCTACTTACGCCTTGATATCCCTTCTTGCACATGAAGTGAGTCCCATTGTGCCCAATATGCTTTGAGAGCCAGACTTCGGTCGGAGATATCACACCATTCTGGTTTCTCTTGGTGTTCTTTCCAGGCAAGAATGGGTTCGATATCCGGATCTTCTTGTTGGGCTGTTCTGAGTTCTTCGTTGTTCCAGCCATAAATGGGGTTAGCTCTTGTTCGTTGGACGATGACTATTTCCTTTTCTTCTTGGCGTGTGCAATGCTTACAATCTGGTTTGCATGGTCACCGGGATAGCGCGTCTGCGTTTGAATGCAGCTTTCCTCTTCAATGTTGAATCTCATAGTCATACGTATGCAACCTTTCGATCCATCTTGCTCCTTTACTTTCTGGATTTTTGAAGTTTAAAAGCCAATTCAGCGCACCGTAATCTGTTCGAAGGTGTATGTACTTATGGTAGTGCTTTGTTGCCGATATCAGAGCGAGAAGTTCACTTCTTGTAACGCAATAATTCCTTTCTGGCTTCGAGAGTACCTTGCTGTAATAAGCGACAACTTTTTTCCTCTCCGTAATGTACAGCTCCAATTTCAATGTTACTTGCATCAGCGTCGATGAAAGGTTTTCCTGGAGTTGGATAAGCCAGTACAGGCGCATTACATACACGCAGTTTCAGTTCTTGAAGGCTTTTTTCGCACTCATCTAAACATTTAAACGGCTTCCCCTTTTCAGTAAGGTGATGCAAGCTTTTGGCGATCCTAGCAAAATCCTTCACGAAACGCCGATAATATGTGGCCAGAGCAAGAAAGCTCCGGAGTTGATGTTTGTCCTGAGGCGTTGGCCAATTCTTTATAGTGTCAACTTTCTCAGGATCAGTTTTTACTCGTTGGGATGAGATGATATGTCCTAAATATTTAACTTCGGTCTTAAAAAGCACACATTTCTTAGGAGTTAACCTTAGGTGTGCTTCTCGAAGCCTATACAGCTTTAAGGTTTTAGACCAGGCAAGATTTCTAAGTTAGTCCATGTAGAACGCACTCCATCAAACGCTCAAAAGTTGCTGGAGCGTTGCATAGTCCGAATGGTATCAATTTAACTGCCACAGACCGTTTTCTGTGGAGAATGCCGTCTTTTCCCGATATTCTGGTTGATTTTCGACTTGCCAATAACCGCTCTTCAAATCCAAAGTTAAGAACCATTAGTAATCGCGGATACAGGTTCACAGTGCCCAACTATTTCTCCCTTCTTGAGCTTAATTTCGTACGGTTTGATGTTTAGTATCCTTACAGACACCATGTTGTTCTTTTGTGTCACCAGTCTTCCCTATCATGATGTTTTGGGAACGTTGTTCCGCATCTGGTTCCACCATGAGGTATCGATGGCTTCTAAAGTCGCCCTTTAGTTTCGTCCACACGAATACTTCCAAAGAAGCAGGCAAGCAAATGTATTCTTCGATGACGGTCCTGATAGTTGTTGAGTTTTCGTTGCCATAGACCATTGGAATCTCCACATTTTGGTACTTAAGAACTTGCTTACCAGTATCCAAAATTATTCCATGCTCCTTCATGAAGTCGATTCCAACGATGCACTCGTCACATATATCCGCTACCAGGAATAGGTGTGAAAACTCCTGTTCTGCCAAACGGATCATAAGACGAACCCCACCATACACTTTTGCTGCCTCTCCTTTGGCGGTCTTCAGATGGTAGCTCTTGGTGTTGTGTAGCAAAGATATCTTGACCAAGTCTTTTCGTACAATGGAGGCGATGGCACCGGTGTCGATTGTAGCCAAGTGTTTCTTATTGCCTCCACTGTCAGACTTTTGTTGTCTCGTTTAGTCTGTGAGACTTGGATAGTGTTTCTGGGGCCATCAATACCAGAAACCAGCTTCTGCCCCTCGAAGTCGTTTCCCGTCTGGGAAACAAGTTGAGCAGGAGTGTTGGTACTATTGCTTGGTTGTTCTCAAGCGTTGGTCCTGCTTCCACAATGTTGGCATGCAGCTCTTTTCGGTGGTAATCTGCACTGCCGCTCGAGATGTCCGGTTTTCTACAATTCTAGCATC
Source organism: Syrphus vitripennis (assembly GCA_958431115.1). Lineage (NCBI taxonomy): Eukaryota > Metazoa > Arthropoda > Insecta > Diptera > Syrphidae > Syrphus > Syrphus vitripennis. The sequence goes on along the minus strand of OY288110.1, from coordinate 53,400,352 downwards.
GAGAAAGTCCTTCACGCTTGCTTCTTTGGAATGCGATTTTCTGACAAGAGCATTCTTCAACTTCCACATCTCTGACTCGATGAACTACATGGCAAGCTTGTTCTGCTGCTTCCATAGTCAGAGCAAACGCTAAAGCTTCAGGAAGCGTACGTTTTCCAGCAGTTCGAATTGCTCGCTGTAAGTTGATGTCAGATACAGAACGGATGAAGGCTTCTGTTGCAAGTTGGCTGACGATTTCATCCCCTGCAGCTGGATATGCGATATGCGCCAACCGTTCAGTATCCGCTTGAAGTTGTTGCAGAGTTTCTCCTCTTTTTGGGCTCTAGTATTCAGTTGGACGCGGAAGACAACTTGCATATGGCAATCTCCAAAGCGTTTGTGTATGGTCTGAACAGGAGCACTGAACTTACCATTTTTATCTGCTGGAATGGTTTGCAGAAGTTCAGCAGCAGATCCTCTGAGAGCAACCGTCAGAGCTATAAATTTGTCTTCTTCATCTCAACCATTTGTCGCTGCGACTGCCTCACACTTTTTTTTTGGATCGACCAAGAAGTTTGCCCGTCAAAAGTCGGTGGGTGTACTTCCTTCTTCTTTGGGTAATCGCCAACACTTTCCCTAATCTTAATTTTTCGAACTTTGTCAAATTCGTCAGTTATGCTTTGTATTTTCCCTTCGAATTTTTCCAGAACGCTCTCGAGTTTTGAAAATTGTTTTTCGAAGCAATCAAAATGTCCATTAATAGTAACGAACTTGTTCTCAAAGGCAAGCTTACCTTCGATGAGAGTCTGCTGATCTTCTAAAAGGTTCTTTTGTTGTTTTTTCATTTGTTCAAGAAGGTTCTCTTGTTCACACTTTTGTTGTTTTTCCATTTGTTCGAAAATATTCTTTTGTTATGTACGTTGTTCTTCGAGTTTGCCAATGAGAAGTGCCATCATTGCCGACAAGTCGACACCAGTACTTACTTGTTCTTCAGGCATTTCTATTTCGAATAGGAATGTGTCTGGGTCTTCTCCACGTTGACTTAAATCCTCTTGCAGACGAATTATGAAGTTACCTTTTCTTCTAGCAGTAGGAAGGCCTCGTTTATTCAGCTCTGCCTTTAGTTCAACACAATTCAATTCATTCACTGTCTTACCCATTTTCCTTTTATTTTTCTTCTTTATTCACAGTCACTTTTTGTCTTTGTTTTATCGAAACACACACACGTATATATTTTTTTTTTTATCACCACAAATTATCTGAATGCACAGACAACAAAAGTTTTTATCCCACTTCTGACACCAATGTAATATTCTGCGAAGGGTTCGCAATAAAAACTTATTTACTTTATTTGTTAACTTCTTCTTATTACATTTAAAATAAAACACACTTTACTTCAATCAAAATCACTTTTATTAATCACTGGCACAACCGTATGTATCACTTTACACAAACTTTATTCTTTCACTTTCAAAAATATACTGTGTCCAATTGGTAGCGATATCAAGCTTATATAGGGAAATATCTAGTTCTGGTCTAATCTCAAAAGCAGTAGAAAACTCTGGAACCTGTATCTCGATCTTTCTATTCTGACAGATAGATGGAATAATTCCCCTTTCGGGCTTTGACATTCACCAATGTTCAAAAAAGCTCATTCAAAGCTGATTCACAACTCACAGCAGGTTGTTCTAAATGGTAGATGGCGTTGTCATCGCATTCGAGAATCGATATAGTTCGAATGTAAAAGTCATTACAATTTGTATATGAAAACTATAGTACTATCATGGTGGAAGTCGAATGGGGCGACATCTAATTTACCTATGCTACCCTTACTCTTTTTTTTTTGCGGAGAGCTTATGGAGGTTTTAAATGATATTTATTTATATTTTTTGGATGCAACAATCCAAAAAATAGCCTACTCTTGCCCCTACCACCAATTTTCGACGCTTAAAGACTCCCCAAATCGAAGTTTACACCTCACATTTTGCAGCGCCACCACCAGGACCTCTGCAACCCTAAAAAAAACTCGCCATGATAGTACTATAGTTTTCATATACAAAGCATTACATTATAATTCAAAAGTAGTTCTTTACAATACTTTTATATACGCTACGTACAGCTGCGACCTCGACCTATCCGAAATACTTACCTGCTATACATACCTATCAACCACTATCCTCGTCCAGCAACAGCATCAGCATCCATCATCCTCGAAATCCGGCATCCAACTAACCTAGTTCTAAGTTAGGCTTAAGTTTTTTTTTATGCAAAGAACGTCGTAAAAATCAAGATCCACAAAAAGGTAAGTATAATGTTCCATCTCATTCTGAGGATCATGAGCAGAGAGAGTTCGGTGAGTCCAAATTTAAGTTATTTGTTATTGCTAAAACTTTACCATATTAAAGAATCGGTGAGACAGTATTGCACAGAGAGAACTTATGTTGGGTCAGGAACAGAAATGGTCAATGAACCCATAAGTTATGTAACCTAAAGTTAACAGACGATCTTAAATACCTACTTACAGTATACAATATTTTTGCCTTTTAATGTTGTTGATTTGATCTTACAAGAAAAGAATTCATTGAGTGATGTCGATAACGTTTTATGATATTTTGATTTAATATTTTTTTTTAAGATTACAATTAACTTTATAATATACGGAAATGTTCAATGAACGCAAAAAAAACATTAGAGCTTTTGAACTGAATTTTTGTTAGGATTGTTGAAACTTAAAACTCCCATGAGAGAACAACTTCCGAAAGGTCAATGAATCTATGATTATTTGCTTTGTATATGAAAACTAGTTTTCATATACAAAGTTATTCGTTTTTTTTTTTTAATTCATAACAATCCACTTGAGAAGATTGGATTGAAAATGATAGAATTTAATATGCATCAACTGTTATATCCTATTTAGGATTTTATATATTGAATATAATAATCCTATGTTTAAATATATGAATCTTTGTGTATTAATGACATTTAGGATGTCAAGTGAATAAGATTTGAAAGTGAGCTTGGAAAAGGGTGAATGACAAAGGGTAACTAACTACGACGGCGGCGGAAAGATGAGTCACAACTAGAAAGTTTTGACTTCACTACAGGGGTTATCGTAAGTAGAAATAGAGTGGAGCGGTGACCAAGGCGTTATCTACCTTATGTAGATAACAGTGGGAGGGCCACTGAAAGGAACTGTTACTGTTAAGTTCCATACATTGTTGTGCCATTAAATTGGAGACCACACACAATTCTTAAGAATCACTTGCAAGACACATGACATAGTTCGATTATTGCTAAATGTTCCTCATGTGTCATATGTTACACTTTAAAGGGAACAGCAATCGAACTATGTCAACCAAACAGCAACAACGACATGGGTCATATTGCAAATATAAACAATACTGACCCATGAAGTGCAAGTATGTCAATAATAACATATAGTGCATTCGTTGTTTAAATAAACTGTAACTGTGTCAAGGCAAGTGAAGTAAGGTAGAATGCATGGTTGACCTGGAAGTGGTGATCTAGGCTTCGGAATAGGTAACGAAGGAAATAATGAATAGAGTTTGAGGCACCCTCATTTTGACTACCAAGTAAAAAGGTTGTTTTCTTTCTTGTTCGGTGAACACAACATTTGGTGGCAGCGGTGGGATATTCAAATTAAAGCATCTGATTTGAATCCCGAAAATAAAAACCGATTTCAAACTCAAATTCAAAATCTAAATTCAAAGCAAATATTTATATATGTATAAAAAAAAGTAGGTAGTGCTAAATCTAAAACAAAAGAATTCAACATTTAAAAAAAATATAGTGCCAGAAAATTGTGAGAGTGAACAATACCTAATCAAATAAAAGAGTGAACAATACCTGATCAAATAAAAGAGTGAACAATAAGCAAAAAAAAAATAGAAAGAAAAAGTGAACAATATCCCACAGAGGTAAGCGATTTCCTGTGGTCGATAGAAGGAAGGAAGGAAGAAATTGCCACGCCGAGGCAATCAACATCAGCATCAACATCAATATCAATATAAACATCATTTCCACATATAAAGAAGCATCAACAATGTCATAGTAAGGAATAACAGATATTAGTTATAGTCCGCAAATAACAGAAATAACAGATCAAATTCCAATGCAAACGAGACGGTGAGAGTTAATAATGTTCAAAACAATGTTTCATGTCGTTACTGCAAAAATCTTGGTCACACGATAGACCAATGCAGAAAAAGGCAATATAACAACAGCAGGCAAGACAACCAACACGGAACACAAAATTCGGGAAACGATCAAAGACCTGGCCCCAACACCCGGAACCAGGTAAAACATAAGAATTAAGGTGGTGAAATTACTATAATACAAATAAAACTCTAAATCCACTGCGTCAAGAACCTAAGAATGAAGGTTCAATTTCACTGTATCCACTGCGTAAAGAATCTCAAAAAGAAGATTCAATTTCTCTAAATCCACTGCGTCAAAAATCTCAAAAAGAAGATTCATTTTCTCTGTATCCACTGCGTCAAGAATCTCAAAAAGAAGATTCAATTTCTCTAAATCCACTGCGTCAAGAATCTCAAAAAGAAGATTCATTTTCTCTGTATCCACTGCGTCAAGAATCTCAAAAAGAAGATTCAATTTCTCTAAATCCACTGCGTCAAGAATCTCATAAAGAAGATTCAATTTCTCTGAATCCACTGAATCCTCTTTCTCTGAATCCACTGTCTCATAGCCAAAAGTCCAATCCATTTCGTTCACAGCCTCTAAATGAAAATTCAAAATCAGAATCACTGCATCCAAATCCCAGATCCTCTATTCCAAATCCAAAGTCAACCGAAGACAACTCTTTAAAAAAAACATCTACATATTCCAATCCTTTCAGAAACAAAAACGTAGAGTTCCCAAATTTTAACAAAAAAAGGGATAATTTTCCTCCAAGACCTGAGTATAACAATACGAAAAAAGCAAATATGATACTAAACCAAAATCACATGCAAAATAGAAGTACCGCGCAAATAAATAACTTGCAAGACTTCCTAAACGGACCATTGAGCTCTGATCTAAATAATTATTATGACAAACATTCGCATTCTCTTTCAAAATCGCAAAATCTTAACGAAAAATCCAAACCTGTTGCTCATATAGAATGTTTAAATAATGCTTCTAGTTTCAAAAGCGAAATAAATATAATTTCTAAAGATACTATCTCCGACCAGAACATTATGCTTTTAGGCACAGGTGCAAGCCTGAGTTTAATAAAAATAAATAAATTAAATAAAGAACTTTGGGTTCATACTGACAAAATTACGGAACTAAAAGGCATTGGTAATACTCCCACATCAACATTAGGCACACTGCTTCTGAATATAGAAATAACACCTGGAATTAATCTTAAATACTTATTTCATGTAGTGCCTGAACATTTGTCAATAACACAAGACGGAATTTTAGGTGAAGACTTATTTCGAAATTTTAATGCCATACTAAATTATAAAGATAATACTCTTATATACCACTTCAAAGATAAAAGGTATACAACAGATTTCATTAGTAAGCGAAAGTCTGTTACCATACCTGCTAGATCTGAAAAAATAATCAAATACGGACCTATCCGTGAACCTACAAATCAAATATATTTTTCACAAGAAATTCGCCCTCAAGTTTATACCTCTTCAGCTATAACTGAACCTTCAAACGGATATATATATATATATCCATTCTAAACGCCAACAATGAAGATGTTGTCTTACAAGATTTAAATTTAGAACTTGTAAATAGTAATGACTATTATATCTATAATCTAAATTCATTCGATACTCAAACTTATATAAACGATAGATTGAGTAAAATACAAAACCAACTTCCACTAGATCATTTAAATAGAGAAGAAAAGAAATTGGTGATTGATATCTGCCGTAAATACAATCATTTATTTTTTCTCGATGGTGATACCCTGTCAACTACCTCTGGGATTACACATCAAATAAAGACAAACCCAAATCTACCCGCAGTTAACATTAGACCATATCGATTAGCACAAATTCACACAAATGAAATAAATAATCAAGTAGACAAAATGTTGCACGATGAAATAATTAGACCAAGTTCAAGTCCATGGAATGCCCCTCTTCTAGTCGTGCCAAAGAAAGGAAAACAGAAGTGGAGAGTAGTAGTGGACTACAGGAAACTTAACGAAGTTACAATCGCGGATGTGTATCCAATACCTAATATCGAAGACATCTTTGGACAATTGGGCGATTCAAAATACTTTACAACACTGGACCTAGCCAGTGGATTTCATCAAATTGAAGTTAATGAGGAAGACAAAGCGAAAACAGCATTCAGCACACCAAACGGACATTTTGAGTTTAACAGAATGCCATTCGGTTTACGTAATGCACCTCCAACTTTTCAACGGTTGATGAATAAAGTCCTTACAGGGCTACAAGGTATAAAATGTTTAGTTTATCCAGATGACATAATGATATACGGGAAGAATCTAGATGATCACAATAAAAAATTAATTGAAGTATTTTAAGCTCTGGATAAATACAATCTGAAGATGCAATTAGACAAATGCAAATTTTTAGAAAAAGAAGTCATGTATTTAGGACATGTCATCTCTGAATCAGGTGTAAAACCCGATCCAGAAAAGATCTCCGCAATACAAAATATCGAAGCTCCAAGAAATCAGAAAGATATTAAATCTTTTCTTGGTTTAGCAGGATACTACAGAAAGTTTATACAAAACTTTTCTAAAATAGCAAATCCCCTAAACAAACTCCTGCGCAAAGATGTAGTTTTCAAATGGGATGCATTTTGCAATGAATCATTCAAACAATTAAAACAAGCAATTGTCGAACCCTCTATCTTACAATATCCTAACTTTGAAAAAACTTTCTATATCACAACTGATGCCAGTAATGAAGCAATAGGTGCAGTATTGTCACAGAAAGATACCGATGAAAACGATTTACCTATAGCATTTGCCAGCAGAATATTAAATAAATCAGAAAAAAAATATTCTACTATAGAGAAAGAAGCTTTAGCAGTTGTTTGGGCAGTAACTCATTTCCGACCATACGTTTATGGACGACACTTTGAAGTAATTACTGATCACAAACCACTTATATGGATGTTTAACCTTAAGGATCCTTCCTCGAGAATAATGCGCTGGCGCATTAAACTTGAAGAATATGATTTTACAGTTTCTCATAAAGCAGGTCGTTTGAACACAAACGCAGACGCTCTCTCCCGTATGAAAACAGCTGAAGTTAATGTGATAACACGTAGTAATAGCAAAAACTTACCATATCAAGAAGATGTAAGTCAGAACATTGTCGAAGTCTCTAGTCCAGAGGAGATTAAGAAAATTTTACATGAATTTCATGACACACCTTTAGGCGGTCATCAAGGAGTCAAACGTACACTCAAACGAATAAAAAAGACATACAAATGGAAAAATATGTATGAAGATATAAAACATTACATTGCGTCATGTGAACTTTGCCAAAAGAATAAGTTGTATGCACGTAACAAACTACCAATGGTCATCATAACAACAGCAAAAACTCCATTCGAAAGAATAGCTCTCGATATAGTGGGACCACTTCCTATAACAGAAAATGATAACAAGTACAAAATTTGCACAAGCCATAGCTATACCAAATCAAGAAGCAAGAACTGTGGCCGAAGCACTTGTAAAGAAAATAGTTTGTACTTATGGGATTCCCCAAACCATTCTCACAGATCAAGGAACTAACTTTACTAGCGAATTGTTTAAAAATGTTTGCAAAATTTTAAAAATCAATAAAACTCAAACTAGTCCATACCATCCACAATCAAATGGTGCCCTCGAAAGGTCACACAGAACATTAGGTGACTACCTCAGAAACTATGCAAGCAAGGATCAATCGAACTGGGATAATTATCTGGAGTATGCTATATTTTGCTACAACACAACTCCACACTACAGTCCATTCGAAGTTCTTTTCGGTTTTGAAGCACCAATTCCTTCTACGCTGAATAGAAGCGTACCAGCAACCTATAACTACGATGATTATGTCTCAGAAATGAAGGCAAAAATGCAAATCGGTTATGAGTTAATTCGCAGTAATCAAATTAAGGCTAAAGAAAAATCTAAAGCGTACTATGATAAAAACTCTAGTCAGATAAGCTATAAAGTAGGTGACAAAGTATTAATGGAAATCAAAAATCGATAGTATTGTCCCCAGAAAACTCAAGAATAAAAGTAGGCAGAAAAGAAAAAGTTGTTCACAATAACCTCTTAAAACACTATAACCAAAGAGACACAACACACACAACAATTTAAGCATCAAACACCATACAAAATAAAACTCCCATTTCATACTTTTTAGAAGAACAAACCATACCTGAAAACATAGTAATTCCCACAAATTTATCCCAAATTTCACCCCATACCACCCATATAGAAAAACTGGATTTAGATAATTATAGCATAAGTATTAAAGATTTGTTAAAGCAAAATAATTTGTTATTCCATGTCACACATGAACATGCTCAATTTTCTGTTTCCATTATTTTTCTTGTTCTTGTAGTTCTAGCTTTATACATAATATTTAAAAAAATAATTAAAATAAAATGTACATTTAACAAAAAATCAACAGAAAATTTAAACGATCCTGAAATGAATGTAACACCTGACCTTGAAGAAACATCGCAGGTATAATTATTTGTAAACAAACCAAAAACAAAACAAAAATGCAACCTAAGCATTATTAAAAGAAATAAAAAAAAAAATGTCAACAAACAAAGAGAAAACAAAAATCGAAAAATATGTATGTATGTAATTATAAGAAGGTATAATATAAAACGAAAAAAAAAAACAAAAGATTGCAATTTAATAAATACAATGTTGTGATAAAGACCTATGAATTATTTACTTCCGCACCTGAAGCCGAAAGATCTCACTCGTCACCTCGTACGCCTTTCTTATTTTAGGGGGGGGGGGGGGGGGGGGGGAGGAGGAGTGTTGTGCCATTAAATTGGAGACCACACACAATTCTTAAGAATCACTTGCAAGACACATGACATAGTTCGATTATTGCTAAAGGTTCCTCATGTGTCATATGTTACACTTTAAAGGGAACAGCAATCGAACTATGTCAACCAAACAGCAAAACAACGACATGGGTCATATTGCAAATATAAACAATACTGACCCATGGAGTGCAAGTATGTCAATAATAACATATAGTGCATTCGTTGTTTAAATAAACTGTAACTGTGTCAAGGCAAGTGAAGTAAGGTAGAATGCATGGTTGACCTGGAAGTGGTGATCTAGGCTTCGGAATAGGTAACGAAGGAAATAATGAATAGAGTTTGAGGCACCCTCATTTTGACTACCAAGTAAAAAGGTTGTTTTCTTTCTTGTTCGGTGAACACAACATTTGGTGGCAGCGGTGGGATATTCAAATTAAAGCATCTGATTTGAATCCCGAAAATAAAAACCGATTTCAAACTCAAATTCAAAATCTAAATTCAAAGCAAATATTTATATATGTATAAAAAAAAGTAGGTAGTGCTAAATCTAAAACAAAAGAATTCAACATTTAAAAAAAATATAGTGCCAGAAAATTGTGAGAGTGAACAATACCTAATCAAATAAAAGAGTGAACAATACCTGATCAAATAAAAGAGTGAACAATAAGCAAAAAAAAAATAGAAAGAAAAAGTGAACAATATCCCACAGAGGTAAGCGATTTCCTGTGGTCGATAGAAGGAAGGAAGGAAGAAATTGCCACGCCGAGGCAATCAACATCAGCATCAACATCAATATCAATATAAACATCATTTCCACATATAAAGAAGCATCAACAATGTCATAGTAAGGAATAACAGATATTAGTTATAGTCCGCAAATAACAGAAATAACAGATCAAATTCCAATGCAAACGAGACGGTGAGAGTTAATAATGTTCAAAACAATGTTTCATGTCGTTACTGCAAAAATCTTGGTCAAGACAACCAACACGGAACACAAAATTCGGGAAACGAGCAAAGACCTGGCCCCAACACCCGGAACCAGGTAAAACATAAGAATTAAGGTGGTGAAATTACTATAATACAAATAAAACTCTAAATCCACTGCGTCAAGAACCTAAGAATGAAGGTTCAATTTCACTGTATCCACTGCGTAAAGAATCTCAAAAAGAAGATTCAATTTCTCTAAATCCACTGCGTCAAAAATCTCAAAAAGAAGATTCATTTTCTCTGTATCCACTGCGTCAAGAATCTCAAAAAGAAGATTCAATTTCTCTAAATCCACTGCGTCAAGAATCTCAAAAAGAAGATTCATTTTCTCTGTATCCACTGCGTCAAGAATCTCAAAAAGAAGATTCAATTTCTCTAAATCCACTGCGTCAAGAATCTCATAAAGAAGATTCAATTTCTCTGAATCCACTGAATCATCTTTCTCTGAATCCACTGTCTCATAGTCAAAAGTCCAATCCATTTCGTTCACAGCCTCTAAATGAAAATTCAAAATCAGAATCACTGCATCCAAATCCCAGATCCTCTATTCCAAATCCAAAGTCAACCTAAGACAACTCTTTAAAAAAAACATCTACATATTCCAATCCTTTCAGAAACAAAAACGTAGAGTTCCCAAATTTTAACAAAAAAAAGGATAATTTTCCTCCAAGACCTGAGTATAACAATACGAAAAAAGCAAATATGATACTAAACCAAAATCACATGCAAAATAGAAGTACCGCGCAAATAAATAACTTGTAAGACTTCCTAAACGGACTATTGAGCTCTGATCTAAATAATTATTATGACAAACATTCGCATTCTCTTTCAAAATCGCAAATCTTAACGAAAAATCCAAACCTGTTGCTCATATAGAATGTTTAAATAATGCTTCTAGTTTCAAAAGCGAAATAAATATAATTTCTAAAGATACTATCTCCAACCAGAACATTATGCTTTTAGGCACAGGTGCAAGCCTGAGTTTAATAAAAATAAATAAATTAAATAAAGAACTTTGGGTTCATACTGACAAAATTACGGAACTAAAAGGCATTGGTAATACTCCCACATCAACATTAGGCACACTGCTTCTGAATATAGAAATAACACCTGGAATTAATCTTAAATACTTATTTCATGTAGTGCCTGAACATTTGTCAATAACACAAGACGGAATTTTAGGTGAAGACTTATTTCGAAATTTTAATGCCATACTAAATTATAAAGATAATACTCTTATATACCACTTCAAAGATAAAAGGTATACAACAGATTTCATTAGTAAGCGAAAGTCTGTTACCATACCTGCTAGATCTGAAAAAATAATCAAATACGGACCTATCCGTGAACCTACAAATCAAATATATTTTTCACAAGAAATTCGCCCTCAAGTTTATACCTCTTCAGCTATAACTGAACCTTCAAACGGATATATATATATATCCATTCTAAACGCCAACAATGAAGATGTTGTCTTACAAGATTTAAATTTAGAACTTGTAAATAGTAATGACTATTATATCTATAATCTAAATTCATTCGATACTCAAACTTATATAAACGATAGATTGAGTAAAATACAAAACCAACTTCCACTAGATCATTTAAATAGAGAAGAAAAGAAATCGGTGATTGATATCTGCCGCGTAAATACAATCATTTATTTTTTCTCGATGGTGATACCCTGTCAACTACCTCTGGGATTACACATCAAATAAAGACAAACCCAAATCTACCCGCAGTTAACATTAGACCATATCGATTAGCACAAATTCACACAAATGAAATAAATAATCAAGTAGACAAAATGTTGCACGATGAAATAATTAGACCAAGTTCATGTCCATGGAATGCCCCTCTTCTAGTCGTGCCAAAGAAAGGAAAACAGAAGTGGAGAGTAGTAGTGGACTACAGGAAACTTAACGAAGTTACAATCGCGGATGTGTATCCAATACCTAATATCGAAGACATCTTTGGACAATTGGGCGATTCAAAATACTTTACAACACTGGACCTAGCCAGTGGATTTCATCAAATTGAAGTTAATGAGGAAGACAAAGCGAAAACAGCATTCAGCACACCAAACGGACATTTTGAGTTTAACAGAATGCCATTCGGTTTACGTAATGCACCTCCAACTTTTCAACGGTTGATGAATAAAGTCCTTACAGGGCTACAAGGTATAAAATGTTTAGTTTATCCAGATGACATAATGATATACGGGAAGAATCTAGATGATCACAATAAAAAATTAATTGAAGTATTTTAAGCTCTGGATAAATACAATCTGAAGATGCAATTAGACAAATGCAAATTTTTAGAAAAAGAAGTCATGTATTTAGGACATGTCATCTCTGAATCAGGTGTAAAACCCGATCCAGAAAAGATCTCCGCAATACAAAATATCGAAGCTCCAAGAAATCAGAAAGATATTAAATCTTTTCTTGGTTTAGCAGGATACTACAGAAAGTTTATACAAAACTTTTCTAAAATAGCAAATCCCCTAAACAAACTCCTGCGCAAAGATGTAGTTTTCAAATGGGATGCATTTTGCAATGAATCATTCAAACAATTAAAACAAGCAATTGTCGAACCCTCTATCTTACAATATCCTAACTTTGAAAAAACTTTCTATATCACAACTGATGCCAGTAATGAAGCTATAGGTGCAGTATTGTCACAGAAAGATACCGATGAAAACGATTTACCTATAGCATTTGCCAGCAGAATATTAAATAAATCAGAAAAAAAATATTCTACCATAGAGAAAGAAGCTTTAGCAATTGTTTGGGCAGTAACTCATTTCCGACCATACGTTTATGGACGACACTTTGAAGTAATTACTGATCACAAACCACTTATATGGATGTTTAACCTTAAGGATCCTTCCTCGAGAATAATGCGCTGGCGCATTAAACTTGAAGAATATGATTTTACAGTTTCTCATAAAGCAGGTCGTTTGAACACAAACGCAGACGCTCTCTCCCGTATGAAAACAGCTGAAGTTAATGTGATAACACGTAGTAATAGCAAAAACTTACCATATCAAGAAGATGTAAGTCAGAACATTGTCGAAGTCTCTAGTCCAGAGGAGATTAAGAAAATTTTACATGAATTTCATGACACACCTTTAGGCGGTCATCAAGGAGTCAAACGTACACTCAAACGAATAAAAAAGACATACAAATGGAAAAATATGTATGAAGATATAAAACATTACATTGCGTCATGTGAACTTTGCCAAAAGAATAAGTTGTATGCACGTAACAAACTACCAATGGTCATCATAACAACAGCAAAAACTCCATTCGAAAGAATAGCTCTCGATATAGTGGGACCACTTCCTATAACAGAAAATGATAACAAGTACAAAATTTGCACAAGCCATAGCTATACCAAATCAAGAAGCAAGAACTGTGGCCGAAGCACTTGTAAAGAAAATAGTTTGTACTTATGGGATTCCCCAAACCATTCTCACAGATCAAGGAACTAACTTTACTAGCGAATTGTTTAAAAATGTTTGCAAAATTTTAAAAATCAATAAAACTCAAACTAGTCCATACCATCCACAATCAAATGGTGCCCTCGAAAGGTCACACAGAACATTAGGTGACTACCTCAGAAACTATGCAAGCAAGGATCAATCGAACTGGGATAATTATCTGGAGTATGCTATATTTTGCTACAACACAACTCCACACTACAGTCCTTTCGAAGTTCTTTTCGGTTTTGAAGCACCAATTCCTTCTACGCTGAATAGAAGCGTACCAGCAACCTATAACTACGATGATTATGTCTCAGAAATGAAGGCAAAAATGCAAATCGGTTATGAGTTAATTCGCAGTAATCAAATTTAGGCTAAAGAAAAATCTAAAGCGTACTATGATAAAAACTCTAGTCAGATAAGCTATAAAGTAGGTGACAAAGTATTAATGGAAATCAAAAATCGATAGTATTGTCCCCAGAAAACTCAAGAATAAAAGTAGGCAGAAAAGAAAAAGTTGTTCACAATAACCTCTTAAAACACTATAACCAAAGAGACACAACACACACAACAATTTTTTTAGCATCAAACACCATACAAAATAAAACTCCCATTTCATACTTTTTAGAAGAACAAACCATACCTGAAAACATAGTAATTCCCACAAATTTATCCCAAATTTCACCCCATACCACCCATATAGAAAAACTGGATTTAGATAATTATAGCATAAGTATTAAAGATTTGTTAAAGCAAAATAATTTGTTATTCCATGTCACACATGAACATGCTCAATTTTCTGTTTCCATTATTTTTCTTGTTCTTGTAGTTCTAGCTTTATACATAATATTTAAAAAAATAATTAAAATAAAATGTACATTTAACAAAAAATCAACAGAAAATTTAAACGATCCTGAAATGAATGTAACACCTGACCTTGAAGAAACATCGCAGGTATAATTATTTGTAAACAAACCAAAAACAAAACAAAAATGCAACCTAAGCATTATTAAAAGAAATAAAAAAAAAAATGTCAACAAACAAAGAGAAAACAAAAATCGAAAAATATGTATGTATGTAATTATAAGAAGGTATAATATAAAACGAAAAAAAAAAACAAAAGATTGCAATTTAATAAATACAATGTTGTGATAAAGACCTATGAATTATTTACTTCCGCACCTGAAGCCGAAAGATCTCACTCGTCACCTCGTACGCCTTTCTTATTTTAGGGGGGGGGGGGGAGGAGGAGTGTTGTGCCATTAAATTGGAGACCACACACAATTCTTAAGAATCACTTGCAAGACACATGACATAGTTCGATTATTGCTAAAGGTTCCTCATGTGTCATATGTTACACTTTAAAGGGAACAGCAATCGAACTATGTCAACCAAACAGCAAAACAACGACATGGGTCATATTGCAAATATAAACAATACTGACCCATGGAGTGCAAGTATGTCAATAATAACATATAGTGCATTCGTTGTTTAAATAAACTGTAACTGTGTCAAGGCAAGTGAAGTAAGGTAGAATGCATGGTTGACCTGGAAGTGGTGATCTAGGCTTCGGAATAGGTAACGAAGGAAATAATGAATAGAGTTTGAGGCACCCTCATTTTGACTACCAAGTAAAAAGGTTGTTTTCTTTCTTGTTCGGTGAACACAACATTTGGTGGCAGCGGTGGGATATTCAAATTAAAGCATCTGATTTGAATCCCGAAAATAAAAACCGATTTCAAACTCAAATTCAAAATCTAAATTCAAAGCAAATATTTATATATGTATAAAAAAAAGTAGGTAGTGCTAAATCTAAAACAAAAGAATTCAACATTTAAAAAAAATATAGTGCCAGAAAATTGTGAGAGTGAACAATACCTAATCAAATAAAAGAGTGAACAATACCTGATCAAATAAAAGAGTGAACAATAAGCAAAAAAAAAAATAGAAAGAAAAAGTGAACAATATCCCACAGAGGTAAGCGATTTCCTGTGGTCGATAGAAGGAAGGAAGGAAGAAATTGCCACGCCGAGGCAATCAACATCAGCATCAACATCAATATCAATATAAACATCATTTCCACATATAAAGAAGCATCAACAATGTCATAGTAAGGAATAACAGATATTAGTTATAGTCCGCAAATAACAGAAATAACAGATCAAATTCCAATGCAAACGAGACGGTGAGAGTTAATAATGTTCAAAACAATGTTTCATGTCGTTACTGCAAAAATCTTGGTCACACGATAGACCAATGCAGAAAAAGGCAATATAACAACAGCAGGCAAGACAACCAACACGGAACACAAAATTCGGGAAACGATCAAAGACCTGGCCCCAACACCCGGAACCAGGTAAAACATAAGAATTAAGGTGGTGAAATTACTATAATACAAATAAAACTCTAAATCCACTGCGTCAAGAACCTAAGAATGAAGGTTCAATTTCACTGTATCCACTGCGTAAAGAATCTCAAAAAGAAGATTCAATTTCTCTAAATCCACTGCGTCAAAAATCTCAAAAAGAAGATTCATTTTCTCTGTATCCACTGCGTCAAGAATCTCAAAAAGAAGATTCAATTTCTCTAAATCCACTGCGTCAAGAATCTCAAAAAGAAGATTAATTTTCTCTGTATCCACTGCGTCAAGAATCTCAAAAAGAAGATTCAATTTCTCTAAATCCACTGCGTCAAGAATCTCATAAAGAAGATTCAATTTCTCTGAATCCACTGAATCCTCTTTCTCTGAATCCACTGTCTCATAGCCAAAAGTCCAATCCATTTCGTTCACAGCCTCTAAATGAAAATTCAAAATCAGAATCACTGCATCCAAATCCCAGATCCTCTATTCCAAATCCAAAGTCAACCGAAGACAACTCTTTAAAAAAAACATCTACATATTCCAATCCTTTCAGAAACAAAAACGTAGAGTTCCCAAATTTTAACAAAAAAAGGGATAATTTTCCTCCAAGACCTGAGTATAACAATACGAAAAAAGCAAATATGATACTAAACCAAAATCACATGCAAAATAGAAGTACCGCGCAAATAAATAACTTGCAAGACTTCCTAAACGGACCATTGAGCTCTGATCTAAATAATTATTATGACAAACATTCGCATTCTCTTTCAAAATCGCAAAATCTTAACGAAAAATCCAAACCTGTTGCTCATATAGAATGTTTAAATAATGCTTCTAGTTTCAAAAGCGAAATAAATATAATTTCTAAAGATACTATCTCCGACCAGAACATTATGCTTTTAGGCACAGGTGCAAGCCTGAGTTTAATAAAAATAAATAAATTAAATAAAGAACTTTGGGTTCATACTGACAAAATTACGGAACTAAAAGGCATTGGTAATACTCCCACATCAACATTAGGCACACTGCTTCTGAATATAGAAATAACACCTGGAATTAATCTTAAATACTTATTTCATGTAGTGCCTGAACATTTGTCAATAACACAAGACGGAATTTTAGGTGAAGACTTATTTCGAAATTTTAATGCCATACTAAATTATAAAGATAATACTCTTATATACCACTTCAAAGATAAAAGGTATACAACAGATTTCATTAGTAAGCGAAAGTCTGTTACCATACCTGCTAGATCTGAAAAAATAATCAAATACGGACCTATCCGTGAACCTACAAATCAAATATATTTTTCACAAGAAATTCGCCCTCAAGTTTATACCTCTTCAGCTATAACTGAACCTTCAAACGGATATATATATATATATCCATTCTAAACGCCAACAATGAAGATGTTGTCTTACAAGATTTAAATTTAGAACTTGTAAATAGTAATGACTATTATATCTATAATCTAAATTCATTCGATACTCAAACTTATATAAACGATAGATTGAGTAAAATACAAAACCAACTTCCACTAGATCATTTAAATAGAGAAGAAAAGAAATCGGTGATTGATATCTGCCGTAAATACAATCATTTATTTTTTCTCGATGGTGATACCCTGTCAACTACCTCTGGGATTACACATCAAATAAAGACAAACCCAAATCTACCCGCAGTTAACATTAGACCATATCGATTAGCACAAATTCACACAAATGAAATAAATAATCAAGTAGACAAAATGTTGCACGATGAAATAATTAGACCAAGTTCAAGTCCATGGAATGCCCCTCTTCTAGTCGTGCCAAAGAAAGGAAAACAGAAGTGGAGAGTAGTAGTGGACTACAGGAAACTTAACGAAGTTACAATCGCGGATGTGTATCCAATACCTAATATCGAAGACATCTTTGGACAATTGGGCGATTCAAAATACTTTACAACACTGGACCTAGCCAGTGGATTTCATCAAATTGAAGTTAATGAGGAAGACAAAGCGAAAACAGCATTCAGCACACCAAACGGACATTTTGAGTTTAACAGAATGCCATTCGGTTTACGTAATGCACCTCCAACTTTTCAACGGTTGATGAATAAAGTCCTTACAGGGCTACAAGGTATAAAATGTTTAGTTTATCCAGATGACATAATGATATACGGGAAGAATCTAGATGATCACAATAAAAAATTAATTGAAGTATTTTAAGCTCTGGATAAATACAATCTGAAGATGCAATTAGACAAATGCAAATTTTTAGAAAAAGAAGTCATGTATTTAGGACATGTCATCTCTGAATCAGGTGTAAAACCCGATCCAGAAAAGATCTCCGCAATACAAAATATCGAAGCTCCAAGAAATCAGAAAGATATTAAATCTTTTCTTGGTTTAGCAGGATACTACAGAAAGTTTATACAAAACTTTTCTAAAATAGCAAATCCCCTAAACAAACTCCTGCGCAAAGATGTAGTTTTCAAATGGGATGCATTTTGCAATGAATCATTCAAACAATTAAAACAAGCAATTGTCGAACCCTCTATCTTACAATATCCTAACTTTGAAAAAACTTTCTATATCACAACTGATGCCAGTAATGAAGCTATAGGTGCAGTATTGTCACAGAAAGATACCGATGAAAACGATTTACCTATAGCATTTGCCAGCAGAATATTAAATAAATCAGAAAAAAAATATTCTACCATAGAGAAAGAAGCTTTAGCAATTGTTTGGGCAGTAACTCATTTCCGACCATACGTTTATGGACGACACTTTGAAGTAATTACTGATCACAAACCACTTATATGGATGTTTAACCTTAAGGATCCTTCCTCGAGAATAATGCGCTGGCGCATTAAACTTGAAGAATATGATTTTACAGTTTCTCATAAAGCAGGTCGTTTGAACACAAACGCAGACGCTCTCTCCCGTATGAAAACAGCTGAAGTTAATGTGATAACACGTAGTAATAGCAAAAACTTACCATATCAAGAAGATGTAAGTCAGAACATTGTCGAAGTCTCTAGTCCAGAAGAGATTAAGAAAATTTTACATGAATTTCATGACACACCTTTAGGCGGTCATCAAGGAGTCAAACGTACACTCAAACGAATAAAAAAGACATACAAATGGAAAAATATGTATGAAGATATAAAACATAAAACATTACATCATGTGAACTTTGCCAAAAGAATAAGTTGTATGCACGTAACAAACTACCAATGGTCATCATAACAACAGCAAAAACTCCATTCGAAAGAATAGCTCTCGATATAGTGGGACCACTTCCTATAACAGAAAATGATAACAAGTACAAAATTTGCACAAGCCATAGCTATACCAAATCAAGAAGCAAGAACTGTGGCCGAAGCACTTGTAAAGAAAATAGTTTGTACTTATGGGATTCCCCAAACCATTCTCACAGATCAAGGAACTAACTTTACTAGCGAATTGTTTAAAAATGTTTGTAAAATTTTAAAAATCAATAAAACTCAAACTAGTCCATACCATCCACAATCAAATGGTGCCCTCGAAAGGTCACACAGAACATTAGGTGACTACCTCAGAAACTATGCAAGCAAGGATCAATCGAACTGGGATAATTATCTGGAGTATGCTATATTTTGCTACAACACAACTCCACACTACAGTCCATTCGAAGTTCTTTTCGGTTTTGAAGCACCAATTCCTTCTACGCTGAATAGAAGCGTACCAGCAACCTATAACTACGATGATTATGTCTCAGAAATGAAGGCAAAAATGCAAATCGGTTATGAGTTAATTCGCAGTAATCAAATTAAGGCTAAAGAAAAATCTAAAGCGTACTATGATAAAAACTCTAGTCAGATAAGCTATAAAGTAGGTGACAAAGTATTAATGGAAATCAAAAATCGATAGTATTGTCCCCAGAAAACTCAAGAATAAAAGTAGGCAGAAAAGAAAAAGTTGTTCACAATAACCTCTTAAAACACTATAACCAAAGAGACACAACACACACAACAATTTAAGCATCAAACACCATACAAAATAAAACTCCCATTTCATACTTTTTAGAAGAACAAACCATACCTGAAAACATAGTAATTCCCACAAATTTATCCCAAATTTCACCCCATACCACCCATATAGAAAAACTGGATTTAGATAATTATAGCATAAGTATTAAAGATTTGTTAAAGCAAAATAATTTGTTATTCCATGTCACACATGAACATGCTCAATTTTCTGTTTCCATTATTTTTCTTGTTCTTGTAGTTCTAGCTTTATACATAATATTTAAAAAAATAATTAAAATAAAATGTACATTTAACAAAAAATCAACAGAAAATTTAAACGATCCTGAAATGAATGTAACACCTGACCTTGAAGAAACATCGCAGGTATAATTATTTGTAAACAAACCAAAAACAAAACAAAAATGCAACCTAAGCATTATTAAAAGAAATAAAAAAAAAAAATTATAACAAAAAAAAAAATTTCAACAAACAAAGAGAAAACAAAAATCGAAAAATATGTATGTATGTAATTATAAGAAGGTATAATATAAAACGAAAAAAAAAAACAAAAGATTGCAATTTAATAAATACAATGTTGTGATAAAGACCTATGAATTATTTACTTCCGCACCTGAAGCCGAAAGATCTCACTCGTCACCTCGTACGCCTTTCTTATTTTAGGGGGGGGGGGGGGGGAGGAGGAGTGTTGTGCCATTAAATTGGAGACCACCCACAATTCTTAAGAATCACTTGCAAGACACATGACATAGTTCGATTATTGCTAAAGGTTCCTCATGTGTCATATGTTACACTTTAAAGGGAACAGCAATCGAACTATGTCAACCAAACAGCAAAACAACGACATGGGTCATATTGCAAATATAAACAATACTGACCCATGGAGTGCAAGTATGTCAATAATAACATATAGTGCATTCGTTGTTTAAATAAACTGTAACTGTGTCAAGGCAAGTGAAGTAAGGTAGAATGCATGGTTGACCTGGAAGTGGTGATCTAGGCTTCGGAATAGGTAACGAAGGAAATAATGAATAGAGTTTGAGGCACCCTCATTTTGACTACCAAGTAAAAAGGTTGTTTTCTTTCTTGTTCGGTGAACACAACATTTGGTGGCAGCGGTGGGATATTCAAATTAAAGCATCTGATTTGAATCCCGAAAATAAAAACCGATTTCAAACTCAAATTCAAAATCTAAATTCAAAGCAAATATTTATATATGTATAAAACAAAGTAGGTAGTGCTAAATCTAAAACAAAAGAATTCAACATTTAAAAAAAATATTGTGCCAGAAAATTGTGAGAGTGAACAATACCTAATCAAATAAAAGAGTGAACAATACCTGATCAAATAAAAGAGTGAACAATAAGCAAAAAAAAATAGAAAGAAAAAGTGAACAATATCCCACAGAGGTAAGCGATTTCCTGTGGTCGATAGAAGGAAGGAAGGAAGGAAGAAATTGCCACGCCGAGGCAATCAACATCAGCATCAACATCAATATCAATATAAACATCATTTCCACATATAAAGAAGCATCAACAATGTCATAGTAAGGAATAACAGATATTAGTTATAGTCCGCAAATAACAGAAATAACAGATCAAATTCCAATGCAAACGAGACGGTGAGAGTTAATAATGTTCAAAACAATGTTTCATGTCGTTACTGCAAAAATCTTGGTCACACGATAGACCAATGCAGAAAAAGGCAATATAACAACAGCAGGCAAGACAACCAACACGGAACACAAAATTCGGGAAACGATCAAAGACCTGGCCCCAACACCTGGAACCAGGTAAAACATAAGAATTAAGGTGGTGAAATTACTATAATACAAATAAAACTCTAAATCCACTGCGTCAAGAACCTAAGAATGAAGGTTCAATTTCACTGTATCCACTGCGTAAAGAATCTCAAAAAGAAGATTCAATTTCTCTAAATCCACTGCGTCAAAAATCTCAAAAAGAAGATTCATTTTCTCTGTATCCACTACGTCAAGAATCTCAAAAAGAAGATTCAATTTCTCTAAATCCACTGCGTCAAGAATCTCAAAAAGAAGATTCATTTTCTCTGTATCCACTGCGTCAAGAATCTCAAAAAGAAGATTCAATTTCTCTAAATCCACTGCGTCAAGAATCTCATAAAGAAGATTCAATTTCTCTGAATCTTCTTTCTCTGAATCCACTGTCTCATAGCCAAAAGTCCAATCCATTTCGTTCACAGCCTCTAAATGAAAATTCAAAATCAGAATCACTGCATCCAAATCCCAGATCCTCTATTCCAAATCCAAAGTCAACCGAAGACAACTCTTTAAAAAAAACATCTACATATTCCAATCCTTTCAGAAACAAAAACGTAGAGTTCCCAAATTTTAACAAAAAAAGGGATAATTTTCCTCCAAGACCTGAGTATAACAATACGAAAAAAGCAAATATGATACTAAACCAAAATCACATGCAAAATAGAAGTACCGCGCAAATAAATAACTTGCAAGACTTCCTAAACGGACCATTGAGCTCTGATCTAAATAATTATTATGACAAACATTCGCATTCTCTTTCAAAATCGCAAAATCTTAACGAAAAATCCAAACCTGTTGCTCATATAGAATGTTTAAATAATGCTTCTAGTTTCAAAAGCGAAATAAATATAATTTCTAAAGATACTATCTCCGACCAGAACATTATGCTTTTAGGCACAGGTGCAAGCCTGAGTTTAATAAAAATAAATAAATTAAATAAAGAACTTTGGGTTCATACTGACAAAATTACGGAACTAAAAGGCATTGGTAATACTCCCACATCAACATTAGGCACACTGCTTCTGAATATAGAAATAACACCTGGAATTAATCTTAAATACTTATTTCATGTAGTGCCTGAACATTTGTCAATAACACAAGACGGAATTTTAGGTGAAGACTTATTTCGAAATTTTAATACCATACTAAATTATAAAGATAAAAGGTATACAACAGATTTCATTAGTAAGCGAAAGTCTGTTACCATACCTGCTAGATCTGAAAAAATAATCAAATACGGACCTATCCGTGAACCTACAAATCAAATATATTTTTCACAAGAAATTCGCACTCAAGTTTATACCTCTTCAGCTATAACTGAACCTTCAAACGGATATATATATATATCCATTCTAAACGCCAACAATGAAGATGTTGTCTTACAAGATTTAAATTTAGAACTTGTAAATAGTAATGACTATTATATCTATAATCTAAATTCATTCGATACTCAAACTTATATAAACGATAGATTGAGTAAAATACAAAACCAACTTCCACTAGATCATTTAAATAGAGAAGAAAAGAAATGGGTGATTGATATCTGCCGTAAATACAATCATTTATTTTTTCTCGATGGTGATACCCTGTCAACTACCTCTGGGATTACACATCAAATAAAGACAAACCCAAATCTACCCGCAGTTAACATTAGACCATATCGATTAGCACAAATTCACACAAATGAAATAAATAATCAAGTAGACAAAATGTTGCACGATGAAATAATTAGACCAAGTTCAAGTCCATGGAATGCCCCTCTTCTAGTCGTGCCAAAGAAAGGAAAACAGAAGTGGAGAGTAGTAGTGGACTACAGGAAACTTAACGAAGTTACAATCGAGGATGTGTATCCAATACCTAATATCGAAGACATCTTTGGACAATTGGGCGATTCAAAATACTTTACAACACTGGACCTAGCCAGTGGATTTCATCAAATTGAAGTTAATGAGGAAGACAAAGCGAAAACAGCATTCAGCACACCAAACGGACATTTTGAGTTTAACAGAATGCCATTCGGTTTACGTAATGCTCCTCCAACTTTTCAACGGTTGATGAATAAAGTCCTTACAGGGCTACAAGGTATAAAATGTTTAGTTTATCCAGATGACATAATGATATACGGGAAGAATCTAGATGATCACAATAAAAAATTAATTGAAGTATTTTAAGCTCTGGATAAATACAATCTGAAGATGCAATTAGACAAATGCAAATTTTTAGAAAAAGAAGTCATGTATTTAGGACATGTCATCTCTGAATCAGGTGTAAAACCCGATCCAGAAAAGATCTCCGCAATACAAAATATCGAAGCTCCAAGAAATCAGAAAGATATTAAATCTTTTCTTGGTTTAGCAGGATACTACAGAAAGTTTATACAAAACTTTTCTAAAATAGCAAATCCCCTAAACAAACTCCTGCGCAAAGATGTAGTTTTCAAATGGGATGCATTTTGCAATGAATCATTCAAACAATTAAAACAAGCAATTGTCGAACCCTCTATCTTACAATATCCTAACTTTGAAAAAACTTTCTATATCACAACTGATGCCAGTAATGAAGCAATAGGTGCAGTATTGTCACAGAAAGATACCGATGAAAACGATTTACCTATAGCATTTGCCAGCAGAATATTAAATAAATCAGAAAAAAAATATTCTACCATAGAGAAAGAAGCTTTAGCAGTTGTTTGGGCAGTAACTCATTTCCGACCATACGTTTATGGACGACACTTTGAAGTAATTACTGATCACAAACCACTTATATGGATGTTTAACCTTAAGGATCCTTCCTCGAGAATAATGCGCTGGCGCATTAAACTTGAAGAATATGATTTTACAGTTTCTCATAAAGCAGGTCGTTTGAACACAAACGCAGACGCTCTCTCCCGTATGAAAACAGCTGAAGTTAATGTGATAACACGTAGTAATAGCAAAAACTTACCATATCAAGAAGATGTAAGTCAGAACATTGTCGAAGTCTCTAGTCCAGAGGAGATTAAGAAAATTTTACATGAATTTCATGACACACCTTTAGGCGGTCATCAAGGAGTCAAACATACACTCAAACGAATAAAAAATACATACAAATGGAAAAATATGTATAAAGATATAAAACATTACATTGCGTCATGTGAACTTTGCCAAAAGAATAAGTTGTATGCACGTAACAAACTACCAATGGTCATCATAACAACAGCAAAAACTCCATTCGAAAGAATAGCTCTCGATATAGTGGGACCACTTCCTATAACAGAAAATGATAACAAGTACAAAATTTGCACAAGCCATAGCTATACCAAATCAAGAAGCAAGAACTGTGGCCGAAGCACTTGTAAAGAAAATAGTTTGTACTTATGGGATTCCCCAAACCATTCTCACAGATCAAGGAACTAACTTTACTAGCGAATTGTTTAAAAATGTTTGTAAAATTTTAAAAATCAATAAAACTCAAACTAGTCCATACCATCCACAATCAAATGGTGCCCTCGAAAGGTCACACAGAACATTAGGTGACTACCTCAGAAACTATGATGCAAGCAAGGATCAATCGAACTGGGATAATTATCTGGAGTATGCTATATTTTGCTACAACACAACTCCACACTACAGTCCATTCGAAGTTCTTTTCGGTTTTGAAGCACCAATTCCTTCTACGCTGAATAGAAGCGTACCAGCAACCTATAACTACGATGATTATGTCTCAGAAATGAAGGCAAAAATGCAAATCGGTTATGAGTTAATTCGCAGTAATCAAATTAAGGCTAAAGAAAAATCTAAAGCGTACTATGATAAAAACTCTAGTCAGATAAGCTATAAAGTAGGTGACAAAGTATTAATGGAAATCAAAAATCGATAGTATTGTCCCCAGAAAACTCAAGAATAAAAGTAGGCAGAAAAGAAAAAGTTGTTCACAATAACCTCTTAAAACACTATAACCAAAGAGACACAACACACACAACAATTTAAGCATCAAACACCATACAAAATAAAACTCCCATTTCATACTTTTTAGAAGAACAAACCATACCTGAAAACATAGTAATTCCCACAAATTTATCCCAAATTTCACCCCATACCACCCATATAGAAAAACTGGATTTAGATAATTATAGCATAAGTATTAAAGATTTGTTAAAGCAAAATAATTTGTTATTCCATGTCACACATGAACATGCTCAATTTTCTGTTTCCATTATTTTTCTTGTTCTTGTAGTTCTAGCTTTATACATAATATTTAAAAAAATAATTAAAATAAAATGTACATTTAACAAAAAATCAACAGAAAATTTAAACGATCCTGAAATGAATGTAACACCTGACCTTGAAGAAACATCGCAGGTATAATTATTTGTAAACAAACCAAAAACAAAACAAAAATGCAACCTAAGCATTATTAAAAGAAATAAAAAAAAAAAATGTCAACAAACAAAGAGAAAACAAAAATCGAAAAATATGTATGTATGTAATTATAAGAAGGTATAATATAAAACGAAAAAAAAAACAAAAGATTGCAATTTAATAAATACAATGTTGTGATAAAGACCTATGAATTATTTACTTCCGCACCTGAAGCCGAAAGATCTCACTCGTCACCTCGTACGCCTTTCTTATTTAAGGGGGGGGGGGGGGAGGAGGAGTGTTGTGCCATTAAATTGGAGACCACACACAATTCTTAAGAATCACTTGCAAGACACATGACATAGTTCGATTATTGCTAAAGGTTCCTCATGTGTCATATGTTACACTTTAAAGGGAACAGCAATCGAACTATGTCAACCAAACAGCAAAACAACGACATGGGTTATATTGCAAATATAAACAATACTGACCCATGGAGTGCAAGTATGTCAATAATAACATATAGTGCATTCGTTGTTTAAATAAACTGTAACTGTGTCAAGGCAAATGAAGTAAGGTAGAATGCATGGTTGACCTGGAAGTGGTGATCTAGGCTTCGGAATAGGTAACGAAGGAAATAATGAATAGAGTTTGAGGCACTCTCATTTTGAGTACCAAGTAAAAAGGTTGTTTTCCTTCTTGTTCGGTGAACACAACAACATGAAGAATTGTGTGGTTAAAAAAGTGATATATATTAGCGGCTTTCGGTTTTTCTCTTCTTATTATTTTTATTAGGCACGTTAAAAGGTACACGGTGGTCTAGTGGCGATTGCAAGATCCCACCCTTCCGAAGAACAAGCTCAATTTGCATTCGCTAGCAATCCTACCCGCACTCAGCCGACTGGGCAACCTAGTTTCACACTCCTGGGTATCTTTAAGAATCCTGTGGTTTAAGGATATTCAGGCAGGTGCATAAGATCGTACAGCTTGTGAACTAGGAACAGCAATTCCGTTACACTTTGCTTACATTACTTTTTAGCTAATTGATAAACTAAATGTTATATACATAAGCAGTTTTTAATGTTATTTACATGATGTTATACATTAGGGAGGTCCTTAGAAAAGTATTTTTTTTTTATTATTATTGAGCCTTAAAAAAAAATTTTAATTAGAAAAAAAAATTTACCTGTAGCAAAAAATGTGTCGAACTTTTTTTTAAATTTAAGCTTACAAAAATAGTTTACCCTCTTCTCTTACTTTTTTTTTCTATTCCATTAAGCAATTTGACAGTTTATTTATTATTATTTATATGCATTATATGTATTTACTTATGTAAATATATGTGTATGTGTTTGATATATTCTGGCAACTTTTCTGTTACCATTTCCGAAGCT
The DNA here is from genome assembly GCA_958431115.1 of Syrphus vitripennis. Classification (NCBI taxonomy): domain Eukaryota; kingdom Metazoa; phylum Arthropoda; class Insecta; order Diptera; family Syrphidae; genus Syrphus; species Syrphus vitripennis. Next base: position 53,372,976 of record OY288110.1, on the reverse strand, counting down.
ATGTTTTGGAAAAACCTAGCTTGTCACATTGACACCTGCTGTCAATATATTATTACCTACCAGTTCCCGCCTATTCACATTCGATTCCCGCCTGAAGATAGAAGAAGTCATCGCTCACAAATCATCATCTTTTTTTTAGATTCCATTTAATATTAATAAAGCATATAGATTATAGTAAAATCTTTACTTGTTTTAATTTGGATTTTTGGAACCTCTAAATCATATCATCTTGGCGACGAGGTATTTCAGTAGAACCCATCATGGACGTGAAACTGGTGGAAAAAATTATTAGAACAGCAAAAAGAATGGATGGAGAACGTACTAAAATCCAATGCAGACCGCATGGAGAAACTTTTGCAGAGTGCGACACCATCTACGTCTGCGACATCTAATTCCATTCCACAGTTTCGCGCTTTTTCTTTAGAAAAAGTTTTTCTTTAGAAAAAGAGACTTGGGAAAACTATTTGTTCCAGCTTCAACAACATTTCAAAGCCAATGCAGTGAAGGACGATAACCTGAAAAAAGCAAATTTTTTGTCAACCTGTGGATACTACATCAATTAGGTACTCCAGAAACTGTTCGAGACTACCGATGTGAGTATACACAGACACACCTTCAAAGATTAGACAACTACATTGACAAACCATTTCCAAACAAAATTGCATGTACTCGCATCGAGATGCAAATTTCTGCGACAGAAAATGGCTCCAGGCCAAACTTACGCAGAGTGGATTGCCGATTTAAGGGGATTAGCCAGAGCCTGCAAGTTCGTCTGCACAAAAGAAGTCTGTGGTGCATCATACGCTGACTACATGATCAGAGATATGATCGTCTATTTCACCCCGCATGAATCCGTCCGCATGTCCACCACCCAAAAGAAAGACCAGACTCTAGGAGTTATTGAAGAGTAAGTGACAGCATTTGAGTCTACCCAGATAGCCACCGAAATTTTAAAGGGAAACGTGTCATCAACAGCAATCAAAGTCAACCAAATCAACCATAAAGGTGAGCAACAACATTCAAGTAAGTCCAATGAAAATTATCTTGCTAGGAAGTCTTGCCCTGGATGCACAATCTACCACGACTGAGAGCAATGCAAACACATGAATTCAGTTTGCAATAATTGTCACCGCAGAGGGCACATCAGGACAGTTTTTTTGTCAACAAAAAATTCTGAAAAAAGTGTACGTAGTAAGTCTAAGCAGCGCTCTAAAAGCCGCAGACGTACATAGGTTTTCTTCACATTCTGTTGCTAAACATGAAAATGAAAATCGCTCAAACCCCAGCAATCGCTCCAAGCACACGGAGACGAATCATTCAATCAATGATATACATAGTTGAAGACGATTCGGACGATCAAGTTGCGTCAGCTCAGTGGGAGACCAAGCGAAAGGGGCGCAAAATGTTTGTGTCGCTTCACGTTAATCAGCAACCAATGGTTTTCCAGTTAGATACTGGAGCAACATGTTCACTGGTTGGGCTCAAAGGGTATCAGGGACCCCCCCTGTGAATCTACTAGTCGATCATTAAATGCTTACGGAGGTGTAAACATACCTATAAAGGGGTCCGTAAAGGCATCAGTACAGTATGAAAACAAAATTCACAATCTGTCATTTTTGGTAAGCGAGTATCGCAATGGTGCAATTATAATGGGGTTAGATTGGTTCGAGGCATTTGATTTATGAATTAGTTATGCAAAAGGGGAATCAGTCTTACAAGTTCAAAACGAAGATAGTTTGGTCAATGATGCTAAGTCCATCTGTTAGAAGCACAAAGCTGTTTTAGTCCAGAATTAAGGTGCACTAAACAATTTGTCGCTCATTTGACATTGAAACCGAATAGTCAACCTAAGTATTTTAGGCATCGTCCCGTACCTTTCGGATTAAAAGAAGCTGTCCGAGCTGAAGTGACACGTTTGCAAGAGTTAAGCATTCTTCGACCTGTTGAAACTAGTCAATGGGCAGCACCCATTGTCGTGGTGAAGAAAGCTAACGGCAGTTTACGTATCTATGGAGATTTTCGTGTAACGATAAATCCACAATTAGAGATCGATCGTCATCCTATTCCTAGAATTCAGGAACTTTTCCACAAACTACAAGGTGGTCAATACTTCACTAAGGTCGACTTGTCCGACGCCTATCTCCAAGTCCCTTTAGACGAAGAGTCAAGAAAACTTTGCATTATAAGCACAGAATTCGGTCTTTTTGAATACCAACGTTTACCTTTTGGAACGTCAAGTTCCACTGGAATTTTTCAAAGGTATATCGAGCAATTAACCTCTGACATAGATTTTGCACCTCATATTTAGATGACATCATCGTTTCTGGCCGAACCAATGAGGAGCATCTGCATAATCTTCAAACTTTACTCGAGCGTTTGGAACGACATGGGTTGAGATGTCGTCTTGAAAAATGTCAATTTGCTAAGAGTAAAATCAACTTCTTGGGCCATATTATCGATGCCGCAGGAATACGCCCATCGGAAGCCCGAGTTGCAGCGATCAGTGATCTGCCTGAACCGAAAAATTTAAAGACCTAGAGGCATTTATCGGAAAACTGAATTATTATAATCAGTTCATCAAAAACTTCGCTCAAGTAGCCGCTCCACTTAACAAACTACGTTCGTTAGATCAGTCTTTTATCTGGGGAGAAGATCAAAAGAAGGCTTTTAATCAATTCAAAGATGACATCTTCGTGATGATTATCCAATCTTATTAGCCACGGATGCCTCATCACAGGGCATTGGCGCCGTGATTTCTCACGTTTATCCAGACAAGACGGAAAGACCTATCGCTTTCGCATCGAAAACGCTTGATGACTCTCAAAAAAAAAACAACCAGGTTGAGAAGGAGGCTCTTTCCATAATTTACGGAGTTAAGAAATTCCATCAATACCTTTTTGGACGTTCAGTTCGAATTAATCACTGACCACCAACCGCTCGTCACCATTTTTAATCCATCCAAAAAGCTACCGCTCATGACTGTACAGCGTCTTCAACGATGGGCGCTCATTCTCATGGGATACACATATATGTAGCATACGTTATCGCCCTACAAAACAACACGGGAATGCAGACTGCCTGTCGCGATTACCATCCGGACCGGATGACGCATTTGATGGTACCGAAGAATCTTGTCACCATGTGGAGTGGATGAAATGAGCTCCACATTAATCGACGATTTTCCTTTAGATTCTCACACAATAGCAAAGGCTACTCAGAGCGACCCAGCTCTTACAAAGGTCATTCAATACGCCCAAAAAGGATGGCCAAATGAGAAACTAGAATTAAATATTTCCTTTTTACCTTATTTTCGTAGAAGACTTTCTTTTGAACTACTTAATAATGTTCTTCTCTTCCACAGTGGAAGTCCTAGAGTAGGTAGTTAACCCAAACAGCTACAACCGAAGGTCTTGACGCTTCTTCATCAAGGACACTGGGGACTAACCCGCATGAAGCAGATATCTTGACGGTATTGCTGGTGGCCCTGCATTGATGATGACATCACCAAAACTGTTTCCAGATGTGTTGCGTGTCAAAACAATGCAAACAATTCGCCTCGAGAGTACACCAGCTGGCCGACCAGGGTTCGGACTTGGGTAAGCGCAATTCGCAGTAAATAGGGGAAAAAATCGCAGTAAAACCAAAATTTTCGCAGTAGAATTACATTTTTTTTGTTTATTTATGAACAACTTAACAAAATTAACAAGTAATATAAGTTAATAATATAAATTAAATAAAAAATCTATTAACTAAGTAAAAGTAATATTATTATTAATAAAAAAAATAAGGAACACAAATTTGTATCACATATTAATTTCTAATTCATTGATAAAGATGCTTTGTTTAAAAAATAATATAATGACAATAGTCAGTTAACATAAATTTACCTTCTTTACCTACTTCATTAAAAGAATTACTTTTTTTTTATTTATTAACTCAACATTCAATTAACATTTAAATAAAATAAGCAAAATCAGCAAATTAAATTAAATAAAAATTCTTACAAAATCCATAAATTAAAACTAAAATTATTATTATTAATTAAAAAAAGCTAAGGAACAAATATTATACCATATTAAGGTCCGTTCATGAAAATATTAAGCTTAAGAAAAAATAAGATAAAGCTATGAACCAGCTAGACAGTCAAAATAAATTTACCACCTACAAATTTGTACTTCTTCAGAAACTTTATCAAATCAAGGGGTGGCACAAAAACATCTTGACCATTTTTAATGAGAGAGTGCGCAAACATCAAATTTTCTACGGTTTGAACATTAAGCCTATTTCGAAATTTATTTTTGATTAAATTCATTAAAGAAAATTGCCTTTCAGCCGCAGCACTGCTGTGAGGCAAAATTGTAAGAGATAGCATATATTCCGAAAGATTGTGGAAAAGAAGTTCTTCTGCGACATTTTTCTGGTCTTTTAAAGAATACCAAAACTTAACAATGTCCTCTTTATTCATTGTACTTGTGTCATATAATAAAAATGTTCTCCATTCATCATTTATTATTTCAATTGGTATTCTATTAAATGGAAATGCTTCTGTTATTTTCAAAATTGATGGTAGATCACCTTCTTGAATTTTTCTCGGATGAAGATATTCAAGCAAGACAACTTTATTATCTTCAAATGAAAATCTATTTTGAATTTGTTTGCAAAGCGTAACATAATAATTTAAAATATTTAGTTTTACCTCGGAAAGGTCCTCTTCTGATAAATTTCTCTCATGTATTTCAAATTTGAGACCACAAAAAATTTGTAAAATAGGAACATGAAATTCTTGGTTTTCTAGATCAATTTTCGTACTAATGAAAACTTTCTTTATAAAATTGTTAAGCAATTTTAAAAAGTGTTGCTTAACAATTGGGTAAAGAAGATGTATCATCGTTTTTTCTGATTGAAATATTTTATTCATGTAATTTATTGAACTGAGAATATAGGACAAAAATAAAAAGTAAGCTTTATTAATATCATTTAATTTTTCAGATTTGCTTTCCATATTATTTTCTCTTTTTTCTTCAAAAGAAACAAGAACGAAATAATGCCTGAGTGGAACCCACTGTTCCAAAACTCTATCAACAGCAGCCTGAACGGATAACCATCGGGTTGAACTTGTGTTCATAATTCTATGCTCTTCTGTGTTGAAATAATCCTGAAAAGTTTTAAAATCAGCAAGCCGCTTAGAGCTTCTCCAAAAGAAATTAAAAATTAACTTAATTAACAACTCAGGTTCTAGAGGAAGCCGTTTTGCTGCTGCTTTCGCGCAGAGGTTTAGGGAGTGACAAGTGCATCCCAAATAGAAAAGGTTAGGGTTTAAAGCTTTAAGCTGTTGCCTTACTCCATTTAAAGTGCCATTCATGACCGAAGCATTATCAGTACCTAAACCAATTAAGTTATGATTAGGAATATTTAGATCTTCTAAATATAACTTAATCGCTTTTGCAATTGAATTTGCCGACGAGTCTTCCAACTCAAGTAATCCAAAAAACGAATCTTTTACCGCATTTTCTTCTAGGTGGCGTACAACTAAAACTAAACATTTTTTACAACTAATGTCTGTGCTTTCGTCTATAATAAGTGAAAAATAGTTTTTTCTTAAAATATTTGCTATTTGATTTTTGCTGTAAATTGAAATAAGTCGAACTAAATCAGTAGCCTTTTTTGCACTGCATCTTAATTTATTTGTGTTAGGTATTGAACTTGATAAATAATAAAATAAATTTGGCAGCGAATCCATCGTAGTGAATGGCAGGTAATTTGAAACGCAATACATGACCATAGTTACCTCTTTACCAATATTTGTGTCAGTTTTTGCTAGGTGATCCAATTGCTTTTCAAGCACTACAGGCATAAATGCTTGATTTTTGAATTCGGCTTCTTTTTTCTTGTGGTATAATGAAACTGCATGGCGCTCTAAATGTGTAGGGTTGTTTTCAAGACATTTTTTGCATAACTTGCAATATGCTTTTCCATTTTCTATTTTTTTTTTCAGCCAATATCTGCTTACTTCCCACTCTGTTTTATATTTTTGCTGATACTTTTGTCTTGATCGGGATTGATGTTCTGGATTTTCCACAACCTCGTCCTCCTCTAAATCCACAACTTGTTTGTCCATGTTGTTGGGAGACTTTTCTGGGGGTTTTCTTAAATTTTATGAGAAAAAAAAGAGTTTAATTTAAGTAATCACTTTTTGCTTCATGTTAGTTACCTTTTTCGGGGTTTGTTTCGTGGATTTTTCATATCCTCGTCCTCCGCTAACTCCACAACTTCTTTGTTGATGTCATTGTGAGGCTTTTCTGGGGATTTTCTTAAATTTAGAAATTAGAAACAAAGATATTAATTTAAGAAATCACTTTTGTTTCAGATTAATTACCTCTGTCGAGACTGTTGCTGTGGACTTTTCAAATCTTTACCCTTCTCTAATTCCAAATTTTGACTATCTCCGGGAAGATTTTCTTGCGGTTTTCTTAAATTTCATAATAAAAGGAATGAGTCAAAGAAATATGTTAATTTTTGTCAGTTTTAGGTACTTTACTTACCTTCTTATTAAGTATCTTTCCATATTATTACCTATTTAATACTATAAAAACGCAACCAAAAAATAGGTATTTGTAAGATGTTTGATCACAAAACTAAAATTATTTGAGACGAAGACGCCAACGTACAAAAACAATAATAATAACAACGACGACGACGTGATGGCAAAGGCAAAGTTTACTTTTTTTTTCATTTTGTGCCTAGTCCGAGTGAGCAAGCTACTAGTTTATTTATTTCGTGCTATCTGACTCATTCGCACTTGGGGATTGCAATTGCAGTATGCGTTCGTTGCATAATTAAAAAAAAAAATTAGAAAAGAGAAGCAGAACTGAACGAAAACATATTTAGCTCACAGGACTTGCATGAAAGAGACAAGAATCTCTTTTCTAAAGTTGATATTTTGTTATAAATTCATTTCTATCAACAGTGCTGTCTTCTAAACTAAAATCGCAGTAGATTGTAGGAAAAGCGCAGTGGCGCAGTACATTTAAAAATTTGCCCAAAAGTGCAGTATATCTACTGCAATTGCAGTAAAGTCCGAACGCTGGGCCGACACTGCAGAAGTGTGGGAACGAATACACATCGATTTCGCTGGACCGTTTCAGAACCAGATGTGGTTAATTGTTGTCCACTCCAAGTCAAAGTTCCCATTTGTCGTCCGAATGACGTCTACTACGTCGGCAGCAACAATTCAAGCATTGCCACCAATTTTCGCATTAGAAGGACTTCCCAAAACACTTGTGTCCGATTATATGACCCAGTTCACATCAAATGAGTTTCAACAATTTTGTCGAAGCAACTCAAATAAGCACATAACATCAGCGCCTATCAATCCAGAATCCAACGGAGCCGCTGAGAGGATGGTGCGAACATTCAAAACCGTTCTTGGAAAATTTTGCTGGATACACCACGATGGAACGAAGCTTTTTTGGTTTTTCTCTCCACATATCGTTCTACACCAGACGATTTTGGAATGTCACCAGCAGAGAAGCTCCATGGAAGACAACATCGCACCGTTCTCTCTGTGATAGTCCCAGAAGTCAGCAAGACGAGTACAAAATTCAAAACTAAATTCTTTATTGGTCAACCGGTTTTCGTACGCCAACAACAACGTAAAGAGAAATGGATTGCTGCTTTTGTAGATAAGAACTAAGGAAGAAGAATGTATTGTCTTAAAGCTAGCACAGGGACATTCCGACGCCACCAGAATCAGATGAAATCTCGTTCTCCAACTGAAAGTAAAGACGTTCACATTTGTACACTAAATCTGATTTCAACACGACATCACAACACAGATACTAATCTAGCAGCATCAAACGATGATAGACAAGAAAACGACTCTGAAGTTATGATGCAACCAAATTCATCTGTAAACGTTAATCTTGAATCATCACAACCAACTTCGAATCCAGTTCCAAGAAACATTGTAGACAAATGTTCATCGGATACTCTACCGGACGATCTGAAAGGCCACGGAAAATGGTCGTATTTTATCCAAATTAAGTGAGGGGGAAGCTGATATATTCTTTTCTGTTACCATTTCCGAAGCTATGTTTTGGAAAAACCTAGCTTGTCACATTGACATCTGCTGTTAATATATTATTTCCTACCAGTTCCCGCCTATTCACATTCGATTCCCGCCTGAAGATAGAAAAAGTCATCGCTCACAAATCTTCATCTTCTTTTTAGATTCCATTTAATATGAATAAAGTATTTAGATTATAGTAAAATCTTTACTTGTATTAATTTGGAACCTCTAAATCATATAAATCTATAAATAAATAATAAGGACTTAATTTACAAATTGTAACATAGTTATATTAATCCATCCTTAACAAGAATTCGTACCGAAATACAATTCTGAAAAAGAATTGATATCTCAATTTTTTCTTAGCGAAATTTTGATTAACTTATCATAATTTCAATCGATAAGTCCAAGAAACAAAATTTTATTGCAACAGAAGCCGATAATTTGAGTCATTTTTGATAAGCTTATCAATTATTATCCAATCGAAAATTTACAACCACTCAATAGATGTTTGGTACAACACTTATCTGATAAGCTGAGTACTTTTCACTTATGAAAACTCAAAAAAATATCTATCAAATATTTTGTTGGTGCAACAAAAAATTATCAAAATTCATGACAAGTTGCTAAATGCTAAGTTGTTTGTGCGAAGCATTGAAGCAAATGTATTCAACGTTAAAAACAAAATATTATTCATAAAAAATTGATTCTTACTTACCAAAACATAAACCGCAAATGGCATAACCACAACAGCCACTAAAAGATCAGCTATCGCCAGTGATACTATGAAATAATTTGTCACTGTTTGTAGCGAACGTTCCCGACATACTGATAAAATGACTAAAACATTACCAAAGAGTGTTAAGAATGGGAATACAATCAGAATCAGCGCCCAGTAATTGTGATAAACTGAAAATAAAAAAAAAAAATTAATTATAAATAATCGATAGGAATCGGAGCAAGTGAATGTAATTATTTTTAATTGCTACTTAGGTACTGTAGGGTAAGTAGATTCGTGCAAAAATAACGGTACCTGTCGTAGTACCGTTTAGACAAAACATTTTTATCTCGAAAACGGCTCTAACGTGTTACGGTAAATTTTACCGCAACAAAAACCGGCCTTTAGCCGATTTCCTTTTCTTGGTTGTGGCTGCAAAATATCGGCGAAGTTGAGGGCAACCATGGTCTCATCAACCACAGGTGTACCAAGCCTTTATTTTGCAAAAGCAACAAAAACAGGTGTTCGAGAACGAGTCCTTTCGACGAGGTCGAAAATGCCGGCGGATGAGCCGAAGAAGTAAGAGGTCAGGCGGACCCTTACTTACCCAAACAACTCCAACAACTACTCATCTACCAATTTTTTTTTTTTATATTTAGATTTTTAATATTAACGTAGTTTAACTTTCTTTTCTTTAAAAGACAAATTTAACGTTAATTAATTTAAACAATAATGTATAAAATGGGTTTTTAATATCGCGTAGTAATTTCAATTTTTAAAAGAATCACCTTTGAAGAACGACCAGTTAGAGAAATGCTTCCCTCCATCTCTTCGAAATAGTTTTAATATTTTCCCATTTCGAATCCCGCGGTTAAAGTAGAAAAATAGGATAATGCCTAGTGAGGATCTTTTCTCGATTTTTTTTTTGTAATTTTCATTTTTCTCGAAAAACAGAAATAGTTGGGAGGGATCTGAACTCGGCCATTATGTTTCGGCAAGCTTTGGAAACCATTATCCAACAGCTTGTTGAAACCGTGTTTGGGTGTGTGATTGTAAAGTTTCGGAGAGAGTCAACAACGGTGGCTTTCCTGATGAGCGTTAAGCTTCCAGGAAGCCGTGAGACCGTAACCGACAATCACGAAAGCGAATGAGTCTGTTGTATGAATGTGTGAGTGATTGGAATGGACGAGGGAGGATAACAATAGATGGGAAATAGCTTGGAAGGCACTCTGTTGAGAGCTTACGAAGCGAGTAGTTTGAGAAAGGATAATTTTCGAGAATTTTGGAAAAAAAAAAAGAAAAAAATCGAGAAGGAAGAAAACTTTTTTTGTTCGAGGATCGAGGAAAATTATAGAAAAAGGAATAAGGATTCGAGGTGGGAAGACAGGATAAACAAGAAAAATAGGAGTGAGGAATTGAAGGAGATAGAGGAGAGGAAAACATAAAAAAAAGATAAGTAGATTTTTTTTTATTTTCTACTATATATATACATCTATATAATATACGTATATATTCGTGATGAAATATATATATACATATAGATATCGTGCGGAATAATTGTCGTATCGCGTATTGTTAAAATCCGAAAGTGTTAAAACCCCATTTTCTTTTACTTTTTGGCTTATTAATTTCATTGTTCTTTTTTTAATTTGTAACCTATTTTAATTTTATTGTTATTGTTATTGTTATTGTTATTGTTATTGTTATTGTTATTGTTATTGTTATTGTTATTGTTATTGTTATTGTTATTGTTATTGTTATTGTTATTGTTATTGTTATTGTTATTGTTATTGTTATTGTTATTGTTATTGTTATTGTTATTGTTATTGTTATTGTTATTGTTATTGTTATTGTTATTGTTATTGTTATTGTTATTGTTATTGTTATTGTTATTGTTATTGTTATTGTTATTGTTATTGTTATTGTTATTGTTATTGTTATTGTTATTGTTATTGTTATTGTTATTGTTATTGTTATTGTTATTGTTATTGTTATTGTTATTGTTATTGTTATTGTTATTGTTATTGTTATTGTTATTGTTATTGTTATTGTTATTGTTATTGTTATTGTTATTGTTATTGTTATTGTTATTGTTATTGTTATTGTTATTGTTATTGTTATTGTTATTGTTATTGTTATTGTTATTGTTATTGTTATTGTTATTGTTATTGTTATTGTTATTGTTATTGTTATTGTTATTGTTATTGTTATTGTTATTGTTATTGTTATTGTTATTGTTATTGTTATTGTTATTGTTATTGTTATTGTTATTGTTATTGTTATTGTTATTGTTATTGTTATTGTTATTGTTATTGTTATTGTTATTGTTATTGTTATTGTTATTGTTATTGTTATTGTTATTGTTATTGTTATTGTTATTGTTATTGTTATTGTTATTGTTATTGTTATTGTTATTGTTATTGTTATTGTTATTGTTATTGTTATTGTTATTGTTATTGTTATTGTTATTGTTATTGTTATTGTTATTGTTATTGTTATTGTTATTGTTATTGTTATTGTTATTGTTATTGTTATTGTTATTGTTATTGTTATTGTTATTGTTATTGTTATTGTTATTGTTATTGTTATTGTTATTGTTATTGTTATTGTTATTGTTATTGTTATTGTTATTGTTATTGTTATTGTTATTGTTATTGTTATTGTTATTGTTATTGTTATTGTTATTGTTATTGTTATTGTTATTGTTATTGTTATTGTTATTGTTATTGTTATTGTTATTGTTATTGTTATTGTTATTGTTATTGTTATTGTTATTGTTATTGTTATTGTTATTGTTATTGTTATTGTTATTGTTATTGTTATTGTTATTGTTATTGTTATTGTTATTGTTATTGTTATTGTTATTGTTATTGTTATTGTTATTGTTATTGTTATTGTTATTGTTATTGTTATTGTTATTGTTATTGTTATTGTTATTGTTATTGTTATTGTTATTGTTATTGTTATTGTTATTGTTATTGTTATTGTTATTGTTATTGTTATTGTTATTGTTATTGTTATTGTTATTGTTATTGTTATTGTTATTGTTATTGTTATTGTTATTGTTATTGTTATTGTTATTGTTATTGTTATTGTTATTGTTATTGTTATTGTTATTGTTATTGTTATTGTTATTGTTATTGTTATTGTTATTGTTATTGTTATTGTTATTGTTATTGTTATTGTTATTGTTATTGTTATTGTTATTGTTATTGTTATTGTTATTGTTATTGTTATTGTTATTGTTATTGTTATTGTTATTGTTATTGTTATTGTTATTGTTATTGTTATTGTTATTGTTATTGTTATTGTTATTGTTATTGTTATTGTTATTGTTATTGTTATTGTTATTGTTATTGTTATTGTTATTGTTATTGTTATTGTTATTGTTATTGTTATTGTTATTGTTATTGTTATTGTTATTGTTATTGTTATTGTTATTGTTATTGTTATTGTTATTGTTATTGTTATTGTTATTGTTATTGTTATTGTTATTGTTATTGTTATTGTTATTGTTATTGTTATTGTTATTGTTATTGTTATTGTTATTGTTATTGTTATTGTTATTGTTATTGTTATTGTTATTGTTATTGTTATTGTTATTGTTATTGTTATTGTTATTGTTATTGTTATTGTTATTGTTATTGTTATTGTTATTGTTATTGTTATTGTTATTGTTATTGTTATTGTTATTGTTATTGTTATTGTTATTGTTATTGTTATTGTTATTGTTATTGTTATTGTTATTGTTATTGTTATTGTTATTGTTATTGTTATTGTTATTGTTATTGTTATTGTTATTGTTATTGTTATTGTTATTGTTATTGTTATTGTTATTGTTATTGTTATTGTTATTGTTATTGTTATTGTTATTGTTATTGTTATTGTTATTGTTATTGTTATTGTTATTGTTATTGTTATTGTTATTGTTATTGTTATTGTTATTGTTATTGTTATTGTTATTGTTATTGTTATTGTTATTGTTATTGTTATTGTTATTGTTATTGTTATTGTTATTGTTATTGTTATTGTTATTGTTATTGTTATTGTTATTGTTATTGTTATTGTTATTGTTATTGTTATTGTTATTGTTATTGTTATTGTTATTGTTATTGTTATTGTTATTGTTATTGTTATTGTTATTGTTATTGTTATTGTTATTGTTATTGTTATTGTTATTGTTATTGTTATTGTTATTGTTATTGTTATTGTTATTGTTATTGTTATTGTTATTGTTATTGTTATTGTTATTGTTATTGTTATTGTTATTGTTATTGTTATTGTTATTGTTATTGTTATTGTTATTGTTATTGTTATTGTTATTGTTATTGTTATTGTTATTGTTATTGTTATTGTTATTGTTATTGTTATTGTTATTGTTATTGTTATTGTTATTGTTATTGTTATTGTTATTGTTATTGTTATTGTTATTGTTATTGTTATTGTTATTGTTATTGTTATTGTTATTGTTATTGTTATTGTTATTGTTATTGTTATTGTTATTGTTATTGTTATTGTTATTGTTATTGTTATTGTTATTGTTATTGTTATTGTTATTGTTATTGTTATTGTTATTGTTATTGTTATTGTTATTGTTATTGTTATTGTTATTGTTATTGTTATTGTTATTGTTATTGTTATTGTTATTGTTATTGTTATTGTTATTGTTATTGTTATTGTTATTGTTATTGTTATTGTTATTGTTATTGTTATTGTTATTGTTATTGTTATTGTTATTGTTATTGTTATTGTTATTGTTATTGTTATTGTTATTGTTATTGTTATTGTTATTGTTATTGTTATTGTTATTGTTATTGTTATTGTTATTGTTATTGTTATTGTTATTGTTATTGTTATTGTTATTGTTATTGTTATTGTTATTGTTATTGTTATTGTTATTGTTATTGTTATTGTTATTGTTATTGTTATTGTTATTGTTATTGTTATTGTTATTGTTATTGTTATTGTTATTGTTATTGTTATTGTTATTGTTATTGTTATTGTTATTGTTATTGTTATTGTTATTGTTATTGTTATTGTTATTGTTATTGTTATTGTTATTGTTATTGTTATTGTTATTGTTATTGTTATTGTTATTGTTATTGTTATTGTTATTGTTATTGTTATTGTTATTGTTATTGTTATTGTTATTGTTATTGTTATTGTTATTGTTATTGTTATTGTTATTGTTATTGTTATTGTTATTGTTATTGTTATTGTTATTGTTATTGTTATTGTTATTGTTATTGTTATTGTTATTGTTATTGTTATTGTTATTGTTATTGTTATTGTTATTGTTATTGTTATTGTTATTGTTATTGTTATTGTTATTGTTATTGTTATTGTTATTGTTATTGTTATTGTTATTGTTATTGTTATTGTTATTGTTATTGTTATTGTTATTGTTATTGTTATTGTTATTGTTATTGTTATTGTTATTGTTATTGTTATTGTTATTGTTATTGTTATTGTTATTGTTATTGTTATTGTTATTGTTATTGTTATTGTTATTGTTATTGTTATTGTTATTGTTATTGTTATTGTTATTGTTATTGTTATTGTTATTGTTATTGTTATTGTTATTGTTATTGTTATTGTTATTGTTATTGTTATTGTTATTGTTATTGTTATTGTTATTGTTATTGTTATTGTTATTGTTATTGTTATTGTTATTGTTATTGTTATTGTTATTGTTATTGTTATTGTTATTGTTATTGTTATTGTTATTGTTATTGTTATTGTTATTGTTATTGTTATTGTTATTGTTATTGTTATTGTTATTGTTATTGTTATTGTTATTGTTATTGTTATTGTTATTGTTATTGTTATTGTTATTGTTATTGTTATTGTTATTGTTATTGTTATTGTTATTGTTATTGTTATTGTTATTGTTATTGTTATTGTTATTGTTATTGTTATTGTTATTGTTATTGTTATTGTTATTGTTATTGTTATTGTTATTGTTATTGTTATTGTTATTGTTATTGTTATTGTTATTGTTATTGTTATTGTTATTGTTATTGTTATTGTTATTGTTATTGTTATTGTTATTGTTATTGTTATTGTTATTGTTATTGTTATTGTTATTGTTATTGTTATTGTTATTGTTATTGTTATTGTTATTGTTATTGTTATTGTTATTGTTATTGTTATTGTTATTGTTATTGTTATTGTTATTGTTATTGTTATTGTTATTGTTATTGTTATTGTTATTGTTATTGTTATTGTTATTGTTATTGTTATTGTTATTGTTATTGTTATTGTTATTGTTATTGTTATTGTTATTGTTATTGTTATTGTTATTGTTATTGTTATTGTTATTGTTATTGTTATTGTTATTGTTATTGTTATTGTTATTGTTATTGTTATTGTTATTGTTATTGTTATTGTTATTGTTATTGTTATTGTTATTGTTATTGTTATTGTTATTGTTATTGTTATTGTTATTGTTATTGTTATTGTTATTGTTATTGTTATTGTTATTGTTATTGTTATTGTTATTGTTATTGTTATTGTTATTGTTATTGTTATTGTTATTGTTATTGTTATTGTTATTGTTATTGTTATTGTTATTGTTATTGTTATTGTTATTGTTATTGTTATTGTTATTGTTATTGTTATTGTTATTGTTATTGTTATTGTTATTGTTATTGTTATTGTTATTGTTATTGTTATTGTTATTGTTATTGTTATTGTTATTGTTATTGTTATTGTTATTGTTATTGTTATTGTTATTGTTATTGTTATTGTTATTGTTATTGTTATTGTTATTGTTATTGTTATTGTTATTGTTATTGTTATTGTTATTGTTATTGTTATTGTTATTGTTATTGTTATTGTTATTGTTATTGTTATTGTTATTGTTATTGTTATTGTTATTGTTATTGTTATTGTTATTGTTATTGTTATTGTTATTGTTATTGTTATTGTTATTGTTATTGTTATTGTTATTGTTATTGTTATTGTTATTGTTATTGTTATTGTTATTGTTATTGTTATTGTTATTGTTATTGTTATTGTTATTGTTATTGTTATTGTTATTGTTATTGTTATTGTTATTGTTATTGTTATTGTTATTGTTATTGTTATTGTTATTGTTATTGTTATTGTTATTGTTATTGTTATTGTTATTGTTATTGTTATTGTTATTGTTATTGTTATTGTTATTGTTATTGTTATTGTTATTGTTATTGTTATTGTTATTGTTATTGTTATTGTTATTGTTATTGTTATTGTTATTGTTATTGTTATTGTTATTGTTATTGTTATTGTTATTGTTATTGTTATTGTTATTGTTATTGTTATTGTTATTGTTATTGTTATTATTGTTATTGTTATTGTTATTGTTATTGTTATTGTTATTGTTATTGTTATTGTTATTGTTATTGTTATTGTTATTGTTATTGTTATTGTTATTGTTATTGTTATTGTTATTGTTATTGTTATTGTTATTGTTATTGTTATTGTTATTGTTATTGTTATTGTTATTGTTATTGTTATTGTTATTGTTATTGTTATTGTTATTGTTATTGTTATTGTTATTGTTATTGTTATTGTTATTGTTATTGTTATTGTTATTGTTATTGTTATTGTTATTGTTATTGTTATTGTTATTGTTATTGTTATTGTTATTGTTATTGTTATTGTTATTGTTATTGTTATTGTTATTGTTATTGTTATTGTTATTGTTATTGTTATTGTTATTGTTATTGTTATTGTTATTGTTATTGTTATTGTTATTGTTATTGTTATTGTTATTGTTATTGTTATTGTTATTGTTATTGTTATTGTTATTGTTATTGTTATTGTTATTGTTATTGTTATTGTTATTGTTATTGTTATTGTTATTGTTATTGTTATTGTTATTGTTATTGTTATTGTTATTGTTATTGTTATTGTTATTGTTATTGTTATTGTTATTGTTATTGTTATTGTTATTGTTATTGTTATTGTTATTGTTATTGTTATTGTTATTGTTATTGTTATTGTTATTGTTATTGTTATTGTTATTGTTATTGTTATTGTTATTGTTATTGTTATTGTTATTGTTATTGTTATTGTTATTGTTATTGTTATTGTTATTGTTATTGTTATTGTTATTGTTATTGTTATTGTTATTGTTATTGTTATTGTTATTGTTATTGTTATTGTTATTGTTATTGTTATTGTTATTGTTATTGTTATTGTTATTGTTATTGTTATTGTTATTGTTATTGTTATTGTTATTGTTATTGTTATTGTTATTGTTATTGTTATTGTTATTGTTATTGTTATTGTTATTGTTATTGTTATTGTTATTGTTATTGTTATTGTTATTGTTATTGTTATTGTTATTGTTATTGTTATTGTTATTGTTATTGTTATTGTTATTGTTATTGTTATTGTTATTGTTATTGTTATTGTTATTGTTATTGTTATTGTTATTGTTATTGTTATTGTTATTGTTATTGTTATTGTTATTGTTATTGTTATTGTTATTGTTATTGTTATTGTTATTGTTATTGTTATTGTTATTGTTATTGTTATTGTTATTGTTATTGTTATTGTTATTGTTATTGTTATTGTTATTGTTATTGTTATTGTTATTGTTATTGTTATTGTTATTGTTATTGTTATTGTTATTGTTATTGTTATTGTTATTGTTATTGTTATTGTTATTGTTATTGTTATTGTTATTGTTATTGTTATTGTTATTGTTATTGTTATTGTTATTGTTATTGTTATTGTTATTGTTATTGTTATTGTTATTGTTATTGTTATTGTTATTGTTATTGTTATTGTTATTGTTATTGTTATTGTTATTGTTATTGTTATTGTTATTGTTATTGTTATTGTTATTGTTATTGTTATTGTTATTGTTATTGTTATTGTTATTGTTATTGTTATTGTTATTGTTATTGTTATTGTTATTGTTATTGTTATTGTTATTGTTATTGTTATTGTTATTGTTATTGTTATTGTTATTGTTATTGTTATTGTTATTGTTATTGTTATTGTTATTGTTATTGTTATTGTTATTGTTATTGTTATTGTTATTGTTATTGTTATTGTTATTGTTATTGTTATTGTTATTGTTATTGTTATTGTTATTGTTATTGTTATTGTTATTGTTATTGTTATTGTTATTGTTATTGTTATTGTTATTGTTATTGTTATTGTTATTGTTATTGTTATTGTTATTGTTATTGTTATTGTTATTGTTATTGTTATTGTTATTGTTATTGTTATTGTTATTGTTATTGTTATTGTTATTGTTATTGTTATTGTTATTGTTATTGTTATTGTTATTGTTATTGTTATTGTTATTGTTATTGTTATTGTTATTGTTATTGTTATTGTTATTGTTATTGTTATTGTTATTGTTATTGTTATTGTTATTGTTATTGTTATTGTTATTGTTATTGTTATTGTTATTGTTATTGTTATTGTTATTGTTATTGTTATTGTTATTGTTATTGTTATTGTTATTGTTATTGTTATTGTTATTGTTATTGTTATTGTTATTGTTATTGTTATTGTTATTGTTATTGTTATTGTTATTGTTATTGTTATTGTTATTGTTATTGTTATTGTTATTGTTATTGTTATTGTTATTGTTATTGTTATTGTTATTGTTATTGTTATTGTTATTGTTATTGTTATTGTTATTGTTATTGTTATTGTTATTGTTATTTGTAGGAAACGATCCAACAAACCAAATTTATCACGCCGATCTATCTATAAAAAGACATGTCAATATATCCTAAAACACCAATAGCAACCTACGACACCAAATACTAAAAATTCTAGTAACACTAGCTTGCGTGTTAAGCCTAAATTCATTGTGTCAAGGGTCTTAAGTTACAATTGGTACGAAGCTTAAGAAAACCCCCCAATGTTCCGAGCCGTCCCGTACCGATTTAACATTGGTATCCGATTTCGTTTTAATTCCCACTATTCCATGCAAAAGAATTGATAATTGCCCGTCCTCGTGCGACGAAAAGCGTGTTAACTAATTCTTTTCATCGTCGAATCGTGGTCCGAATAAGTCTGTGCTTTGAAATAAAAAAAAAAAGAAAAAAGATAAATCAAAAAACTAAAGTAAATTCGAAGTTTAAAAAGAAAAACCAAATTGACTAGGAACAATAAAGGAGAATTCAGGAAACATCCATAAAAAAAAGTAGGTATTGAACATGCTACTTTTTGCAATGCAAAATGTAGATGTGTATTTTCTTTTATTTTTAATACCAATTTTTTTTAGTTATATACTAAATTCGAGTTATTCGTCAAACTCCGGAGGGAAACCTCTGTCGCCCTGTCTGTTCGGGACACTAAAACGAGATCCTCCATTTGCCCATAGGCGGCAAAAGTCGAGTTCCAGGTTATTTTATCGACCTCGGATCATGAAATTCATCGTAAAATAAGAGCAGATTTTCCAATTAGGTAAGACTCCTTTCATTTATAAGGAAGTTCATCCTAGAAAGTGAAAAAAAATGTCTTCTTATTAGGAATTAATCGAAGAGGTGCAAATCCAATTATACCAAAAAGAGATAGTCTTTTTTTTTGTATTCCGGATTCCTGGGAAGAAAGTGCCGTTTCGATTTTCCTGCCCTGGAGAGAGACCGCAATAAATTAGCCCTGGAGAGTAAATCCTGTTAAGGAATTCGATCCTTCAGAATTCGGGAGGATAAAATTAAGTTGTCCGTTAGGGACAATAGTTCATATATCGGAAATAGGTAAGAATTAAGTCTCTTGAAGATAAGGTAGGATTTCATATGATATTGTATCTCAAATAGGATCGATCCGATAAGTAAAATCTTTGAAGTCTTGAGGAAATCTAAGAAGTATCCTTAATTAATATTCGAATCATCAAATGGTTTCCACATAGAAGGATCTCTTCGAGGGAGTTAATTCTGCGCTGCGGTGAAAAGAAAAATTTTATTAAAAGATTTCAGTGAACAGAAACGAAAGTGCAAAAAAAAAAAAAAATAAAAAAAGAACTAGTGCAAATTAAAGCTAAACCCTAAAAGACAAGAAAGTTAAAGTCATGAAAGATGATTATTTAAGAAGGGAAAATAGTACTTAAAAGAAAGGAATTTAAAATGAAAAATTATTTTGCTAAACTTAAGAAGAAAAATTTTGATCAAAAGAGAAAGTGAAATAAGGATTAATATAGAAAGAGCTGAAAGGATTTAGTCTATCAAGGATAGTTAATAATAATAAAGTAGTGGAGGTAGAACATACTTACCTGCGAACACAAAAAAAATATAAAATAATAGGTACAACATGTTTTTATTTTGGTTTAAGGAAAAAAAAAGAAGTTTGAACAAAAAATATTTTGAATAAACTAAATCAAGTTTTGACGCATAAAGCTAATATAAATAATTTTTTTTGTTGAAGTAAGGACTAATGAAGGCAGAGTAAATTATCAACAAGTGAATATTGATGAAATTAAATAAAGCTATGTATGTAGGTACATATTAAGTCTTGTAAAGAAAGAATTAAATAGAATCTTTGATAGAGGAAAACCCTTCAGCTTTAAAGCGTAAAAGGTGAATTTAGTGTAGGTTATTAAAAGTGTAACATCCCATCCATCGCGATTTTTTTTTTATATACGAGTGTTTGATTTGTTTTTCCTTTGATCGGTATAATAAAAAAAAAAGAAGATAGTGATGGTATCTGTTAGTATTGACTTCGATATTAACTCTTTTAAATAAATTTTAATAAAACTTAATCAAAAATAGCAAAACACCAACATCTCAACAATGCTGTGCACAACATTCGGGATTCTGGGTAAGTGAAAAATCTATCAAATTTGTTTTCGTATATATTGGTTTATGCCATATGAAATTTAATTTTTTTTATGCATATAAACATATTTGCCTAAGAAAAAAAAAAAAAAAGAGAAGGTAACGTAAGCAGTAATTATTTTTGTTGAAAGGGTTTATATTGCAGATACATGAAACATATACTATTGCTTTTTTTCAAAGGATAAAGATTTTTTTTTGGTTTAACGACTCGGGTTGAAGAAACAAAGGTTTAGATAATTTAAATTTATTCCGGTGTATGGGAATGAATAGGTGAATTATGTTTTTTTTTATATTAATAATTTTAAGAATTAGTCACGGATATTAAGTGGAATAAAGCAATGATACTGTAGATAAAAGAAATACATTTATTTTTGTTTTCCTTCGGTTATTCGCATTCGGGGTTGTATGGTTTGACGAGAAGTTTATTTTTTTTGTAAACTAAAATTTGCTTTCGAAAATTAGAAAGTTGCGATTTCGATATTTCGTACTAATATAAAAAAAAAAATTAAACATGCAGTGTTAGAAGAATGATTTGGGGGAAGTGAATCAATGGGGGGGTGGAGATGAGAGAGAGTTTATAAACAAGTACTAAGGGAAAGCCTTCGACTTTCCCTTTTTCAAAAGAGGGCTGTTACATTAATTTCGGGCGTAAGCAACAGTATAGGAGTATTCTATTAATAACTTTGGTTGTCGATAGCAATACTGAAGGGTGGGTTAAGAGAGCTCGAGGGACACGACCACCTATGTCCCCCCCTCTAATTAAGTTAAATTAAAAAAAAATGGAAAGAAGAAAAAATCGGCAGCATAGAATTCGGGTCCTACGTCTTTAAAAAAGATGGAAATATACTAGTCAAATTCCAACTATGACTTAGGCCTGGAAAAAGGTAACCACGTCCTTCTCGCTGTGTAGCAAGAACCCCCCCCCCCATCGACGAGCTGAGCATGGCAACGAGCAGGCCTACAGCTACTGACGCGGTTGGACACCCCTACTGACTCC
The DNA here is from genome assembly GCA_958431115.1 of Syrphus vitripennis. Taxonomy (NCBI): domain Eukaryota; kingdom Metazoa; phylum Arthropoda; class Insecta; order Diptera; family Syrphidae; genus Syrphus; species Syrphus vitripennis. Next base: position 53,351,404 of record OY288110.1, on the reverse strand, counting down.
TGCCTGGACGGGCCGATGGGTCTGTAGACATCGGTCCTATAGGTAGGAAAAGTCGTTAGGGAGAAAAATTGTTTGGGAAGTGAATAGAGTCTTGATTAATACTTCCATTTTATTTTTTTTTGGATCTTTTCTGATCCAAGGCTGTTGGGAATATGGTCGGTTCGGTTTTGTGTTGATGGAGTATTTGAAACGAGATGCGACTTCTCCAAATTAAGCTAATGCAAATTCGTTACAGATGGCGCCCAACGTGGGGCCTGAATTCAGCGACCGATTTTTCATTCATTTTACTCAAAAAAAAAAAAAAAAAATTATCGAAATTTTTTTTGTGAATTTACTTTTTGAGATGACTAATGTTTCGCTTCTTGGTGAAACGTCACCTTTTGTAACAAACAACCATGGTTGTCCGAGGAGTTGAGTGAGCATTTTTTGGTTCCTGTCGCCGCGACTTGGTATGTTATGATGCAACAGAATTTAGCCTTACATTTTTCAATGTCCATTCCTGGTTATACATTTATTCCAGTAACGGAAAGCATTGAAGCGTTAGTAAGCGAGTTTTAAGAATGCAATAAGAAGAGATGATTCTTTTTTTTTGTTAGGACCAAAATCCTCTGTCCGGTAGATTGAAGTAGTTATTTTCGGATCTACGTCCGTTGCTGAGATTGGAAGCCTGATATTAGTAAGGAATTGTCCCATCATGTCATCCACATTAACATCTCATTAAGAGCTGTAAATTAATTTATATATTCTTGTCCAAAGAAGAACGAAAACTCAATACATTATCCGGATAGCTAAGGACATAAATAGTTCCTGGCTTTTTCCTGCTGTTACGTAAAGAGATAGTAATTACTTTTTTGTTTGAACAAGGTTACAGCGAAAAGCTTTTATTTAGAGGGTAATTTTTTTTTTGTAAAGTTTCAAGTAAAGTAGTTTATTTTTTTTTAGAGATGATCTACTTGCCCCCATTATTCACTTCCCCTGTATTTAAATGAAAAAGTTTGATCAATAAAAAAAAAAAAAAAATTTTTAGAACCGAGACAAGAGTTAACTTTTTTTGTTGTCGTGGACATATAAAAAAAAAAAAAAAAAAAAAAGGTATTGGAAAGTATAATTTAACCTAAATATTAGTTTCTCGAATTTAGGGTACCAGAAAAGTCGGTAGGTGCTAATTCTATACAATGGGTCGACCAAAGAAAATGATGGGTCAAACTGCAAGAAGCAATAGTAAGCAACGATCCCCTTTGCCAAACGATAATATAGTGGAAGGTGGAGAGCATACTACCGAACCTTTAGCGGCTGGCTCGGGTCAAAACGTTTCGAACGAGGTTAGATATTCTAGTCGAACTAGAACTTCAAGTCCTAGAGACAACAATGACTCCAAAGAGAGTGAACATTTTGAAGCGTATGTACAGGAAGTCGTTACGGCAACTATAGGCCTTAACCGGACTGAAGATCTACGCTTCATACGCGAAGAGCTCGAACGAACTCAAGTTCAATTATTGCAACAGGTTAAAGAAATAGTTAGGGAAACCCTTTCCAATGTCACACCAGCGGTACCTCCGAATCGCCCTGACGCTCGAACGTTATACAACATAAACGCTCCATTGGAAAGAGTAGCCGATCAGACGGCACAACGACCCCACTTAGGTAATCTTCCTACAAACACGAGCCCATCGAATGAACCAGGTGTTCATCCTATAGATATGGCCCGCGGCTCAAACGTAGATAATTTTCTAGCTCAGTTGAGCAATTTAAACTTTAACGTTTCCCCTCCTTCAGCCAGTCAATCTAACCCAGCTCCATCCGCTTCATCTTCTGTACTGCGTTTCCCACACTACCACAAGTGGGGGATTAAATTTGACAACAAGAATATGTCAATTGATGACTTTCTGTTTCGATTGGAAAGAGTCAAAGACAGTTATAATGTAACTTGGCCAGAGGTTGTTCAAAATTTTCATCACTTTGTGAGTGGTGGTGTGGAGACGTGGTACTGGACGTTTATGAAAAGTAATCCAAGCAGTAATTGGTCAACTTTGCGATTAGCTCTTATGGAACAATACCGAAGTCTGGAGACGGACTCAGAACTATTCAGAAAAATGTCCGACCGTAAACAGTTACCTAATGAAACTTTCGACAGTTTTTACGACGACTTGATACAAATCAATTCCAGGCTACGGATTCCCAAACCTGTTAAAGAAATTATTGAGTTGATAAAACAAAATGTTCGACGTAGAATAGGAGAACTTTTAGTAACATTTAGTACGCATAGCTTACCAGAGATGGTGTACGTGTGCAGGACCATCGAGAAATTCTTAAATGGAAATGAGCCTGCCAAATCAAAATTTCCATCTGGTACCGTAATTCAACAACCGCGTCGACATGTCAACGAATTAGAAACAACCACAGAAGATTTAAGCTACCCAGCACCAGCGGTAGTGGAGGCTTACCATAGGGAAGCTATCGCGCTTAAATGCTGGAACTGCAAAGTCGAAGGACATTCCTTTAGAGAATGTGATAATCCTAAACGGAATTTATTTTGTTTCAGATGTGGGCGTGAAAATGTCATTACACCAAAATGTGATAAGTGTTCGGGAAACCGACCAGCGGGCAACCCTACGACCGGGGGGAAGTACCCGAAGTCAGAGAACCCGGAAAATTAGAAACTTCGCCAGTTAAAATAACCCTGCTACGACATTCACCGGAAGAATCAATTAGTATAGGAAGGTCTCATAATGTCGTGGAAAAATCTGCAGAAAATAAAGCAATTTTTCCCAGAAAATCTATTCATGAGCGGATAAAAGATTATTATGAGGCCAGGAAAAGAATAGTTACTTTTCCTTCAACCTCAGAAAAGGTGAGAAAACTTAGAAAAAAAATGAAAAGAAAAAGAGAGTTACATAGAACGGTGGCTGCGACTACCCTGAATTGCTCGGAAGATGATCCCCGTCCTTACGTTACAGTGGAGATATGTGGCACAAAACTACACGGTCTTCTCGATTCTGGAGCGAGTTTAAGTTGTCTAGGGGTGGGTTCTCTGGAATTCCTTAAGCAAAATGGGATTTCTCTTAAAACGTTCTCTTCGTTTATCTCTACTGCTGATGGACATAAACAATCAATCGTTGGAATGATAACGACGCAAGTTCGTTACAAGGGCAAAGAAAAAATCATGGATTTGTTTGTCGTTCCATCTCTAACACAACAATTGTATCTAGGAGTGGATTTCTGGAGGCTATTCCAGATAGCTCCCCACATCATATCAGAAATTTCGCTTCCAAACAAAATTGTTGATCAAGCTTTGAGTGCGATTGAGTGCGATCTAAACGATCAAGAACGTAATAAGCTAAGCGAAACTATTTTGAAATTTCCATCTTTTTTAACGAAAGGCCTTGGAAAGACCCATCTGTTGGAACACATTATTGATACGGGAGACGCAACGCCAATAAAGCAGCGTCATTATCCCATATCTCCAGCGATACAAGCCCTGGTGTATGAGGAATTGGATCGTATGCTTTCTTTGGGGGTCATAGAAGAAAGTTCAAGCGCATGGAGTTCCCCAGTAGTATTGGTAAGAAAACCTGGGAAAAACCGTCTGTGCTTGGACTTTCGTAAGGTGAACCTAGTAACAAAGAAAAATGCGAGCCCAATTGCTCATATAGAGGGACTGTTAGCACGCCTTTCAGAGACGCATTTTATTTCAAGTGTTGACCTGAAAGATGCGTACTGGCAGATACCGCTGGAGCAAAGTTCACGGGAGAAGACGGCATTCACTGTTCCAGGTCGTCCACTTTATCAATTTAAAGTGATGCCATTTGGTCTTTCCAACGCGGCACAGACACTGACTTACCTAATGAACCTAGTAGTACCGACAGAGTTACGCGACCAAGTCTTCGTCTATCTAGATGACTTACTCGTCATATCGAGGAACTTCGAAGAACATATCAAAATCTTGGAAATAATTGGGAAGAGGTTACTTGAAGCAGGCTTGACGATAAACGTTGAGAAGTCGAAGTTCTGCTTCAAGGAACTTCAGTACCTTGGCTATGTGGTAGGACAGGGTTGTTTGAAACCTGATCCTGCAAAAGTCTCTGCAATTCTCGAATTTCCCGTGCCTTCGACGGTGAAACAAGTCCGAAGATTCCTCGGTATGGCGGGGTGGTACCGGAGATTCGTGAATAATTATTCGACCCTCGCTGCTCCTTTAACAGATACATTAAAAAAAGGTAAAAAGTTTAACTTTTGTGAAGAGGCACAGAAAGCTTTTGAAACTATTAAATCCGTCCTTACATCTGACCTAGTTCTTACCCACCCTGATTTTTCGAAAGAATTTATAATTTTGTGCGATGCATCATCATCTGGTATAGGATGTGTATTGTGTCAGAAAGACGAAAAGGGAAACGAGCGACCAATTTACTATTTCTCTCAAAAGTTAAATTCCGCTCAGCGTAACTATTCAGTTACTGAACGAGAGTGTTTGGCCGCCGTGAGAGGGGTTCAAAAATTTCGACCTTATGTAGAAGGCTATAGATTCACGGTAGTGACGGACCATTCCAGTTTAAAGTGGCTAATGAGCCTCCGGGATCCAACGGGGAGGTTAGCGCGCTGGAGCCTAAAATTGCAAGGATTTGATTTCGGCATTGAACACCGGAAGGGTACTTTGAATGTGGTGCCAGATGCTCTATCTCGAGTTTATGAGGTAGAGGCTCTACATTCAACGGTATGTCCACCGGAGTCTGTGTCAGGGAATCTTACCGATGTACTGCATGTTGATTTGGAGGATCCGAGTTTCAAATCCGGAGAATACCTTCAGATCATTCAGCATATCGGACAAAATAAAGATCAGCTTCCTGACCTTCAAGTTTCGGACGGTTTCGTTTACAAGAAGGTCAGGCATTGCACAGGTAATCCACTTCAAGATGATTTGGTATGGAAATTGTGGATTCCAGCGGCGCTGACAAATCGTTTGGTCTCGTGGGCTCATTGCCCACCCAGAGCTTCCCACGGAGGTATTGGAAAAACCCTCTACAGATTAAAACAACAGTTTTTTTGGCCAAATATGGCCACACATGTGAAAGTCTTTATTGAAAATTGCGAAGTCTGCAAAACCACCAAATCTTCGAATTGTATTTTAAGAGCGGAGATGGGAAAACAGTTTTGTGTTGAGAGACCGTTCCAACACCTATACATAGATTTTTTGGGGCCGTACCCCCGATCAAAAAATGGGAATTCCCAAATACTAATCGTACTGGATCAGTTGACAAAATTTGTCCTGATAAAGCCGTTGAAAAAAGCAAATGCCCAGTCAGTCATAAAGTTCCTGCAAGAAGATATATTTCTCATTTTCGGAGTACCCGAGAGCATTCTTTCCGATAATGGAACTCAATTCACCGGCCAAGAGTTTTCTAAAATGATACAAATATTTGGTATCACACACTATAGGACTGCCATTTATTCGCCACAGGCGAATGCTAGTGAGCGCGTGAATCGTTCCATATTGGCGGCAATCCGCGCCTATATAGACCCAAACCAGACTACTTGGGATATTCATTTAGCATCAATTGGTAGTGCGCTACGTTCAACGGTGCATTCAGCCATAGGCATGTCCCCTTACGAAGCCCTTTTCGGCCAACGCATTATCGAACATGGGGCAGATTATAAACTGCTGAGAGGACTAGGAGCTCTAAATCAATCTGAACTTGACTGGCTACCAAAAACGGCGAGAATGAATGTACTACACAAGTATTTAAAATCCGCATTAGAACGAACTCATGAATCGTATGAGAAGACATATAATTTGAGAAGCCGAATCATATCATATAATGTAGGTGATGTCTTGTATAAGCGTAATTTTGCCTTAAGTAACGCGGCTAAACATATTAACGCAAAACTGTGCCCAAAATTCGTTAAGGTTACTGTCACAAAACTGGTAGGAAACAATCTATATGAAGTAGTTGATAAGGAAGGACATAAGGCAGTGGTACACTCTAAAGATTTAAAAAAATAAATTAAAGAAAAATTTACTAGCAGAGCTAAGCCCTGGCGTTCTCAGCTGCGCATGAGACTCTTTGATCCTTAGTTTTTTTTTTGAAATCCATAGTTTCTTTTCATATCCCTTTAATAACAGGAATTCTGTTACTAAAGGGATATGCTTTGTAGGAAACGATCCAACAAACCAAATTTATCACGCCGATCTATCTATAAAAAGACATGTCAATATATCCTAAAACACCAATAGCAACCTACGACACCAAATACTAAAAATTCTAGTAACACTAGCTTGCGTGTTAAGCCTAAATTCATTGTGTCAAGGGTCTTAAGTTACAATTGGTACGAAGCTTAAGAAAACCCCCCAATGTTCCGAGCCGTCCCGTACCGATTTAACATTGGTATCCGATTTCGTTTTAATTCCCACTATTCCATGCAAAAGAATTGATAATTGCCCGTCCTCGTGCGACGAAAAGCGTGTTAACTAATTCTTTTCATCGTCGAATCGTGGTCCGAATAAGTCTGTGCTTTGAAATAAAAAAAAAAAGAAAAAAGATAAATCAAAAAACTAAAGTAAATTCGAAGTTTAAAAAGAAAAACCAAATTGACTAGGAACAATAAAGGAGAATTCAGGAAACATCCATAAAAAAAAGTAGGTATTGAACATGCTACTTTTTGCAATGCAAAATGTAGATGTGTATTTTCTTTTATTTTTAATACCAATTTTTTTTAGTTATATACTAAATTCGAGTTATTCGTCAAACTCCGGAGGGAAACCTCTGTCGCCCTGTCTGTTCGGGACACTAAAACGAGATCCTCCATTTGCCCATAGGCGGCAAAAGTCGAGTTCCAGGTTATTTTATCGACCTCGGATCATGAAATTCATCGTAAAATAAGAGCAGATTTTCCAATTAGGTAAGACTCCTTTCATTTATAAGGAAGTTCATCCTAGAAAGTGAAAAAAAATGTCTTCTTATTAGGAATTAATCGAAGAGGTGCAAATCCAATTATACCAAAAAGAGATAGTCTTTTTTTTTGTATTCCGGATTCCTGGGAAGAAAGTGCCGTTTCGATTTTCCTGCCCTGGAGAGAGACCGCAATAAATTAGCCCTGGAGAGTAAATCCTGTTAAGGAATTCGATCCTTCAGAATTCGGGAGGATAAAATTAAGTTGTCCGTTAGGGACAATAGTTCATATATCGGAAATAGGTAAGAATTAAGTCTCTTGAAGATAAGGTAGGATTTCATATGATATTGTATCTCAAATAGGATCGATCCGATAAGTAAAATCTTTGAAGTCTTGAGGAAATCTAAGAAGTATCCTTAATTAATATTCGAATCATCAAATGGTTTCCACATAGAAGGATCTCTTCGAGGGAGTTAATTCTGCGCTGCGGTGAAAAGAAAAATTTTATTAAAAGATTTCAGTGAACAGAAACGAAAGTGCAAAAAAAAAAAAAAATAAAAAAAGAACTAGTGCAAATTAAAGCTAAACCCTAAAAGACAAGAAAGTTAAAGTCATGAAAGATGATTATTTAAGAAGGGAAAATAGTACTTAAAAGAAAGGAATTTAAAATGAAAAATTATTTTGCTAAACTTAAGAAGAAAAATTTTGATCAAAAGAGAAAGTGAAATAAGGATTAATATAGAAAGAGCTGAAAGGATTTAGTCTATCAAGGATAGTTAATAATAATAAAGTAGTGGAGGTAGAACATACTTACCTGCGAACACAAAAAAAATATAAAATAATAGGTACAACATGTTTTTATTTTGGTTTAAGGAAAAAAAAAGAAGTTTGAACAAAAAATATTTTGAATAAACTAAATCAAGTTTTGACGCATAAAGCTAATATAAATAATTTTTTTTGTTGAAGTAAGGACTAATGAAGGCAGAGTAAATTATCAACAAGTGAATATTGATGAAATTAAATAAAGCTATGTATGTAGGTACATATTAAGTCTTGTAAAGAAAGAATTAAATAGAATCTTTGATAGAGGAAAACCCTTCAGCTTTAAAGCGTAAAAGGTGAATTTAGTGTAGGTTATTAAAAGTGTAACATCCCATCCATCGCGATTTTTTTTTTATATACGAGTGTTTGATTTGTTTTTCCTTTGATCGGTATAATAAAAAAAAAAGAAGATAGTGATGGTATCTGTTAGTATTGACTTCGATATTAACTCTTTTAAATAAATTTTAATAAAACTTAATCAAAAATAGCAAAACACCAACATCTCAACAATGCTGTGCACAACATTCGGGATTCTGGGTAAGTGAAAAATCTATCAAATTTGTTTTCGTATATATTGGTTTATGCCATATGAAATTTAATTTTTTTTATGCATATAAACATATTTGCCTAAGAAAAAAAAAAAAAAAGAGAAGGTAACGTAAGCAGTAATTATTTTTGTTGAAAGGGTTTATATTGCAGATACATGAAACATATACTATTGCTTTTTTTCAAAGGATAAAGATTTTTTTTTGGTTTAACGACTCGGGTTGAAGAAACAAAGGTTTAGATAATTTAAATTTATTCCGGTGTATGGGAATGAATAGGTGAATTATGTTTTTTTTTATATTAATAATTTTAAGAATTAGTCACGGATATTAAGTGGAATAAAGCAATGATACTGTAGATAAAAGAAATACATTTATTTTTGTTTTCCTTCGGTTATTCGCATTCGGGGTTGTATGGTTTGACGAGAAGTTTATTTTTTTTGTAAACTAAAATTTGCTTTCGAAAATTAGAAAGTTGCGATTTCGATATTTCGTACTAATATAAAAAAAAAAATTAAACATGCAGTGTTAGAAGAATGATTTGGGGGAAGTGAATCAATGGGGGGGTGGAGATGAGAGAGAGTTTATAAACAAGTACTAAGGGAAAGCCTTCGACTTTCCCTTTTTCAAAAGAGGGCTGTTACATTAATTTCGGGCGTAAGCAACAGTATAGGAGTATTCTATTAATAACTTTGGTTGTCGATAGCAATACTGAAGGGTGGGTTAAGAGAGCTCGAGGGACACGACCACCTATGTCCCCCCCTCTAATTAAGTTAAATTAAAAAAAAATGGAAAGAAGAAAAAATCGGCAGCATAGAATTCGGGTCCTACGTCTTTAAAAAAGATGGAAATATACTAGTCAAATTCCAACTATGACTTAGGCCTGGAAAAAGGTAACCACGTCCTTCTCGCTGTGTAGCAAGAACCCCCCCCCCCATCGACGAGCTGAGCATGGCAACGAGCAGGCCTACAGCTACTGACGCGGTTGGACACCCCTACTGACTCCTGCCTGGACGGGCCGATGGGTCTGTAGACATCGGTCCTATAGGTAGGAAAAGTCGTTAGGGAGAAAAATTGTTTGGGAAGTGAATAGAGTCTTGATTAATACTTCCATTTTATTTTTTTTTGGATCTTTTCTGATCCAAGGCTGTTGGGAATATGGTCGGTTCGGTTTTGTGTTGATGGAGTATTTGAAACGAGATGCGACTTCTCCAAATTAAGCTAATGCAAATTCGTTACATATTGTTATTGTTATTGTTATTGTTATTGTTATTGTTATTGTTATTGTTATTGTTATTGTTATTGTTATTATTATTGTTATTGTTATTGTTATTGTTATTGTTATTGTTATTGTTATTGTTATTGTTATTGTTATTGTTATTGTTATTGTTATTGTTATTGTTATTGTTATTGTTATTGTTATTGTTATTGTTATTGTTATTGTTATTGTTATTGTTATTGTTATTGTTATTGTTATTGTTATTGTTATTGTTATTGTTATTGTTATTGTTATTGTTATTGTTATTGTTATTGTTATTGTTATTGTTATTGTTATTGTTATTGTTATTGTTATTGTTATTGTTATTGTTATTGTTATTGTTATTGTTATTGTTATTGTTATTGTTATTGTTATTGTTATTGTTATTGTTATTGTTATTGTTATTGTTATTGTTATTGTTATTGTTATTGTTATTGTTATTGTTATTGTTATTGTTATTGTTATTGTTATTGTTATTGTTATTGTTATTGTTATTGTTATTGTTATTGTTATTGTTATTGTTATTGTTATTGTTATTGTTATTGTTATTGTTATTGTTATTGTTATTGTTATTGTTATTGTTATTGTTATTGTTATTGTTATTGTTATTGTTATTGTTATTGTTATTGTTATTGTTATTGTTATTGTTATTGTTATTGTTATTGTTATTGTTATTGTTATTGTTATTGTTATTGTTATTGTTATTGTTATTGTTATTGTTATTGTTATTGTTATTGTTATTGTTATTGTTATTGTTATTGTTATTGTTATTGTTATTGTTATTGTTATTGTTATTGTTATTGTTATTGTTATTGTTATTGTTATTGTTATTGTTATTGTTATTGTTATTGTTATTGTTATTGTTATTGTTATTGTTATTGTTATTGTTATTGTTATTGTTATTGTTATTGTTATTGTTATTGTTATTGTTATTGTTATTGTTATTGTTATTGTTATTGTTATTGTTATTGTTATTGTTATTGTTATTGTTATTGTTATTGTTATTGTTATTGTTATTGTTATTGTTATTGTTATTGTTATTGTTATTGTTATTGTTATTGTTATTGTTATTGTTATTGTTATTGTTATTGTTATTGTTATTGTTATTGTTATTGTTATTGTTATTGTTATTGTTATTGTTATTGTTATTGTTATTGTTATTGTTATTGTTATTGTTATTGTTATTGTTATTGTTATTGTTATTGTTATTGTTATTGTTATTGTTATTGTTATTGTTATTGTTATTGTTATTGTTATTGTTATTGTTATTGTTATTGTTATTGTTATTGTTATTGTTATTGTTATTGTTATTGTTATTGTTATTGTTATTGTTATTGTTATTGTTATTGTTATTGTTATTGTTATTGTTATTGTTATTGTTATTGTTATTGTTATTGTTATTGTTATTGTTATTGTTATTGTTATTGTTATTGTTATTGTTATTGTTATTGTTATTGTTATTGTTATTGTTATTGTTATTGTTATTGTTATTGTTATTGTTATTGTTATTGTTATTGTTATTGTTATTGTTATTGTTATTGTTATTGTTATTGTTATTGTTATTGTTATTGTTATTGTTATTGTTATTGTTATTGTTATTGTTATTGTTATTGTTATTGTTATTGTTATTGTTATTGTTATTGTTATTGTTATTGTTATTGTTATTGTTATTGTTATTGTTATTGTTATTGTTATTGTTATTGTTATTGTTATTGTTATTGTTATTGTTATTGTTATTGTTATTGTTATTGTTATTGTTATTGTTATTGTTATTGTTATTGTTATTGTTATTGTTATTGTTATTGTTATTGTTATTGTTATTGTTATTGTTATTGTTATTGTTATTGTTATTGTTATTGTTATTGTTATTGTTATTGTTATTGTTATTGTTATTGTTATTGTTATTGTTATTGTTATTGTTATTGTTATTGTTATTGTTATTGTTATTGTTATTGTTATTGTTATTGTTATTGTTATTGTTATTGTTATTGTTATTGTTATTGTTATTGTTATTGTTATTGTTATTGTTATTGTTATTGTTATTGTTATTGTTATTGTTATTGTTATTGTTATTGTTATTGTTATTGTTATTGTTATTGTTATTGTTATTGTTATTGTTATTGTTATTGTTATTGTTATTGTTATTGTTATTGTTATTGTTATTGTTATTGTTATTGTTATTGTTATTGTTATTGTTATTGTTATTGTTATTGTTATTGTTATTGTTATTGTTATTGTTATTGTTATTGTTATTGTTATTGTTATTGTTATTGTTATTGTTATTGTTATTGTTATTGTTATTGTTATTGTTATTGTTATTGTTATTGTTATTGTTATTGTTATTGTTATTGTTATTGTTATTGTTATTGTTATTGTTATTGTTATTGTTATTGTTATTGTTATTGTTATTGTTATTGTTATTGTTATTGTTATTGTTATTGTTATTGTTATTGTTATTGTTATTGTTATTGTTATTGTTATTGTTATTGTTATTGTTATTGTTATTGTTATTGTTATTGTTATTGTTATTGTTATTGTTATTGTTATTGTTATTGTTATTGTTATTGTTATTGTTATTGTTATTGTTATTGTTATTGTTATTGTTATTGTTATTGTTATTGTTATTGTTATTGTTATTGTTATTGTTATTGTTATTGTTATTGTTATTGTTATTGTTATTGTTATTGTTATTGTTATTGTTATTGTTATTGTTATTGTTATTGTTATTGTTATTGTTATTGTTATTGTTATTGTTATTGTTATTGTTATTGTTATTGTTATTGTTATTGTTATTGTTATTGTTATTGTTATTGTTATTGTTATTGTTATTGTTATTGTTATTGTTATTGTTATTGTTATTGTTATTGTTATTGTTATTGTTATTGTTATTGTTATTGTTATTGTTATTGTTATTGTTATTGTTATTGTTATTGTTATTGTTATTGTTATTGTTATTGTTATTGTTATTGTTATTGTTATTGTTATTGTTATTGTTATTGTTATTGTTATTGTTATTGTTATTGTTATTGTTATTGTTATTGTTATTGTTATTGTTATTGTTATTGTTATTGTTATTGTTATTGTTATTGTTATTGTTATTGTTATTGTTATTGTTATTGTTATTGTTATTGTTATTGTTATTGTTATTGTTATTGTTATTGTTATTGTTATTGTTATTGTTATTGTTATTGTTATTGTTATTGTTATTGTTATTGTTATTGTTATTGTTATTGTTATTGTTATTGTTATTGTTATTGTTATTGTTATTGTTATTGTTATTGTTATTGTTATTGTTATTGTTATTGTTATTGTTATTGTTATTGTTATTGTTATTGTTATTGTTATTGTTATTGTTATTGTTATTGTTATTGTTATTGTTATTGTTATTGTTATTGTTATTGTTATTGTTATTGTTATTGTTATTGTTATTGTTATTGTTATTGTTATTGTTATTGTTATTGTTATTGTTATTGTTATTGTTATTGTTATTGTTATTGTTATTGTTATTGTTATTGTTATTGTTATTGTTATTGTTATTGTTATTGTTATTGTTATTGTTATTGTTATTGTTATTGTTATTGTTATTGTTATTGTTATTGTTATTGTTATTGTTATTGTTATTGTTATTGTTATTGTTATTGTTATTGTTATTGTTATTGTTATTGTTATTGTTATTGTTATTGTTATTGTTATTGTTATTGTTATTGTTATTGTTATTGTTATTGTTATTGTTATTGTTATTGTTATTGTTATTGTTATTGTTATTGTTATTGTTATTGTTATTGTTATTGTTATTGTTATTGTTATTGTTATTGTTATTGTTATTGTTATTGTTATTGTTATTGTTATTGTTATTGTTATTGTTATTGTTATTGTTATTGTTATTGTTATTGTTATTGTTATTGTTATTGTTATTGTTATTGTTATTGTTATTGTTATTGTTATTGTTATTGTTATTGTTATTGTTATTGTTATTGTTATTGTTATTGTTATTGTTATTGTTATTGTTATTGTTATTGTTATTGTTATTGTTATTGTTATTGTTATTGTTATTGTTATTGTTATTGTTATTGTTATTGTTATTGTTATTGTTATTGTTATTGTTATTGTTATTGTTATTGTTATTGTTATTGTTATTGTTATTGTTATTGTTATTGTTATTGTTATTGTTATTGTTATTGTTATTGTTATTGTTATTGTTATTGTTATTGTTATTGTTATTGTTATTGTTATTGTTATTGTTATTGTTATTGTTATTGTTATTGTTATTGTTATTGTTATTGTTATTGTTATTGTTATTGTTATTGTTATTGTTATTGTTATTGTTATTGTTATTGTTATTGTTATTGTTATTGTTATTGTTATTGTTATTGTTATTGTTATTGTTATTGTTATTGTTATTGTTATTGTTATTGTTATTGTTATTGTTATTGTTATTGTTATTGTTATTGTTATTGTTATTGTTATTGTTATTGTTATTGTTATTGTTATTGTTATTGTTATTGTTATTGTTATTGTTATTGTTATTGTTATTGTTATTGTTATTGTTATTGTTATTGTTATTGTTATTGTTATTGTTATTGTTATTGTTATTGTTATTGTTATTGTTATTGTTATTGTTATTGTTATTGTTATTGTTATTGTTATTGTTATTGTTATTGTTATTGTTATTGTTATTGTTATTGTTATTGTTATTGTTATTGTTATTGTTATTGTTATTGTTATTGTTATTGTTATTGTTATTGTTATTGTTATTGTTATTGTTATTGTTATTGTTATTGTTATTGTTATTGTTATTGTTATTGTTATTGTTATTGTTATTGTTATTGTTATTGTTATTGTTATTGTTATTGTTATTGTTATTGTTATTGTTATTGTTATTGTTATTGTTATTGTTATTGTTATTGTTATTGTTATTGTTATTGTTATTGTTATTGTTATTGTTATTGTTATTGTTATTGTTATTGTTATTGTTATTGTTATTGTTATTGTTATTGTTATTGTTATTGTTATTGTTATTGTTATTGTTATTGTTATTGTTATTGTTATTGTTATTGTTATTGTTATTGTTATTGTTATTGTTATTGTTATTGTTATTGTTATTGTTATTGTTATTGTTATTGTTATTGTTATTGTTATTGTTATTGTTATTGTTATTGTTATTGTTATTGTTATTGTTATTGTTATTGTTATTGTTATTGTTATTGTTATTGTTATTGTTATTGTTATTGTTATTGTTATTGTTATTGTTATTGTTATTGTTATTGTTATTGTTATTGTTATTGTTATTGTTATTGTTATTGTTATTGTTATTGTTATTGTTATTGTTATTGTTATTGTTATTGTTATTGTTATTGTTATTGTTATTGTTATTGTTATTGTTATTGTTATTGTTATTGTTATTGTTATTGTTATTGTTATTGTTATTGTTATTGTTATTGTTATTGTTATTGTTATTGTTATTGTTATTGTTATTGTTATTGTTATTGTTATTGTTATTGTTATTGTTATTGTTATTGTTATTGTTATTGTTATTGTTATTGTTATTGTTATTGTTATTGTTATTGTTATTGTTATTGTTATTGTTATTGTTATTGTTATTGTTATTGTTATTGTTATTGTTATTGTTATTGTTATTGTTATTGTTATTGTTATTGTTATTGTTATTGTTATTGTTATTGTTATTGTTATTGTTATTGTTATTGTTATTGTTATTGTTATTGTTATTGTTATTGTTATTGTTATTGTTATTGTTATTGTTATTGTTATTGTTATTGTTATTGTTATTGTTATTGTTATTGTTATTGTTATTGTTATTGTTATTGTTATTGTTATTGTTATTGTTATTGTTATTGTTATTGTTATTGTTATTGTTATTGTTATTGTTATTGTTATTGTTATTGTTATTGTTATTGTTATTGTTATTGTTATTGTTATTGTTATTGTTATTGTTATTGTTATTGTTATTGTTATTGTTATTGTTATTGTTATTGTTATTGTTATTGTTATTGTTATTGTTATTGTTATTGTTATTGTTATTGTTATTGTTATTGTTATTGTTATTGTTATTGTTATTGTTATTGTTATTGTTATTGTTATTGTTATTGTTATTGTTATTGTTATTGTTATTGTTATTGTTATTGTTATTGTTATTGTTATTGTTATTGTTATTGTTATTGTTATTGTTATTGTTATTGTTATTGTTATTGTTATTGTTATTGTTATTGTTATTGTTATTGTTATTGTTATTGTTATTGTTATTGTTATTGTTATTGTTATTGTTATTGTTATTGTTATTGTTATTGTTATTGTTATTGTTATTGTTATTGTTATTGTTATTGTTATTGTTATTGTTATTGTTATTGTTATTGTTATTGTTATTGTTATTGTTATTGTTATTGTTATTGTTATTGTTATTGTTATTGTTATTGTTATTGTTATTGTTATTGTTATTGTTATTGTTATTGTTATTGTTATTGTTATTGTTATTGTTATTGTTATTGTTATTGTTATTGTTATTGTTATTGTTATTGTTATTGTTATTGTTATTGTTATTGTTATTGTTATTGTTATTGTTATTGTTATTGTTATTGTTATTGTTATTGTTATTGTTATTGTTATTGTTATTGTTATTGTTATTGTTATTGTTATTGTTATTGTTATTGTTATTGTTATTGTTATTGTTATTGTTATTGTTATTGTTATTGTTATTGTTATTGTTATTGTTATTGTTATTGTTATTGTTATTGTTATTGTTATTGTTATTGTTATTGTTATTGTTATTGTTATTGTTATTGTTATTGTTATTGTTATTGTTATTGTTATTGTTATTGTTATTGTTATTGTTATTGTTATTGTTATTGTTATTGTTATTGTTATTGTTATTGTTATTGTTATTGTTATTGTTATTGTTATTGTTATTGTTATTGTTATTGTTATTGTTATTGTTATTGTTATTGTTATTGTTATTGTTATTGTTATTGTTATTGTTATTGTTATTGTTATTGTTATTGTTATTGTTATTGTTATTGTTATTGTTATTGTTATTGTTATTGTTATTGTTATTGTTATTGTTATTGTTATTGTTATTGTTATTGTTATTGTTATTGTTATTGTTATTGTTATTGTTATTGTTATTGTTATTGTTATTGTTATTGTTATTGTTATTGTTATTGTTATTGTTATTGTTATTGTTATTGTTATTGTTATTGTTATTGTTATTGTTATTGTTATTGTTATTGTTATTGTTATTGTTATTGTTATTGTTATTGTTATTGTTATTGTTATTGTTATTGTTATTGTTATTGTTATTGTTATTGTTATTGTTATTGTTATTGTTATTGTTATTGTTATTGTTATTGTTATTGTTATTGTTATTGTTATTGTTATTGTTATTGTTATTGTTATTGTTATTGTTATTGTTATTGTTATTGTTATTGTTATTGTTATTGTTATTGTTATTGTTATTGTTATTGTTATTGTTATTGTTATTGTTATTGTTATTGTTATTGTTATTGTTATTGTTATTGTTATTGTTATTGTTATTGTTATTGTTATTGTTATTGTTATTGTTATTGTTATTGTTATTGTTATTGTTATTGTTATTGTTATTGTTATTGTTATTGTTATTGTTATTGTTATTGTTATTGTTATTGTTATTGTTATTGTTATTGTTATTGTTATTGTTATTGTTATTGTTATTGTTATTGTTATTGTTATTGTTATTGTTATTGTTATTGTTATTGTTATTGTTATTGTTATTGTTATTGTTATTGTTATTGTTATTGTTATTGTTATTGTTATTGTTATTGTTATTGTTATTGTTATTGTTATTGTTATTGTTATTGTTATTGTTATTGTTATTGTTATTGTTATTGTTATTGTTATTGTTATTGTTATTGTTATTGTTATTGTTATTGTTATTGTTATTGTTATTGTTATTGTTATTGTTATTGTTATTGTTATTGTTATTGTTATTGTTATTGTTATTGTTATTGTTATTGTTATTGTTATTGTTATTGTTATTGTTATTGTTATTGTTATTGTTATTGTTATTGTTATTGTTATTGTTATTGTTATTGTTATTGTTATTGTTATTGTTATTGTTATTGTTATTGTTATTGTTATTGTTATTGTTATTGTTATTGTTATTGTTATTGTTATTGTTATTGTTATTGTTATTGTTATTGTTATTGTTATTGTTATTGTTATTGTTATTGTTATTGTTATTGTTATTGATATTGTTATTGTTATTGTTATTGTTATTGTTATTGTTATTGTTATTGTTATTGTTATTGTTATTGTTATTGTTATTGTTATTGTTATTGTTATTGTTATTGTTATTGTTATTGTTATTGTTATTGTTATTGTTATTGTTATTGTTATTGTTATTGTTATTGTTATTGTTATTGTTATTGTTATTGTTATTGTTATTGTTATTGTTATTGTTATTGTTATTGTTATTGTTATTGTTATTGTTATTGTTATTGTTATTGTTATTGTTATTGTTATTGTTATTGTTATTGTTATTGTTATTGTTATTGTTATTGTTATTGTTATTGTTATTGTTATTGTTATTGTTATTGTTATTGTTATTGTTATTGTTATTGTTATTGTTATTGTTATTGTTATTGTTATTGTTATTGTTATTGTTATTGTTATTGTTATTGTTATTGTTATTGTTATTGTTATTGTTATTGTTATTGTTATTGTTATTGTTATTGTTATTGTTATTGTTATTGTTATTGTTATTGTTATTGTTATTGTTATTGTTATTGTTATTGTTATTGTTATTGTTATTGTTATTGTTATTGTTATTGTTATTGTTATTGTTATTGTTATTGTTATTGTTATTGTTATTGTTATTGTTATTGTTATTGTTATTGTTATTGTTATTGTTATTGTTATTGTTATTGTTATTGTTATTGTTATTGTTATTGTTATTGTTATTGTTATTGTTATTGTTATTGTTATTGTTATTGTTATTGTTATTGTTATTGTTATTGTTATTGTTATTGTTATTGTTATTGTTATTGTTATTGTTATTGTTATTGTTATTGTTATTGTTATTGTTATTGTTATTGTTATTGTTATTGTTATTGTTATTGTTATTGTTATTGTTATTGTTATTGTTATTGTTATTGTTATTGTTATTGTTATTGTTATTGTTATTGTTATTGTTATTGTTATTGTTATTGTTATTGTTATTGTTATTGTTATTGTTATTGTTATTGTTATTGTTATTGTTATTGTTATTGTTATTGTTATTGTTATTGTTATTGTTATTGTTATTGTTATTGTTATTGTTATTGTTATTGTTATTGTTATTGTTATTGTTATTGTTATTGTTATTGTTATTGTTATTGTTATTGTTATTGTTATTGTTATTGTTATTGTTATTGTTATTGTTATTGTTATTGTTATTGTTATTGTTATTGTTATTGTTATTGTTATTGTTATTGTTATTGTTATTGTTATTGTTATTGTTATTGTTATTGTTATTGTTATTGTTATTGTTATTGTTATTGTTATTGTTATTGTTATTGTTATTGTTATTGTTATTGTTATTGTTATTGTTATTGTTATTGTTATTGTTATTGTTATTGTTATTGTTATTGTTATTGTTATTGTTATTGTTATTGTTATTGTTATTGTTATTGTTATTGTTATTGTTATTGTTATTGTTATTGTTATTGTTATTGTTATTGTTATTGTTATTGTTATTGTTATTGTTATTGTTATTGTTATTGTTATTGTTATTGTTATTGTTATTGTTATTGTTATTGTTATTGTTATTGTTATTGTTATTGTTATTGTTATTGTTATTGTTATTGTTATTGTTATTGTTATTGTTATTGTTATTGTTATTGTTATTGTTATTGTTATTGTTATTGTTATTGTTATTGTTATTGTTATTGTTATTGTTATTGTTATTGTTATTGTTATTGTTATTGTTATTGTTATTGTTATTGTTATTGTTATTGTTATTGTTATTGTTATTGTTATTGTTATTGTTATTGTTATTGTTATTGTTATTGTTATTGTTATTGTTATTGTTATTGTTATTGTTATTGTTATTGTTATTGTTAATTGTTATTGTTATTGTTATTGTTATTGTTATTGTTATTGTTATTGTTATTGTTATTGTTATTGTTATTGTTATTGTATTGTTATTGTTATTGTTATTGTTATTGTTATTGTTATTGTTATTGTTATTGTTATTGTTATTGTTATTGTTATTGTTATTGTTATTGTTATTGTTATTGTTATTGTTATTGTTATTGTTATTGTTATTGTTATTGTTATTGTTATTGTTATTGTTATTGTTATTGTTATTGTTATTGTTATTGTTATTGTTATTGTTATTGCTATGTTATTGTTATGTTATTGTTATTGTTATTGTTATTGTTATTGTTATTGTTATTGTTATTGTTATTGTTATTGCTATTGTTATGTTATTGTTATTGTTATTGTTATTGTTATTGTTATTGTTATTGTTATTGTTATTGTTATTGTTATTGTTATTGTTGTTGTTATTGTTATTGTTATTGTTATTGTTATTGTTATTGTTGTTGTTATTGTTATTGTTATTGTTATTGTTATTGTTGTGTTATGTTATTGTTATTTTGTTATTGTTATTGTTATTGTTATTGTGTTGTTATTGTTATTGTTATTGTTATTGTTATTGTTATTGTTATTGTTATTGTTATTGTTATTGTTATTGTTATTGTTATTGTTATTGTTATTGTTTTGTTATTGTTATTGTTATTGTTGGTTATTGTTATTGTTATTGTTATTGTTATTGTTATGTTAATGTTATTGTTATTGTTATTGTTATTGTTATTGTTATTGTTATTGTTATTGTTATTGTTATTGTTATTGTTATTGTTATTGTTATTGTTATTGTTATTGTTATTGTTATTGTTATTGTTATTGTTATTGTTATTGTTATTGTTATTGTTATTGTTATTGTTATTGTTATTGTTATTGTTATTGTTATTGTTATTGTTTATTGTTATTGTTATTGTTATTGTTATTGTTATTGTTATTGTTATTGTTATTGTTATTGTTATTGTTATTGTTATTGTTATTGTTATTGTATTGTTATTGTTATTGTTATTGTTATTGTTATTGTTATTGTTATTGTTATTGTATTGTTATTGTTATTGTTATTGTTATTGTTATTGTTATTGTTATTGTTATTGTTTTGTATTGTTATTGTTATTGTTATTGTTATTGTTATTGTTATTGTTATTGTTATTGTTATTGTTATTGTTATTGTTATTGTTATTGTTATTGATGTTATTGTATTGTTATTGTTATTGTTATTGTTATTGTTATTGTTATTGTTATGTTATTGTTATTGTTATTGTTATTGTTATTCGTTATTGTTATTGATATTGTTATTGTTATTGTTCTTGTTATTGTTATTGTTATGTTATTGTTATTGTTATTGTTATGTTATTGTAATTGTTATTGTTATTGTTATTGTTATAGTTATTGTTATTGTTATTGTTATTGTTATTGTTATTGTTATTGTTATTGTTATTGTTATTGTTATTGTTATTGTTATTGTTATTGTTATTGATATTGTTATTGTTATTGTATTGTTATTGTTATTGTTATTGTTATTGTTATTGTTATTGTTATTGTTATTGTTATTGTTATTGTTATTGTTGTTGTATTGTTAGTATGTTATTGTTATTGTTATTGTTATTGTTATTGTTATTGTTATTGTTATTGTTATTGTTATTGTTATTGTTATTGTTATTGTTATTGTTATTGTTATTGTTATTGTTATTGTTATTTATCTGTTATTGTTATTGTTCTTGTTATTGTTATTGTTATTGTTATTGTTATTGTTATTGTTATTGTTATTGTTCTTGTTATTGTTATTGTTAATTGTTCTTGTTATTGTTATTGTTATTGTTATTGTTATTGTTATTGTTATAGTTATTGTTATTGTTATTGTTATTGTCTATAGTTATTGTTATTGTTATTGTTATTGTTATTGTTATTGTTATTGTTATTGTTATTGTTATTGTTATTGTTATTGTTAATGTTATTGTTATTGTTATTGTTATTGTTATTGTTATTGTTATTGTTATTGTTATTGTTATTGTTATTGTTATTGTTATTGTTATTGTTATTGTTATTGTTATTGTTATTGTTATTGTTATAGTTATTGTTATTGTTATTGTTATTGTTATTGTTATTGTTATTGTTATTGTTATTGTTATTGTTATTGTTATTGTTATTGTTTATTGTTATTGTTATTGTTATTGTTATTGTTATTGTTATTGTTAATTGTTATTGTTATTGTTATTGTTATTGTTATTGTTATTGTTATTGTTATTGTTATTGTTATTGTTATTGTTATTTGTTATTGTTATTGTTATTGTTATTGTATGTATTGTTATTGTTATTGTTATTGTTATTGTTATTGTTATTGTTATTGTTATTGTTATTGTTATTGTTATTGTTATTGTTATTGTTATTGTTATTGTTATTGTTATTGTTAATTGTTATTGTTATTGTTATTGTTATTGTTATTGTATTGTTATTGTTATTGTTATTGTTATTGTTATTGTTATTGTTTTGTTATTTGTTATTGTTATTGTTATTGTTATTGTTATTGTTATTGTTATGTTATTGTTATTGTTAATTGTTATTGTTATTGTTATTGTTATTGTTATTGTTATTGTTATTGTTAATTGTTATTGTTATTGTTATTGTTATTGTTATTGTTATTGTTATTGTTATTGTTATTGTTATTGTTATTGTTATTGTTATTGTTATTGTTATTGTTATTGTTATTGTTATTGTTATTGTTATTGTTATTGTTATTGTTATTGTATATTGTTATTGTTATTGTTATTGTTATTGTTATTGTTATTTGTTGTAACTTGTTATTGTTATTGTTATTGTTATTGTTATTGTTATTGTTATTGTTATTGTTATTGTTATTGTTATTGTTATTGTTATTGTTATTGTTATTGTTATTGTTATTGTTATTGTTATTGTTATTGTTATTGTTATTGTTATTGTTATTGTTATTGTTATTGTTATTGTTATTGTTATTGTTATTGTTATTGTTATTGTTATTGTTATTGTTATTGTTATTGTTATTGTTATTGTTATTGTTATTGTTATTGTTATTGTTATTGTTATTGTTATTGTTATTGTTATTGTTATTGTTATTGTTATTGTTATTGTTATTGTTATTGTTATTGTTATTGTTATTGTTATTGTTATTGTTATTGTTATTGTTATTGTTATTGTTATTGTTAT
This sequence comes from Syrphus vitripennis, assembly GCA_958431115.1. Lineage (NCBI taxonomy): Eukaryota > Metazoa > Arthropoda > Insecta > Diptera > Syrphidae > Syrphus > Syrphus vitripennis. The sequence continues at coordinate 53,328,604 of OY288110.1, read as the reverse complement.
TGTTATTGTTATTGTTATTGTTATTGTTATTGTTATTGTTATTGTTATTGTTATTGTTATTGTTATTGTTATTGTTATTGTTATTGTTATTGTTATTGTTATTGTTATTGTTATTGTTATTGTTATTGTTATTGTTATTGTTATTGTTATTGTTATTGTTATTGTTATTGTTATTGTTATTGTTATTGTTATTGTTATTGTTATTGTTATTGTTATTGTTATTGTTATTGTTATTGTTATTGTTATTGTTATTGTTATTGTTATTGTTATTGTTATTGTTATTGTTATTGTTATTGTTATTGTTATTGTTATTGTTATTGTTATTGTTATTGTTATTGTTATTGTTATTGTTATTGTTATTGTTATTGTTATTGTTATTGTTATTGTTATTGTTATTGTTATTGTTATTGTTATTGTTATTGTTATTGTTATTGTTATTGTTATTGTTATTGTTATTGTTATTGTTATTGTTATTGTTATTGTTATTGTTATTGTTATTGTTATTGTTATTGTTATTGTTATTGTTATTGTTATTGTTATTGTTATTGTTATTGTTATTGTTATTGTTATTGTTATTGTTATTGTTATTGTTATTGTTATTGTTATTGTTATTGTTATTGTTATTGTTATTGTTATTGTTATTGTTATTGTTATTGTTATTGTTATTGTTATTGTTATTGTTATTGTTATTGTTATTGTTATTGTTATTGTTATTGTTATTGTTATTGTTATTGTTATTGTTATTGTTATTGTTATTGTTATTGTTATTGTTATTGTTATTGTTATTGTTATTGTTATTGTTATTGTTATTGTTATTGTTATTGTTATTGTTATTGTTATTGTTATTGTTATTGTTATTGTTATTGTTATTGTTATTGTTATTGTTATTGTTATTGTTATTGTTATTGTTATTGTTATTGTTATTGTTATTGTTATTGTTATTGTTATTGTTATTGTTATTGTTATTGTTATTGTTATTGTTATTGTTATTGTTATTGTTATTGTTATTGTTATTGTTATTGTTATTGTTATTGTTATTGTTATTGTTATTGTTATTGTTATTGTTATTGTTATTGTTATTGTTATTGTTATTGTTATTGTTATTGTTATTGTTATTGTTATTGTTATTGTTATTGTTATTGTTATTGTTATTGTTATTGTTATTGTTATTGTTATTGTTATTGTTATTGTTATTGTTATTGTTATTGTTATTGTTATTGTTATTGTTATTGTTATTGTTATTGTTATTGTTATTGTTATTGTTATTGTTATTGTTATTGTTATTGTTATTGTTATTGTTATTGTTATTGTTATTGTTATTGTTATTGTTATTGTTATTGTTATTGTTATTGTTATTGTTATTGTTATTGTTATTGTTATTGTTATTGTTATTGTTATTGTTATTGTTATTGTTATTGTTATTGTTATTGTTATTGTTATTGTTATTGTTATTGTTATTGTTATTGTTATTGTTATTGTTATTGTTATTGTTATTGTTATTGTTATTGTTATTGTTATTGTTATTGTTATTGTTATTGTTATTGTTATTGTTATTGTTATTGTTATTGTTATTGTTATTGTTATTGTTATTGTTATTGTTATTGTTATTGTTATTGTTATTGTTATTGTTATTGTTATTGTTATTGTTATTGTTATTGTTATTGTTATTGTTATTGTTATTGTTATTGTTATTGTTATTGTTATTGTTATTGTTATTGTTATTGTTATTGTTATTGTTATTGTTATTGTTATTGTTATTGTTATTGTTATTGTTATTGTTATTGTTATTGTTATTGTTATTGTTATTGTTATTGTTATTGTTATTGTTATTGTTATTGTTATTGTTATTGTTATTGTTATTGTTATTGTTATTGTTATTGTTATTGTTATTGTTATTGTTATTGTTATTGTTATTGTTATTGTTATTGTTATTGTTATTGTTATTGTTATTGTTATTGTTATTGTTATTGTTATTGTTATTGTTATTGTTATTGTTATTGTTATTGTTATTGTTATTGTTATTGTTATTGTTATTGTTATTGTTATTGTTATTGTTATTGTTATTGTTATTGTTATTGTTATTGTTATTGTTATTGTTGTTGTTATTGTTATTGTTATTGTTATTGTTATTGTTATTGTTATTGTTATTGTTATTGTTATTGTTATTGTTATTGTTATTGTTATTGTTATTGTTATTGTTATTGTTATTGTTATTGTTATTGTTATTGTTATTGTTATTGTTATTGTTATTGTTATTGTTATTGTTATTGTTATTGTTATTGTTATTGTTATTGTTATTGTTATTGTTATTGTTATTGTTATTGTTATTGTTATTGTTATTGTTATTGTTATTGTTATTGTTATTGTTATTGTTATTGTTATTGTTATTGTTATTGTTATTGTTATTGTTATTGTTATTGTTATTGTTATTGTTATTGTTATTGTTATTGTTATTGTTATTGTTATTGTTATTGTTATTGTTATTGTTATTGTTATTGTTATTGTTATTGTTATTGTTATTGTTATTGTTATTGTTATTGTTATTGTTATTGTTATTGTTATTGTTATTGTTATTGTTATTGTTATTGTTATTGTTATTGTTATTGTTATTGTTATTGTTATTGTTATTGTTATTGTTATTGTTATTGTTATTGTTATTGTTATTGTTATTGTTATTGTTATTGTTATTGTTATTGTTATTGTTATTGTTATTGTTATTGTTATTGTTATTGTTATTGTTATTGTTATTGTTATTGTTATTGTTATTGTTATTGTTATTGTTATTGTTATTGTTATTGTTATTGTTATTGTTATTGTTATTGTTATTGTTATTGTTATTGTTATTGTTATTGTTATTGTTATTGTTATTGTTATTGTTATTGTTATTGTTATTGTTATTGTTATTGTTATTGTTATTGTTATTGTTATTGTTATTGTTATTGTTATTGTTATTGTTATTGTTATTGTTATTGTTATTGTTATTGTTATTGTTATTGTTATTGTTATTGTTATTGTTATTGTTATTGTTATTGTTATTGTTATTGTTATTGTTATTGTTATTGTTATTGTTATTGTTATTGTTATTGTTATTGTTATTGTTATTGTTATTGTTATTGTTATTGTTATTGTTATTGTTATTGTTATTGTTATTGTTATTGTTATTGTTATTGTTATTGTTATTGTTATTGTTATTGTTATTGTTATTGTTATTGTTATTGTTATTGTTATTGTTATTGTTATTGTTATTGTTATTGTTATTGTTATTGTTATTGTTATTGTTATTGTTATTGTTATTGTTATTGTTATTGTTATTGTTATTGTTATTGTTATTGTTATTGTTATTGTTATTGTTATTGTTATTGTTATTGTTATTGTTATTGTTATTGTTATTGTTATTGTTATTGTTATTGTTATTGTTATTGTTATTGTTATTGTTATTGTTATTGTTATTGTTATTGTTATTGTTATTGTTATTGTTATTGTTATTGTTATTGTTATTGTTATTGTTATTGTTATTGTTATTGTTATTGTTATTGTTATTGTTATTGTTATTGTTATTGTTATTGTTATTGTTATTGTTATTGTTATTGTTATTGTTATTGTTATTGTTATTGTTATTGTTATTGTTATTGTTATTGTTATTGTTATTGTTATTGTTATTGTTATTGTTATTGTTATTGTTATTGTTATTGTTATTGTTATTGTTATTGTTATTGTTATTGTTATTGTTATTGTTATTGTTATTGTTATTGTTATTGTTATTGTTATTGTTATTGTTATTGTTATTGTTATTGTTATTGTTATTGTTATTGTTATTGTTATTGTTATTGTTATTGTTATTGTTATTGTTATTGTTATTGTTATTGTTATTGTTATTGTTATTGTTATTGTTATTGTTATTGTTATTGTTATTGTTATTGTTATTGTTATTGTTATTGTTATTGTTATTGTTATTGTTATTGTTATTGTTATTGTTATTGTTATTGTTATTGTTATTGTTATTGTTATTGTTATTGTTATTGTTATTGTTATTGTTATTGTTATTGTTATTGTTATTGTTATTGTTATTGTTATTGTTATTGTTATTGTTATTGTTATTGTTATTGTTATTGTTATTGTTATTGTTATTGTTATTGTTATTGTTATTGTTATTGTTATTGTTATTGTTATTGTTATTGTTATTGTTATTGTTATTGTTATTGTTATTGTTATTGTTATTGTTATTGTTATTGTTATTGTTATTGTTATTGTTATTGTTATTGTTATTGTTATTGTTATTGTTATTGTTATTGTTATTGTTATTGTTATTGTTATTGTTATTGTTATTGTTATTGTTATTGTTATTGTTATTGTTATTGTTATTGTTATTGTTATTGTTATTGTTATTGTTATTGTTATTGTTATTGTTATTGTTATTGTTATTGTTATTGTTATTGTTATTGTTATTGTTATTGTTATTGTTATTGTTATTGTTATTGTTATTGTTATTGTTATTGTTATTGTTATTGTTATTGTTATTGTTATTGTTATTGTTATTGTTATTGTTATTGTTATTGTTATTGTTATTGTTATTGTTATTGTTATTGTTATTGTTATTGTTATTGTTATTGTTATTGTTATTGTTATTGTTATTGTTATTGTTATTGTTATTGTTATTGTTATTGTTATTGTTATTGTTATTGTTATTGTTATTGTTATTGTTATTGTTATTGTTATTGTTATTGTTATTGTTATTGTTATTGTTATTGTTATTGTTATTGTTATTGTTATTGTTATTGTTATTGTTATTGTTATTGTTATTGTTATTGTTATTGTTATTGTTATTGTTATTGTTATTGTTATTGTTATTGTTATTGTTATTGTTATTGTTATTGTTATTGTTATTGTTATTGTTATTGTTATTGTTATTGTTATTGTTATTGTTATTGTTATTGTTATTGTTATTGTTATTGTTATTGTTATTGTTATTGTTATTGTTATTGTTATTGTTATTGTTATTGTTATTGTTATTGTTATTGTTATTGTTATTGTTATTGTTATTGTTATTGTTATTGTTATTGTTATTGTTATTGTTATTGTTATTGTTATTGTTATTGTTATTGTTATTGTTATTGTTATTGTTATTGTTATTGTTATTGTTATTGTTATTGTTATTGTTATTGTTATTGTTATTGTTATTGTTATTGTTATTGTTATTGTTATTGTTATTGTTATTGTTATTGTTATTGTTATTGTTATTGTTATTGTTATTGTTATTGTTATTGTTATTGTTATTGTTATTGTTATTGTTATTGTTATTGTTATTGTTATTGTTATTGTTATTGTTATTGTTATTGTTATTGTTATTGTTATTGTTATTGTTATTGTTATTGTTATTGTTATTGTTATTGTTATTGTTATTGTTATTGTTATTGTTATTGTTATTGTTATTGTTATTGTTATTGTTATTGTTATTGTTATTGTTATTGTTATTGTTATTGTTATTGTTATTGTTATTGTTATTGTTATTGTTATTGTTATTGTTATTGTTATTGTTATTGTTATTGTTATTGTTATTGTTATTGTTATTGTTATTGTTATTGTTATTGTTATTGTTATTGTTATTGTTATTGTTATTGTTATTGTTATTGTTATTGTTATTGTTATTGTTATTGTTATTGTTATTGTTATTGTTATTGTTATTGTTATTGTTATTGTTATTGTTATTGTTATTGTTATTGTTATTGTTATTGTTATTGTTATTGTTATTGTTATTGTTATTGTTATTGTTATTGTTATTGTTATTGTTATTGTTATTGTTATTGTTATTGTTATTGTTATTGTTATTGTTATTGTTATTGTTATTGTTATTGTTATTGTTATTGTTATTGTTATTGTTATTGTTATTGTTATTGTTATTGTTATTGTTATTGTTATTGTTATTGTTATTGTTATTGTTATTGTTATTGTTATTGTTATTGTTATTGTTATTGTTATTGTTATTGTTATTGTTATTGTTATTGTTATTGTTATTGTTATTGTTATTGTTATTGTTATTGTTATTGTTATTGTTATTGTTATTGTTATTGTTATTGTTATTGTTATTGTTATTGTTATTGTTATTGTTATTGTTATTGTTATTGTTATTGTTATTGTTATTGTTATTGTTATTGTTATTGTTATTGTTATTGTTATTGTTATTGTTATTGTTATTGTTATTGTTATTGTTATTGTTATTGTTATTGTTATTGTTATTGTTATTGTTATTGTTATTGTTATTGTTATTGTTATTGTTATTGTTATTGTTATTGTTATTGTTATTGTTATTGTTATTGTTATTGTTATTGTTATTGTTATTGTTATTGTTATTGTTATTGTTATTGTTATTGTTATTGTTATTGTTATTGTTATTGTTATTGTTATTGTTATTGTTATTGTTATTGTTATTGTTATTGTTATTGTTATTGTTATTGTTATTGTTATTGTTATTGTTATTGTTATTGTTATTGTTATTGTTATTGTTATTGTTATTGTTATTGTTATTGTTATTGTTATTGTTATTGTTATTGTTATTGTTATTGTTATTGTTATTGTTATTGTTATTGTTATTGTTATTGTTATTGTTATTGTTATTGTTATTGTTATTGTTATTGTTATTGTTATTGTTATTGTTATTGTTATTGTTATTGTTATTGTTATTGTTATTGTTATTGTTATTGTTATTGTTATTGTTATTGTTATTGTTATTGTTATTGTTATTGTTATTGTTATTGTTATTGTTATTGTTATTGTTATTGTTATTGTTATTGTTATTGTTATTGTTATTGTTATTGTTATTGTTATTGTTATTGTTATTGTTATTGTTATTGTTATTGTTATTGTTATTGTTATTGTTATTGTTATTGTTATTGTTATTGTTATTGTTATTGTTATTGTTATTGTTATTGTTATTGTTATTGTTATTGTTATTGTTATTGTTATTGTTATTGTTATTGTTATTGTTATTGTTATTGTTATTGTTATTGTTATTGTTATTGTTATTGTTATTGTTATTGTTATTGTTATTGTTATTGTTATTGTTATTGTTATTGTTATTGTTATTGTTATTGTTATTGTTATTGTTATTGTTATTGTTATTGTTATTGTTATTGTTATTGTTATTGTTATTGTTATTGTTATTGTTATTGTTATTGTTATTGTTATTGTTATTGTTATTGTTATTGTTATTGTTATTGTTATTGTTATTGTTATTGTTATTGTTATTGTTATTGTTATTGTTATTGTTATTGTTATTGTTATTGTTATTGTTATTGTTATTGTTATTGTTATTGTTGTTGTTATTGTTATTGTTATTGTTATTGTTATTGTTATTGTTATTGTTATTGTTATTGTTATTGTTATTGTTATTGTTATTGTTATTGTTATTGTTATTGTTATTGTTATTGTTATTGTTATTGTTATTGTTATTGTTATTGTTATTGTTATTGTTATTGTTATTGTTATTGTTATTGTTATTGTTATTGTTATTGTTATTGTTATTGTTATTGTTATTGTTATTGTTATTGTTATTGTTATTGTTATTGTTATTGTTATTGTTATTGTTATTGTTATTGTTATTGTTATTGTTATTGTTATTGTTATTGTTATTGTTATTGTTATTGTTATTGTTATTGTTATTGTTATTGTTATTGTTATTGTTATTGTTATTGTTATTGTTATTGTTATTGTTATTGTTATTGTTATTGTTATTGTTATTGTTATTGTTATTGTTATTGTTATTGTTATTGTTATTGTTATTGTTATTGTTATTGTTATTGTTATTGTTATTGTTATTGTTATTGTTATTGTTATTGTTATTGTTATTGTTATTGTTATTGTTATTGTTATTGTTATTGTTATTGTTATTGTTATTGTTATTGTTATTGTTATTGTTATTGTTATTGTTATTGTTATTGTTATTGTTATTGTTATTGTTATTGTTATTGTTATTGTTATTGTTATTGTTATTGTTATTGTTATTGTTATTGTTATTGTTATTGTTATTGTTATTGTTATTGTTATTGTTATTGTTATTGTTATTGTTATTGTTATTGTTATTGTTATTGTTATTGTTATTGTTATTGTTATTGTTATTGTTATTGTTATTGTTATTGTTATTGTTATTGTTATTGTTATTGTTATTGTTATTGTTATTGTTATTGTTATTGTTATTGTTATTGTTATTGTTATTGTTATTGTTATTGTTATTGTTATTGTTATTGTTATTGTTATTGTTATTGTTATTGTTATTGTTATTGTTATTGTTATTGTTATTGTTATTGTTATTGTTATTGTTATTGTTATTGTTATTGTTATTGTTATTGTTATTGTTATTGTTATTGTTATTGTTATTGTTATTGTTATTGTTATTGTTATTGTTATTGTTATTGTTATTGTTATTGTTATTGTTATTGTTATTGTTATTGTTATTGTTATTGTTATTGTTATTGTTATTGTTATTGTTATTGTTATTGTTATTGTTATTGTTATTGTTATTGTTATTGTTATTGTTATTGTTATTGTTATTGTTATTGTTATTGTTATTGTTATTGTTATTGTTATTGTTATTGTTATTGTTATTGTTATTGTTATTGTTATTGTTATTGTTATTGTTATTGTTATTGTTATTGTTATTGTTATTGTTATTGTTATTGTTATTGTTATTGTTATTGTTATTGTTATTGTTATTGTTATTGTTATTGTTATTGTTATTGTTATTGTTATTGTTATTGTTATTGTTATTGTTATTGTTATTGTTATTGTTATTGTTATTGTTATTGTTATTGTTATTGTTATTGTTATTGTTATTGTTATTGTTATTGTTATTGTTATTGTTATTGTTATTGTTATTGTTATTGTTATTGTTATTGTTATTGTTATTGTTATTGTTATTGTTATTGTTATTGTTATTGTTATTGTTATTGTTATTGTTATTGTTATTGTTATTGTTATTGTTATTGTTATTGTTATTGTTATTGTTATTGTTATTGTTATTGTTATTGTTATTGTTATTGTTATTGTTATTGTTATTGTTATTGTTATTGTTATTGTTATTGTTATTGTTATTGTTATTGTTATTGTTATTGTTATTGTTATTGTTATTGTTATTGTTATTGTTATTGTTATTGTTATTGTTATTGTTATTGTTATTGTTATTGTTATTGTTATTGTTATTGTTATTGTTATTGTTATTGTTATTGTTATTGTTATTGTTATTGTTATTGTTATTGTTATTGTTATTGTTATTGTTATTGTTATTGTTATTGTTATTGTTATTGTTATTGTTATTGTTATTGTTATTGTTATTGTTATTGTTATTGTTATTGTTATTGTTATTGTTATTGTTATTGTTATTGTTATTGTTATTGTTATTGTTATTGTTATTGTTATTGTTATTGTTATTGTTATTGTTATTGTTATTGTTATTGTTATTGTTATTGTTATTGTTATTGTTATTGTTATTGTTATTGTTATTGTTATTGTTATTGTTATTGTTATTGTTATTGTTATTGTTATTGTTATTGTTATTGTTATTGTTATTGTTATTGTTATTGTTATTGTTATTGTTATTGTTATTGTTATTGTTATTGTTATTGTTATTGTTATTGTTATTGTTATTGTTATTGTTATTGTTATTGTTATTGTTATTGTTATTGTTATTGTTATTGTTATTGTTATTGTTATTGTTATTGTTATTGTTATTGTTATTGTTATTGTTATTGTTATTGTTATTGTTATTGTTATTGTTATTGTTATTGTTATTGTTATTGTTATTGTTATTGTTATTGTTATTGTTATTGTTATTGTTATTGTTATTGTTATTGTTATTGTTATTGTTATTGTTATTGTTATTGTTATTGTTATTGTTATTGTTATTGTTATTGTTATTGTTATTGTTATTGTTATTGTTATTGTTATTGTTATTGTTATTGTTATTGTTATTGTTATTGTTATTGTTATTGTTATTGTTATTGTTATTGTTATTGTTATTGTTATTGTTATTGTTATTGTTATTGTTATTGTTATTGTTATTGTTATTGTTATTGTTATTGTTATTGTTATTGTTATTGTTATTGTTATTGTTATTGTTATTGTTATTGTTATTGTTATTGTTATTGTTATTGTTATTGTTATTGTTATTGTTATTGTTATTGTTATTGTTATTGTTATTGTTATTGTTATTGTTATTGTTATTGTTATTGTTATTGTTATTGTTATTGTTATTGTTATTGTTATTGTTATTGTTATTGTTATTGTTATTGTTATTGTTATTGTTATTGTTATTGTTATTGTTATTGTTATTGTTATTGTTATTGTTATTGTTATTGTTATTGTTATTGTTATTGTTATTGTTATTGTTATTGTTATTGTTATTGTTATTGTTATTGTTATTGTTATTGTTATTGTTATTGTTATTGTTATTGTTATTGTTATTGTTATTGTTATTGTTATTGTTATTGTTATTGTTATTGTTATTGTTATTGTTATTGTTATTGTTATTGTTATTGTTATTGTTATTGTTATTGTTATTGTTATTGTTATTGTTATTGTTATTGTTATTGTTATTGTTATTGTTATTGTTATTGTTATTGTTATTGTTATTGTTATTGTTATTGTTATTGTTATTGTTATTGTTATTGTTATTGTTATTGTTATTGTTATTGTTATTGTTATTGTTATTGTTATTGTTATTGTTATTGTTATTGTTATTGTTATTGTTATTGTTATTGTTATTGTTATTGTTATTGTTATTGTTATTGTTATTGTTATTGTTATTGTTATTGTTATTGTTATTGTTATTGTTATTGTTATTGTTATTGTTATTGTTATTGTTATTGTTATTGTTATTGTTATTGTTATTGTTATTGTTATTGTTATTGTTATTGTTATTGTTATTGTTATTGTTATTGTTATTGTTATTGTTATTGTTATTGTTATTGTTATTGTTATTGTTATTGTTATTGTTATTGTTATTGTTATTGTTATTGTTATTGTTATTGTTATTGTTATTGTTATTGTTATTGTTATTGTTATTGTTATTGTTATTGTTATTGTTATTGTTATTGTTATTGTTATTGTTATTGTTATTGTTATTGTTATTGTTATTGTTATTGTTATTGTTATTGTTATTGTTATTGTTATTGTTATTGTTATTGTTATTGTTATTGTTATTGTTATTGTTATTGTTATTGTTATTGTTATTGTTATTGTTATTGTTATTGTTATTGTTATTGTTATTGTTATTGTTATTGTTATTGTTATTGTTATTGTTATTGTTATTGTTATTGTTATTGTTATTGTTATTGTTATTGTTATTGTTATTGTTATTGTTATTGTTATTGTTATTGTTATTGTTATTGTTATTGTTATTGTTATTGTTATTGTTATTGTTATTGTTATTGTTATTGTTATTGTTATTGTTATTGTTATTGTTATTGTTATTGTTATTGTTATTGTTATTGTTATTGTTATTGTTATTGTTATTGTTATTGTTATTGTTATTGTTATTGTTATTGTTATTGTTATTGTTATTGTTATTGTTATTGTTATTGTTATTGTTATTGTTATTGTTATTGTTATTGTTATTGTTATTGTTATTGTTATTGTTATTGTTATTGTTATTGTTATTGTTATTGTTATTGTTATTGTTATTGTTATTGTTATTGTTATTGTTATTGTTATTGTTATTGTTATTGTTATTGTTATTGTTATTGTTATTGTTATTGTTATTGTTATTGTTATTGTTATTGTTATTGTTATTGTTATTGTTATTGTTATTGTTATTGTTATTGTTATTGTTATTGTTATTGTTATTGTTATTGTTATTGTTATTGTTATTGTTATTGTTATTGTTATTGTTATTGTTATTGTTATTGTTATTGTTATTGTTATTGTTATTGTTATTGTTATTGTTATTGTTATTGTTATTGTTATTGTTATTGTTATTGTTATTGTTATTGTTATTGTTATTGTTATTGTTATTGTTATTGTTATTGTTATTGTTATTGTTATTGTTATTGTTATTGTTAGTGTTATTGTTATTGTTATTGTTATTGTTATTGTTATTGTTATTGTTATTGTTATTGTTATTGTTATTGTTATTGTTATTGTTATTGTTATTGTTATTGTTATTGTTATTGTTATTGTTATTGTTATTGTTATTGTTATTGTTATTGTTATTGTTATTGTTATTGTTATTGTTATTGTTATTGTTATTGTTATTGTTATTGTTATTGTTATTGTTATTGTTATTGTTATTGTTATTGTTATTGTTATTGTTATTGTTATTGTTATTGTTATTGTTATTGTTATTGTTATTGTTATTGTTATTGTTATTGTTATTGTTATTGTTATTGTTATTGTTATTGTTATTGTTATTGTTATTGTTATTGTTATTGTTATTGTTATTGTTATTGTTATTGTTATTGTTATTGTTATTGTTATTGTTATTGTTATTGTTATTGTTATTGTTATTGTTATTGTTATTGTTATTGTTATTGTTATTGTTATTGTTATTGTTATTGTTATTGTTATTGTTATTGTTATTGTTATTGTTATTGTTATTGTTATTGTTATTGTTATTGTTATTGTTATTGTTATTGTTATTGTTATTGTTATTGTTATTGTTATTGTTATTGTTATTGTTATTGTTATTGTTATTGTTATTGTTATTGTTATTGTTATTGTTATTGTTATTGTTATTGTTATTGTTATTGTTATTGTTATTGTTATTGTTATTGTTATTGTTATTGTTATTGTTATTGTTATTGTTATTGTTATTGTTATTGTTATTGTTATTGTTATTGTTATTGTTATTGTTATTGTTATTGTTATTGTTATTGTTATTGTTATTGTTATTGTTATTGTTATTGTTATTGTTATTGTTATTGTTATTGTTATTGTTATTGTTATTGTTATTGTTATTGTTATTGTTATTGTTATTGTTATTGTTATTGTTATTGTTATTGTTATTGTTATTGTTATTGTTATTGTTATTGTTATTGTTATTGTTATTGTTATTGTTATTGTTATTGTTATTGTTATTGTTATTGTTATTGTTATTGTTATTGTTATTGTTATTGTTATTGTTATTGTTATTGTTATTGTTATTGTTATTGTTATTGTTATTGTTATTGTTATTGTTATTGTTATTGTTATTGTTATTGTTATTGTTATTGTTATTGTTATTGTTATTGTTATTGTTATTGTTATTGTTATTGTTATTGTTATTGTTATTGTTATTGTTATTGTTATTGTTATTGTTATTGTTATTGTTATTGTTATTGTTATTGTTATTGTTATTGTTATTGTTATTGTTATTGTTATTGTTATTGTTATTGTTATTGTTATTGTTATTGTTATTGTTATTGTTATTGTTATTGTTATTGTTATTGTTATTGTTATTGTTATTGTTATTGTTATTGTTATTGTTATTGTTATTGTTATTGTTATTGTTATTGTTATTGTTATTGTTATTGTTATTGTTATTGTTATTGTTATTGTTATTGTTATTGTTATTGTTATTGTTATTGTTATTGTTATTGTTATTGTTATTGTTATTGTTATTGTTATTGTTATTGTTATTGTTATTGTTATTGTTATTGTTATTGTTATTGTTATTGTTATTGTTATTGTTATTGTTATTGTTATCTGTTATTGTTATTGTTATTGTTATTGTTATTGTTATTGTTATTGTTATTGTTATTGTTATTGTTATTGTTATTGTTATTGTTATTGTTATTGTTATTGTTATTGTTATTGTTATTGTTATTGTTATTGTTATTGTTATTGTTATTGTTATTGTTATTGTTATTGTTATTGTTATTGTTATTGTTATTGTTATTGTTATTGTTATTGTTATTGTTATTGTTATTGTTATTGTTATTGTTATTGTTATTGTTATTGTTATTGTTATTGTTATTGTTATTGTTATTGTTATTGTTATTGTTATTGTTATTGTTATTGTTATTGTTATTGTTATTGTTATTGTTATTGTTATTGTTATTGTTATTGTTATTGTTATTGTTATTGTTATTGTTATTGTTATTGTTATTGTTATTGTTATTGTTATTGTTATTGTTATTGTTATTGTTATTGTTATATTGTTATTGTTATTGTTATTGTTATTGTTATTGTTATTGTTATTGTTATTGTTATTGTTATTGTTATTGTTATTGTTATTGTTATTGTTATTGTTATTGTTATTGTTATTGTTATTGTTATTGTTATTGTTATTGTTATTGTTATTGTTATTGTTATTGTTATTGTTATTGTTATTGTTATTGTTATTGTTATTGTTATTGTTATTGTTATTGTTATTGTTATTGTTATTGTTATTGTTATTGTTATTGTTATTGTTATTGTTATTGTTATTGTTATTGTTATTGTTATTGTTATTGTTATTGTTATTGTTATTGTTATTGTTATTGTTATTGTTATTGTTATTGTTATTGTTATTGTTATTGTTATTGTTATTGTTATTGTTATTGTTATTGTTATTGTTATTGTTATTGTTATTGTTATTGTTATTGTTATTGTTATTGTTATTGTTATTGTTATTGTTATTGTTATTGTTATTGTTATTGTTATTGTTATTGTTATTGTTATTGTTATTGTTATTGTTATTGTTATTGTTATTGTTATTGTTATTGTTATTGTTATTGTTATTGTTATTGTTATTGTTATTGTTATTGTTATTGTTATTGTTATTGTTATTGTTATTGTTATTGTTATTGTTATTGTTATTGTTATTGTTATTGTTATTGTTATTGTTATTGTTATTGTTATTGTTATTGTTATTGTTATTGTTATTGTTATTGTTATTGTTATTGTTATTGTTATTGTTATTGTTATTGTTATTGTTATTGTTATTGTTATTGTTATTGTTATTGTTATTGTTATTGTTATTGTTATTGTTATTGTTATTGTTATTGTTATTGTTATTGTTATTGTTATTGTTATTGTTATTGTTATTGTTATTGTTATTGTTATTGTTATTGTTATTGTTATTGTTATTGTTATTGTTATTGTTATTGTTATTGTTATTGTTATTGTTATTGTTATTGTTATTGTTATTGTTATTGTTATTGTTATTGTTATTGTTATTGTTATTGTTATTGTTATTGTTATTGTTATTGTTATTGTTATTGTTATTGTTATTGTTATTGTTATTGTTATTGTTATTGTTATTGTTATTGTTATTGTTATTGTTATTGTTATTGTTATTGTTATTGTTATTGTTATTGTTATTGTTATTGTTATTGTTATTGTTATTGTTATTGTTATTGTTATTGTTATTGTTATTGTTATTGTTATTGTTATTGTTATTGTTATTGTTATTGTTATTGTTATTGTTATTGTTATTGTTATTGTTATTGTTATTGTTATTGTTATTGTTATTGTTATTGTTATTGTTATTGTTATTGTTATTGTTATTGTTATTGTTATTGTTATTGTTATTGTTATTGTTATTGTTATTGTTATTGTTATTGTTATTGTTATTGTTATTGTTATTGTTATTGTTATTGTTATTGTTATTGTTATTGTTATTGTTATTGTTATTGTTATTGTTATTGTTATTGTTATTGTTATTGTTATTGTTATTGTTATTGTTATTGTTATTGTTATTGTTATTGTTATTGTTATTGTTATTGTTATTGTTATTGTTATTGTTATTGTTATTGTTATTGTTATTGTTATTGTTATTGTTATTGTTATTGTTATTGTTATTGTTATTGTTATTGTTATTGTTATTGTTATTGTTATTGTTATTGTTATTGTTATTGTTATTGTTATTGTTATTGTTATTGTTATTGTTATTGTTATTGTTATTGTTATTGTTATTGTTATTGTTATTGTTATTGTTATTGTTATTGTTATTGTTATTGTTATTGTTATTGTTATTGTTATTGTTATTGTTATTGTTATTGTTATTGTTATTGTTATTGTTATTGTTATTGTTATTGTTATTGTTATTGTTATTGTTATTGTTATTGTTATTGTTATTGTTATTGTTATTGTTATTGTTATTGTTATTGTTATTGTTATTGTTATTGTTATTGTTATTGTTATTGTTATTGTTATTGTTATTGTTATTGTTATTGTTATTGTTATTGTTATTGTTATTGTTATTGTTATTGTTATTGTTATTGTTATTGTTATTGTTATTGTTATTGTTATTGTTATTGTTATTGTTATTGTTATTGTTATTGTTATTGTTATTGTTATTGTTATTGTTATTGTTATTGTTATTGTTATTGTTATTGTTATTGTTATTGTTATTGTTATTGTTATTGTTATTGTTATTGTTATTGTTATTGTTATTGTTATTGTTATTGTTATTGTTATTGTTATTGTTATTGTTATTGTTATTGTTATTGTTATTGTTATTGTTATTGTTATTGTTATTGTTATTGTTATTGTTATTGTTATTGTTATTGTTATTGTTATTGTTATTGTTATTGTTATTGTTATTGTTATTGTTATTGTTATTGTTATTGTTATTGTTATTGTTATTGTTATTGTTATTGTTATTGTTATTGTTATTGTTATTGTTATTGTTATTGTTATTGTTATTGTTATTGTTATTGTTATTGTTATTGTTATTGTTATTGTTATTGTTATTGTTATTGTTATTGTTATTGTTATTGTTATTGTTATTGTTATTGTTATTGTTATTGTTATTGTTATTGTTATTGTTATTGTTATTGTTATTGTTATTGTTATTGTTATTGTTATTGTTATTGTTATTGTTATTGTTATTGTTATTGTTATTGTTATTGTTATTGTTATTGTTATTGTTATTGTTATTGTTATTGTTATTGTTATTGTTATTGTTATTGTTATTGTTATTGTTATTGTTATTGTTATTGTTATTGTTATTGTTATTGTTATTGTTATTGTTATTGTTATTGTTATTGTTATTGTTATTGTTATTGTTATTGTTATTGTTATTGTTATTGTTATTGTTATTGTTATTGTTATTGTTATTGTTATTGTTATTGTTATTGTTATTGTTATTGTTATTGTTATTGTTATTGTTATTGTTATTGTTATTGTTATTGTTATTGTTATTGTTATTGTTATTGTTATTGTTATTGTTATTGTTATTGTTATTGTTATTGTTATTGTTATTGTTATTGTTATTGTTATTGTTATTGTTATTGTTATTGTTATTGTTATTGTTATTGTTATTGTTATTGTTATTGTTATTGTTATTGTTATTGTTATTGTTATTGTTATTGTTATTGTTATTGTTATTGTTATTGTTATTGTTATTGTTATTGTTATTGTTATTGTTATTGTTATTGTTATTGTTATTGTTATTGTTATTGTTATTGTTATTGTTATTGTAACGGATCAGCAATCCTTGTATTTCAAAAAAATACAATTTTCTGGGACTCGGCACTGTCCCAATGAAACACATGAATTAGTTTGTATGAATGTAAACAATTTATTTTATTCGACCGTTCTCCTTCGAGTTAACAATAAGATTGTACAAATCTAAACCATAGATACATTTTATTACTTAGCCTAATAATGCTGACCAGCAGTTCCCATACAGACCGAGTGCAAAGGTGTCTG
>OY288110.1:53258019-53310803 GCA_958431115.1 Syrphus vitripennis | reverse complement strand
ATTCTTATTCTTATTCTTATTCTTATTCTTATTCTTATTCTTATTCTTATTCTTATTCTTATTCTTATTCTTATTCTTATTCTTATTCTTATTCTTATTCTTATTCTTATTCTTATTCTTATTCTTATTCTTATTCTTATTCTTATTCTTATTCTTATTCTTATTCTTATTCTTATTCTTATTCTTATTCTTATTCTTATTCTTATTCTTATTCTTATTCTTATTCTTATTCTTATTCTTATTCTTATTCTTATTCTTATTCTTATTCTTATTCTTATTCTTATTCTTATTCTTATTCTTATTCTTATTCTTATTCTTATTCTTATTCTTATTCTTATTCTTATTCTTATTCTTATTCTTATTCTTATTCTTATTCTTATTCTTATTCTTATTCTTATTCTTATTCTTATTCTTATTCTTATTCTTATTCTTATTCTTATTCTTATTCTTATTCTTATTCTTATTCTTATTCTTATTCTTATTCTTATTCTTATTCTTATTCTTATTCTTATTCTTATTCTTATTCTTATTCTTATTCTTATTCTTATTCTTATTCTTATTCTTATTCTTATTCTTATTCTTATTCTTATTCTTATTCTTATTCTTATTCTTATTCTTATTCTTATTCTTATTCTTATTCTTATTCTTATTCTTATTCTTATTCTTATTCTTATTCTTATTCTTATTCTTATTCTTATTCTTATTCTTATTCTTATTCTTATTCTTATTCTTATTCTTATTCTTATTCTTATTCTTATTCTTATTCTTATTCTTATTCTTATTCTTATTCTTATTCTTATTCTTATTCTTATTCTTATTCTTATTCTTATTCTTATTCTTATTCTTATTCTTATTCTTATTCTTATTCTTATTCTTATTCTTATTCTTATTCTTATTCTTATTCTTATTCTTATTCTTATTCTTATTCTTATTCTTATTCTTATTCTTATTCTTATTCTTATTCTTATTCTTATTCTTATTCTTATTCTTATTCTTATTCTTATTCTTATTCTTATTCTTATTCTTATTCTTATTCTTATTCTTATTCTTATTCTTATTCTTATTCTTATTCTTATTCTTATTCTTATTCTTATTCTTATTCTTATTCTTATTCTTATTCTTATTCTTATTCTTATTCTTATTCTTATTCTTATTCTTATTCTTATTCTTATTCTTATTCTTATTCTTATTCTTATTCTTATTCTTATTCTTATTCTTATTCTTATTCTTATTCTTATTCTTATTCTTATTCTTATTCTTATTCTTATTCTTATTCTTATTCTTATTCTTATTCTTATTCTTATTCTTATTGTTATTGTTATTGTTATTGTTATTGTTATTGTTATTGTTATTGTTATTGTTATTGTTATTGTTATTGTTATTGTTATTGTTATTGTTATTGTTATTGTTATTGTTATTGTTATTGTTATTGTTATTGTTATTGTTATTGTTATTGTTATTGTTATTGTTATTGTTATTGTTATTGTTATTGTTATTGTTATTGTTATTGTTATTGTTATTGTTATTGTTATTGTTATTGTTATTGTTATTGTTATTGTTATTGTTATTGTTATTGTTATTGTTATTGTTATTGTTATTGTTATTGTTATTGTTATTGTTATTGTTATTGTTATTGTTATTGTTATTGTTATTGTTATTGTTATTGTTATTGTTATTGTTATTGTTATTGTTATTGTTATTGTTATTGTTATTGTTATTGTTATTGTTATTGTTATTGTTATTGTTATTGTTATTGTTATTGTTATTGTTATTGTTATTGTTATTGTTATTGTTATTGTTATTGTTATTGTTATTGTTATTGTTATTGTTATTGTTATTGTTATTGTTATTGTTATTGTTATTGTTATTGTTATTGTTATTGTTATTGTTATTGTTATTGTTATTGTTATTGTTATTGTTATTGTTATTGTTATTGTTATTGTTATTGTTATTGTTATTGTTATTGTTATTGTTATTGTTATTGTTATTGTTATTGTTATTGTTATTGTTATTGTTATTGTTATTGTTATTGTTATTGTTATTGTTATTGTTATTGTTATTGTTATTGTTATTGTTATTGTTATTGTTATTGTTATTGTTATTGTTATTGTTATTGTTATTGTTATTGTTATTGTTATTGTTATTGTTATTGTTATTGTTATTGTTATTGTTATTGTTATTGTTATTGTTATTGTTATTGTTATTGTTATTGTTATTGTTATTGTTATTGTTATTGTTATTGTTATTGTTATTGTTATTGTTATTGTTATTGTTATTGTTATTGTTATTGTTATTGTTATTGTTATTGTTATTGTTATTGTTATTGTTATTGTTATTGTTATTGTTATTGTTATTGTTATTGTTATTGTTATTGTTATTGTTATTGTTATTGTTATTGTTATTGTTATTGTTATTGTTATTGTTATTGTTATTGTTATTGTTATTGTTATTGTTATTGTTATTGTTATTGTTATTGTTATTGTTATTGTTATTGTTATTGTTATTGTTATTGTTATTGTTATTGTTATTGTTATTGTTATTGTTATTGTTATTGTTATTGTTATTGTTATTGTTATTGTTATTGTTATTGTTATTGTTATTGTTATTGTTATTGTTATTGTTATTGTTATTGTTATTGTTATTGTTATTGTTATTGTTATTGTTATTGTTATTGTTATTGTTATTGTTATTGTTATTGTTATTGTTATTGTTATTGTTATTGTTATTGTTATTGTTATTGTTATTGTTATTGTTATTGTTATTGTTATTGTTATTGTTATTGTTATTGTTATTGTTATTGTTATTGTTATTGTTATTGTTATTGTTATTGTTATTGTTATTGTTATTGTTATTGTTATTGTTATTGTTATTGTTATTGTTATTGTTATTGTTATTGTTATTGTTATTGTTATTGTTATTGTTATTGTTATTGTTATTGTTATTGTTATTGTTATTGTTATTGTTATTGTTATTGTTATTGTTATTGTTATTGTTATTGTTATTGTTATTGTTATTGTTATTGTTATTGTTATTGTTATTGTTATTGTTATTGTTATTGTTATTGTTATTGTTATTGTTATTGTTATTGTTATTGTTATTGTTATTGTTATTGTTATTGTTATTGTTATTGTTATTGTTATTGTTATTGTTATTGTTATTGTTATTGTTATTGTTATTGTTATTGTTATTGTTATTGTTATTGTTATTGTTATTGTTATTGTTATTGTTATTGTTATTGTTATTGTTATTGTTATTGTTATTGTTATTGTTATTGTTATTGTTATTGTTATTGTTATTGTTATTGTTATTGTTATTGTTATTGTTATTGTTATTGTTATTGTTATTGTTATTGTTATTGTTATTGTTATTGTTATTGTTATTGTTATTGTTATTGTTATTGTTATTGTTATTGTTATTGTTATTGTTATTGTTATTGTTATTGTTATTGTTATTGTTATTGTTATTGTTATTGTTATTGTTATTGTTATTGTTATTGTTATTGTTATTGTTATTGTTATTGTTATTGTTATTGTTATTGTTATTGTTATTGTTATTGTTATTGTTATTGTTATTGTTATTGTTATTGTTATTGTTATTGTTATTGTTATTGTTATTGTTATTGTTATTGTTATTGTTATTGTTATTGTTATTGTTATTGTTATTGTTATTGTTATTGTTATTGTTATTGTTATTGTTATTGTTATTGTTATTGTTATTGTTATTGTTATTGTTATTGTTATTGTTATTGTTATTGTTATTGTTATTGTTATTGTTATTGTTATTGTTATTGTTATTGTTATTGTTATTGTTATTGTTATTGTTATTGTTATTGTTATTGTTATTGTTATTGTTATTGTTATTGTTATTGTTATTGTTATTGTTATTGTTATTGTTATTGTTATTGTTATTGTTATTGTTATTGTTATTGTTATTGTTATTGTTATTGTTATTGTTATTGTTATTGTTATTGTTATTGTTATTGTTATTGTTATTGTTATTGTTATTGTTATTGTTATTGTTATTGTTATTGTTATTGTTATTGTTATTGTTATTGTTATTGTTATTGTTATTGTTATTGTTATTGTTATTGTTATTGTTATTGTTATTGTTATTGTTATTGTTATTGTTATTGTTATTGTTATTGTTATTGTTATTGTTATTGTTATTGTTATTGTTATTGTTATTGTTATTGTTATTGTTATTGTTATTGTTATTGTTATTGTTATTGTTATTGTTATTGTTATTGTTATTGTTATTGTTATTGTTATTGTTATTGTTATTGTTATTGTTATTGTTATTGTTATTGTTATTGTTATTGTTATTGTTATTGTTATTGTTATTGTTATTGTTATTGTTATTGTTATTGTTATTGTTATTGTTATTGTTATTGTTATTGTTATTGTTATTGTTATTGTTATTGTTATTGTTATTGTTATTGTTATTGTTATTGTTATTGTTATTGTTATTGTTATTGTTATTGTTATTGTTATTGTTATTGTTATTGTTATTGTTATTGTTATTGTTATTGTTATTGTTATTGTTATTGTTATTGTTATTGTTATTGTTATTGTTATTGTTATTGTTATTGTTATTGTTATTGTTATTGTTATTGTTATTGTTATTGTTATTGTTATTGTTATTGTTATTGTTATTGTTATTGTTATTGTTATTGTTATTGTTATTGTTATTGTTATTGTTATTGTTATTGTTATTGTTATTGTTATTGTTATTGTTATTGTTATTGTTATTGTTATTGTTATTGTTATTGTTATTGTTATTGTTATTGTTATTGTTATTGTTATTGTTATTGTTATTGTTATTGTTATTGTTATTGTTATTGTTATTGTTATTGTTATTGTTATTGTTATTGTTATTGTTATTGTTATTGTTATTGTTATTGTTATTGTTATTGTTATTGTTATTGTTATTGTTATTGTTATTGTTATTGTTATTGTTATTGTTATTGTTATTGTTATTGTTATTGTTATTGTTATTGTTATTGTTATTGTTATTGTTATTGTTATTGTTATTGTTATTGTTATTGTTATTGTTATTGTTATTGTTATTGTTATTGTTATTGTTATTGTTATTGTTATTGTTATTGTTATTGTTATTGTTATTGTTATTGTTATTGTTATTGTTATTGTTATTGTTATTGTTATTGTTATTGTTATTGTTATTGTTATTGTTATTGTTATTGTTATTGTTATTGTTATTGTTATTGTTATTGTTATTGTTATTGTTATTGTTATTGTTATTGTTATTGTTATTGTTATTGTTATTGTTATTGTTATTGTTATTGTTATTGTTATTGTTATTGTTATTGTTATTGTTATTGTTATTGTTATTGTTATTGTTATTGTTATTGTTATTGTTATTGTTATTGTTATTGTTATTGTTATTGTTATTGTTATTGTTATTGTTATTGTTATTGTTATTGTTATTGTTATTGTTATTGTTATTGTTATTGTTATTGTTATTGTTATTGTTATTGTTATTGTTATTGTTATTGTTATTGTTATTGTTATTGTTATTGTTATTGTTATTGTTATTGTTATTGTTATTGTTATTGTTATTGTTATTGTTATTGTTATTGTTATTGTTATTGTTATTGTTATTGTTATTGTTATTGTTATTGTTATTGTTATTGTTATTGTTATTGTTATTGTTATTGTTATTGTTATTGTTATTGTTATTGTTATTGTTATTGTTATTGTTATTGATCCTTTTTTTTCTATGTACCTTATTCTGTGGTGTTCAAACGTAACGACAAATTTGTCAAAGTATGACAAATGTCAAGTTGTCACGACATATACTATGTCATAATATGACAACGACAATTCCTCTACAAATTTGTCGCATTTGTTTGACAATTGTTTGGATCATAAAAATATACGAGTGATAAATTTGTCATAAATGCGAATTTGCCAAAATTATTTTGGACAGAAGCGGTCGCCACAGCATCTTACATTATCAATAAGACACCAGAAGAACTTTGGTCAGGAAAAAAAATAAATCTGAGCCATGTAAGAATATTTGGATGCAAAGTGATGGTGCACGTACCTAAAGAGAAGAGAAAAATGTGTTATCCTAAATTTCAGAAACTGATCTTTGTTAAGTATTCTTTGTATAGCAAAGGATATCGTTTGTTTTATAAGAAAAAAAAATAGGTAATTAAGAGCCGTGACGTAGTGTTCTTAAAACATGCCCTTGTCTAAAATGAAATAACCCCAGAGAATTCCAATGATATATCTGATTCATTAAAGCCACATCAAGGAGTTGAGGAGACATGTTATGACGCCTATGATAGAAACAATAAGCTGAAAGAAGCCGACGAGTTGCAGTTCAAAAGGCAGCTGATTTCATCCTTTATAAAGCACAATTTTTCTAACAAAAAGGTGAAGGAAGAAAAAAAAAACTATTTATTGGTCTGCTGAAAGAATATCTTGAAAATGGTGATTTTCCAATTTCTTAGGCCTCAGACATGCTTATCCTTCTAAAACCCATTTTCATGAGTTCTGAGATTGAATGGGTTTTTATTGCAGGAGAAAACATTGATGTACCTACTGCTGATTTTGTCGGAATGCGGGAAAAACGTTAAAAGCCTTTTCTTCAAAAGAAAGGTACTGTTTTGCATTCACTATTACAAAAGACTCTTTGCAAACACATCCTCTCTCTCCATGTCTTCACAGGCTTTGATACTCGCTCTGCCATTTTCAAAAGGCAAGCTAGTCTCTACACTGAAAAAAAACTCCTAACGTGATGGAAAGCTTAAAGATTTTAAATTCAAATAAGCTACGACATCGCGTCAGTAGGGAAAATGTAGTGTATGGAGGTCGAAATAAGGAACCACTCAGATTTAATCTTTTCTCACGTGCGAGTATCAAAATCAAATTTGATCTTGTCTCTCTGCCACCTACAAAATCTGCAGTAGAACAACACACACATTTTGGACATTCCATCAGATTCAAACTTGGCTGGGTAACACATTTGACGCAAAAGGATGGAGCTGGAAAAGAAGTCCAAGAGGCTTCCCGCTGGTGACAATCCTACCAACGCAACGCTCAACACTCACCAAAACACAAAACTTTTATAAATTGTACGTTTCGATATAATTAAAATAAAAGAAATGCGGTTGAGTTGTATCTTGTACTTCACGTTTTTTATTCAATACAGAGAGCAGACAGAAAACCACAGAATATAAAGCTTAAAGATAGTGAGCATAAAAAAGGATAAAAAAGTGAGATACCTACATTAGTAGGCGTGTTTGGTAACATGTTTTAACAGATACTACGACCTTGAGCTCACGACCACTACTTATCCTAACGCAAATGCATTAGAACAAAGAACAAACCTTCCATACGAAAATTCTTAAGAAGAATTCAATTCCCGTTATACTAAAAAAAGAATTTATTTTATTTAAATTGTAAAGAACTTAACTTGCTTTTAGACTATGATAAAAAATATAATGAACTTTAGTGAAAACAACTGCAACACAAGGAAGAATTAACTTACTATCACTAACTTAACTTTCTGTAACATTATAATTTACTGTTTATTAAGCCTTAACAAAAATTTAAATTACGAAAAAAAAATTTGCCAAAAAAAAAATTACCAAAAATTTAATTTAAGCTTACAAAAATAATCTACCCTCTTCTTTTACATTTTTTCTATTCCATTCAGCAATTTACTCATGTATTATTATTTATATGCATTTTGTGTACATAGGTATGTATATGTGTACCTACAATGTACATATTATATAAATAAATTAATAAGGACTTAATTTATCCATTTTAATATATATTAATACATCCTTCACAAGAATTTGTACCGAAATACATTCTGAAAATTTTTTTCTTAGCGAAATTTTGCTTAACTAAAGAGTATCATAATTTCCATCGATAAGTCCAAGAAAAAGAATGTTAGTGCAAAAGAAACTGATAATTTTAGTCATTATTGCTAAGCTTATCACTTATCAAATGGAAAATTTAGAACAACTCAATCGATGTTTGGTGCAACACTTATCTCATAAATTGAGTACTTTTCACTAAAAAATATTTATCAAATATCTTGTTACTGCAACAAAAAATTATCAAAATTCACGATAAGTTGCTAAGTGATAAATGATAAGTTGTTGGTGCAATGGGGCTCAGATGTTTTATTTAATTTAAATCGAGTCAACATCTGCATCAATGTCGAATCTACATCTTCATTTTTCTTCTTTTTTTTTGATTATGTTTGAAAACTCTAAAAAAATAAAATGAAAATAAACAAATAAAATCACGCGATTTTTTTGCTTATTTTTGAAAACTCGAGACCTAAATTTCGAAATAAAATGAAGAATTATTTTTTTTTCCTGGCTTAACATGTTAATTTTTTTCACATTTAAAGAGAACTAAAACCCACAGATTTGTATAACGAATTTCCCACCTTGCATGTGAACAAAGTCCACTTTAATAAAGTGGATTTCGCTCCCATTCCCCCAGTGGACTTAGTTCCTGGGGACTTATTTCCCTGCACAAGTGAGAACTTAGTCCCTCAGTGGACTTAGTTCCTGGGGACTTATTTTTATGCACCATACTATACATATTCCATTATCGTTCTTTTACTTCAATGCAAAAAAAAAAGAACTATAAAAGTTATTTAAAAAAAAAATCAGTCTAGTCGGAGCTTTTAGCTGTGTATGACGTCTTTATCTCGCTCGTGTATAGATTTTTACAATCATTCCTAAACGTGTTAGATCACCCATATCCGAGGACAAATTACTGTCCTCAGATAAAAAACTTTGTTCCACAATGAACAATTTGAACTCTAAAAAGAACAAGGATTCTAATAATTGGAAAGACTCCAAATATTGGAATCCTTTACAGTGTCAGCCTGATAATGACAATGATATAGAAGAAATGGACGATATTATCTCGCCAAGTGAAAATAAAGAAACATTATGTGCCTCCAATGAAGCTCTTGCAAAAGTCATGTGATTGTGTTCACGAAATGATGAAATCGTTGCAAATTACAAATTATTGCATTAAGAAACTTTCTATTGGAATTAAAATTAGTTAGTTGTGATTCATTAGATTCTTATAATAAAGTGATCACTAATTTGAATGGCGAAAATTGTCAATATTTTTCGCATGATCTTAAAAGTGCCAGAGCTTTCAAAGTGATTCTCTATGGTTTGGGAGAAATAAACATAAACAAACTGAAAACCGAACTCACTAGCCTTGGACTCATGTGCTCCGAAATAAAGGCTATAACAAAAAAAATATGAACAATACACCATTACTTTTTATTTAATCTCGTTTGAAAACGGATCTGTGAAATTAAGTGATCTTAAAAAGAACATTCGCTTTATCTTCCACACTCAGGTAAATTGGAGTTTTTAACGAAAAATTAAAGGCAAATTGACACAATGTCATAATTGCCAAATGTTTGGCTACGGCGAAAGAAATTGCATAATAACATAAGACTTTGTATATGAAAACTATAGTACTCTCATGGCGATTTTTTTTTAGGGTTGCCCGGATCCTGGTGGTGGCGCTGCAAAATGTGAGGTGTAAAATTGGATTTGGTGAGTCTTTAAGCGTCAAAAATTGGTGGTAGGAGCAAGAGGAGACTATTTTTTGGATAATTGCATCCAAAAAATATCAATAAATATCATTTAAAACCTCCATAAGCTCTCCGCAAAAAAAAAAGAGTAAGGGTTGCCGGCATACATTAGATGTCGCCCCATTCGACTTCCACCATGAGAGTACTATAGTTTTCATATACAAAGCATAAGACTGCCGAATGTGATAATATATCAAAGCATAAATGTGCAAATTGTAATGAAAATCATAGGGCTTCTTATGTCACGTGCGGCAACAGAATAAAGTACCTTGAAATGAAAGGTAAATCAATGAAGAGAGCATTCTCTTCTCAGCCAAGAACTCTTCATACAGCACTATCATCGCGATTACCTACAACATCGCAAGCTGCTGTTTATCCCATTTCTCAGAGAGAAGTTTCTTTCACCTCTATGTTGTTGATGTATGTATGTGTTGATTGATCTAAGTGTGACGGTAACAAAATCAACTGTCAGCCCAATCAACCTAACCTAACCTTCACCTCTATGTCAGACTTTCCGTCGCTCCCACAACCCCGTCATGGGCATCCTAATAATTTACATAGTGTTAATGTAAATGCTCAACAATCAAATGTATTGGAGAATCATTCTCTTGCTCCAATAAATGTCAACAGCGTCCGTACAGATGCGGTCAACAATGAAAAGCTTTTCGCCATCGAATAACTTAATTCCTTAGCTATGGAGATGATTACAAAATTATCAACTTGTAAAACCAAGTTAGACCAGTTCAATGTTATCGCACATTTAGCAACTAAGTTTTTGTATAGTCATGATGATAAGTAGTATGATAGATAGATATATAAAAATTATTACTTGGAATGCTAGAAGTGTTCATAATAAATGAGTTTTACAGAAAGGTGATGTTGACAGTATTGTTCATAACTTTACCCATGACATCATAAGCTCAGTTGATGAGTGCGTTCCAAAAGTTGTAAGAAAAAACCGTTATTCATGTCTTCCTCCACATGTTCTGGAACTTATTAAACAAAAAAACATCCAAAGAAAAAATTGGCAAGGATATCGTCGAGATCGTGTTGCATATCTAAATAGTCTTATATCGAAGGAATTGTCAATCAAAAGAAATAACGATTGGAACAAAAAATTAGGTGGTTTGGAAAAAAACGCAAAACCATTTTGGAACATTATTAAAATTGTAAAAAACAAACATAGACAGGTTCCTTTCTTGAAAACTGATTCTAATACTTTCTTTACCGATGTTGAAAAAGCAAATGCACTTGCGCAAAACTTCTCCAAATACCATTCAGTATCCCAAAATCTTGGAAATGTTGCAACAATTCAATTAGTAGATTCCACTATAGAAAACCTAAACCAGTTGACAGTAGAAGTAGCTGAAAATAGTTATATAGAGCAAGATGATGTATCTGAAATCATTAAAAACTTAAAAATCAGAAAAACGGGTGGTTAAGACCAAATACAAAATGTCTTCTTAAAAAAAACTACCGAAAATCGGGGTTATATTTCTTACTTTTTTAATAAATGCGTATATAAAAATGCAAGAGGATGGTTTGGCCTGCCTCCTCTTCAACCTGGCGTTGGAGAAAGCAATCCGTGACTCTGGCACGGCAACAAGAGGGACCATCGTCAACAGGTCCAGCCAGATACTGGCTTACGCAGACGACATTGACCTCATCGGAAGGACCGAACAAGCTGTACACGATTCCTTCATCCAGATCGAGCAGACGGCACAGAATCTGGGGCTGCACATTAGTGAAGGTAAAACAAAGTGCATGGTGGCGTCGAATGCCAAATCGACTGAGCAAATCTGATATGCGTGGGTTCGAATCCTACAAGTGTTCTTCAAATAAAATTGGATTAAAGCTCAGCGCCACTAAAAAGGAGTCTGATGATTGTCTGGCAAGCATGAAATAGCTATAACTCCGGCCAAAAATAAAAATATAAACGAATTAATATAAAATTAATTCGTAAAAACAATTGGTGGTAGTGCCTTAAAGTTGTTGTTGTTGTTCACAAAAAATTCAATGCAATTGACGGAAGAATGGTTAAGTCTAATAAACTGACATTCTATGTACAAAATAGTACAATAAAAATAATAAAGCGAGAAGAACAGTTGGTCAAACAATCAAGGTAGGTGAGCACGAATTTGAAGTGGTGCAATCCTTCAAATACCTTGGTTCAACAGTAGCAGCTGATAATAATTTAGAAGAATACGCGGGCGGCTGCTCAATTCCAACAGAGCCTACTATAGTCTGTTAAAGCTCTTCAAATCCAGAAATCTCACTATAACGATTCCGGAGACGGTACAATCATGAATTGTACGCAATCTACCTTGAAGCAGACATAGTGACAAAAATTAAGCTCGGTAGACTCCGGTGGGCAGGGCACCTAGCTCTAATGAGTGAAGAGGAACCTGCTCGGAAAGTCTTTTGTGGTACATTCTACGGTAGACGGCAGCGTGGTAGACCATGCTTGCGCTGGAAAGATGGCGTAGACCAGGACGCCCGAAGCCTTGGGGTGCGCAACTGGATGGCGTTGGCTCAAGACCGGGATAGGTGGAGAGACTTGTTGAAGGAGGCCAGGACCGGACCCCGGTTGTCGAGCCGATGATGATGATGATGATAAAAATGCAATACTTTCCTAATGCATGGAAAACATCAAAAGTTATACCAATTTCAAAAGCTGGTAAGCCTGCTGTAAGAGCCGAGAGCTATAGGCCAATTAGTTTGCCCAGTAATATCAGTAAAATTTACGAAAAAATAATAAAAGTGAAAATGCTTCCAATTGTATTTGAAATTTGTTTATATCCAGACTAGCAATTTGGTTTCAGAAAATTTCATAGCACCTCACATCAAGTTCTTCGGATATCTATATCCACAGGAATGTTATTACTAGACATTGAAAAGGCTTTCGATTCTGTCTAGCACAATGGCATGATATATGTATAAAATGCTTTCTTTCAACTTTACTACTTATCTGTGTAAAATTGTACAAAGTTTTCTGTCAGAAAGGTTTTTTAACAGTTCATGTAAGCAGTGGTATCTCTGAACAGATATCTCTTAATTATGGTATACCTCAAGGTTCAGTCCTGAGGCCGATCTTTTATAATTTATATACATCTGACTTCCCTAAACTAACAAATTGTGAAGCAGCTATTTTTGCTGACGACACAGCCATATTCTCTTCACATGACTTTGGTCTCAGCATTGAGACGAACCTAAATAATGCGTTTAGAATATTGAAACATTATTATAATCAATGGGAAATTAAGCTTAATGGTGATAAGATGCAAACCATCTTTTTCACTCGAAAAAGAAAACCTTGTTATCTTCCCACCAACCAATTACAAATTCTAGGAAAAGAAGTTTACTGGAGTAGTCAAGTGAAATATCTCGGTATTCATCTTGATGCCAAATCAGTTTTCAATTTTGGTCATTGTTTGTTCTGAAGATATTCGAGTTAAAAAGTATTTTTTAAATATTTTAATAGTACGGAGCATCGCAGTGTATTGTTTTTGAAATTTTTGAGACGAAAATTATTTTTCAACTTTTTTTTATTAGTTTAAAAAAGTTTTGGTTGATTTCTTTAAAAATTTCTATTCTGTATTTCTTAAGGTTTGAGAGAAACTTTCGATCTCTGGTCAACACATATCCCCTCTTCAAGACAAACTAACTTACTTCACCAAGATGAAGCTAAAGATTGCAGAAGAGAAAATTCAAAAAAAATTTAAACTGGAATCTGGAGGTGTTTTGAAACGATTTTTCAAAATTTTTAAAAATCATCGTGTTGAGCATAAATATTTCTAGACGCGATGTTTTTTACTTTTTTTTTATTGTGTTTTTTAATATTATTTTTTTATCAAAAAACGTAACATTTAAATCAATTTTTTTGTTTGTACTGGAATCCTGCCCACAAGAATGGTGTTATGAAAAACAAAAAATATGTCACGAGTAGAACGATCAAAACCGCTGACGTGATGTAATTTTTTTTTAAATATTAACCGTTAATTTTTTTTACGATGATATCTGAAAGGAATACACCAAAACTTTGTACCTATAGAACTCGGATGTTTGAAATGGCAGGCTAAAATGAAAAACACTATCTTATCTGAATTTTAGAAATCTCAACGTGACTTATTTTCTTTTTTTTTATTTCACCATATAAGGTCATTTTTAACAAAACAAGAACATTTTAACAAAAACCTACCTACATATCACAGACAAAATGATTTGGATGTTGATGGATTTTGTAAAATCAACTTCCAAATCATTTTGTCTGTGATATGTAGGTAGGTTTTTGTTAAAAATTACCTTATATGGTGAAATAAAAAAAAAGAAAATAAGTCACGTTGAGATTTCTAAAATTCTGATAAGATAGTGTTTACCAAATAACAACAAGGCAAACGTCATCGTCAAAATGCGGAATATGGAAGATGTAGGACGACTCTTGAAAGCTTCATCAAAATTGAGAAACACTGGTATTCATTTGCACCGAGATCTTCCAGCTGCGGTTCGTTCAAGAAGGAAAAAACTTAACGATTTAAAAAACGAAATTCTACAGAAAAATAAATTTATAAAAATGCAGTTTCGCGGACAAACATTAATGGTAGAAAATAAAGCCTTCTATTTTGACAATCAGAACAATTTGATGTGTGAGGGTGAATGCGGAAAATTATTGTTACGTCAAATATTATAGATGTCAGCTGTAATGGGCGCATTCAAGGCGAAGAAAATATTTTGGATATAACTGCCAGTGGTGCCAGTAGTTCTCAATCTATTGGTGATCATAGAAATTTGTTTTAATATTAATGCCGTCTGCCATTTAAAATATTTAAAAAGTTTAAATGTTAAAAATGTTAATGTTGCAAATAATTTAAATAATTGTAAAATCTTGTCTTATAATATTTCCGGACTTAGTAATAAGAATTTATATACCAATTTTTTTGAATTTATAAATAATTTTGACCTTATATTTTTATATGAAACATTTATGAGTGAAACAAGTCTTATTAACTATGAAAACAAATTTCAAAATTACGAGCTGAAAATAGTTCCTGCTATAAGACAGCATGCTAGAGGGAGAGCGAGTGGAGGTTGCATATTCGGAGTGAAGAAAGAATTAAAACGATGCAGTTACGTTTTTAAAACTTTAAATGGTATAACCGGTGTAGATTTAAGAATGGAAGACTGCAACAATTGGGAGGTAGATTTCAACAAGATGAAAGAGGCGATCATGTGTGGAACAGGTACAAATTTGCTTATAGTAGGGGATCTGAATGCAAGAGTGGGTACAACAGATGGTGAAGAGAACGAGAGAAGAGGTCTAATTAGGCAATCTAAAGATTTGGTGAGAAATAATAAGGGAAATCAATTACTTGATCTCTGCAACTCTTTTGGATTCCGAATTCTGAATGGTACGAGTGATGGAGACGAATTTGGTGAATATACGTTTGTTGGTAAGCAGGGAAGTTCTGTCATTGATTATGGACTTGCTGGAGAGAAATGGAATTCGGTGATTACTGATTTCGAGGTTGAGCAGGTACCATTTTCGGATCATATGCCAATTGTCATCCATTTTAACATTGAGAGAACGGATAATGAGGAAAACAGGATCCTAAAATTGATGCCCAAACTACATTGGAATCATTCAAATGTAATTACATATAAGAATCGGTTAGATGTAAATCTGATGTCAGACGAAAATTGTAATTTGAGCAAAATTGAAGATTGCATTAAGAAATCGGTTCCAATACCAAAGAATTACGGTGGAAGAAGAATATTTAAACAACCTTGGTTTGATTCGGAGTGTATGTCGGCAGGAAAATTAGTTTATACGTGGCTGAATAGCTATAGAAGAGACAACAATGAGTCTACTAAACTACGCTACCTCCAACTCAACAGGAAATGGAAAGTACTATGCAATGAGAAAAAAACAATCTACTATGAAAACGAGGCAAAAAGTTTAGTAAGTTGTAAGAGTACGAGTGGTTTTTGGAAAAAAATACACAAAATAAATGGCAAGGTATATGTTATTAATAACAATTTAAATTGCGAGGCGTTAAGAATATACTTTACCGAATTGCTAAATCATGTACCTACCTCCACTGATATGATACAATTTGCGCAGCCAGCTTTTAATGATGAGATTTTAGAAGGGATAATACAGAAGGAGGAAATTTATGCAGCTCTCAATGGACTTAAGGATGAAAAGGCCGCTGGATCTGATAGAATACCTGCAGAATTCTATAAATATGGAACAGAGATTATGATAAACAAAATAATGGTAATCTACAATAACATCATGGATACAGGCGTTATACCGCAAGAATTCAAAGAAGCGCTTATTTTTCCAATCCACAAAAAAGGTAATACTA
Source organism: Syrphus vitripennis (assembly GCA_958431115.1). Classification (NCBI taxonomy): domain Eukaryota; kingdom Metazoa; phylum Arthropoda; class Insecta; order Diptera; family Syrphidae; genus Syrphus; species Syrphus vitripennis. The sequence goes on along the minus strand of OY288110.1, from coordinate 53,294,826 downwards.
TAGACCCTGCAAACTATATAGGAATTTCCTTCTTAAATACATCCTACAAAATATTCACATCAATTTTGCATAGTAGACTTAAAATGTGGATAGACGAACACAAGCTATTGAAGGAATTTCAAGCTGGCTTCAGACAAGGATATTCCACCATTGATAACATCTTTGTACTACGAAGTATCGCGGACTGCTATTTGGAAAGAAACAAAAAGCTGTATGTTTTCTTCGTCGATTTTAAGGCAGCTTTCGATACGATTGATCGCAATGCTTTGATGTACAAAATGTTTGGATTAGGAATGTCATATAAGTTCGGACGGGTACTTCAGAATCTTTATCTGGAAACAAAGGCTGCAGTATGGGATGGAGAAAATATTTCGACATGGTTTGAAACGAAGACAGGGGTAAGGCAAGGTTGTATGCTGAGTCCAAGCTTATTTGCACTCTTTATTGATGATATAACGGATTGTCTTCCAGGAGGAGTAGAATATGCTGGTATTCTCATCAAGGCTCTCCTTTTTGCGGATGACTTAGTGTTGTTTGCGTACTCACCAGAATCGCTACAACTCATGATAAATAAACTAGGTATTTACTGTAAAACCTGGAGATTAGTGGTTAGTCTTGAGAAGTCGAAGATAATGGTTTTTCGAAAAGGTGGAGGAAGAGTAAGCAGTCATGAACGGTGGACATACAATAATGAAAGAATTGATGTGGTTAAAGAATATAAATATCTTGGCATCAATATAAACAATAAAAACAACATCGAAAAACATCTTGCCGAGAAATTACAAAATGCGAAAACAATTATGAATGTTGCATGGAAAAACATCTTCAGTAATAAGCATATAGCTCACAGTAGTAAGTACAAAGTATTTGAATCGATAGTGGAGTCAACATTAATGTATGCAGCTCAAGTGTGGGGTAGCAAAAAATATGAAACTGTTGAAAAATTGCTCCGATTTTATATAAAAAGGATATTTCGATTACCACCGAATGCACCGAATTACATGTTAATACTGGAAACGGGAATCTCGCCATTGTTTATTAAAACAATGAAATTGAATGTGGACTACATTTGTAAGGTCCTTCAGATGTCAGATGAGCGTCTCCCGAAAATAGCAGCACTGCAGGTGATACAGAAAAAATCAGGTTGGTTCAGAGAGTGGCTTGATCTAGCTGAAGAAGAAAGTATAAATCTGGCACCGGAAGACTATCTTAGGTGGAAACCCCTTCTGTATCAATTGATTGCGGCAGTAGACGATCGATATAGACTGAGGTACACATCCGAAGCAAAAGAATCCATCTTCAGAATGTCTTACAGCAAGCTGGACTACAATCTTACTCAAAAGAACTACTTCAGAGATGACCTAACAACGGATCAAATATCTATGATATTTAGACTTAGAGGTGAACTGCTTAATCTAAATTTCATTCCGCATAGAGATGATTTACCTTTGAGGTGTGAATTATGCAATATGGGTGAGAGAGAAAACATTTTTCATTTCATGGGTAGATGTCCAGTGCTACGAGAAGCAAGAAGACATGTCTTTGGAAGCGATGTTTTATCGGAAGAGCTGATCACTCATCATCTAAATGAAGTCGATGCTCCCTTGTTATATAAATATTGTAAAATCGCATTAGAATATAGAAACAGAATTATTAACGAAAATTTTTAAAGATTGTTAAAAGACACATACATATGTTTATAGAATAAAGAGTTGTCAATCAGGCAGACGGCAAATAGCCATGCTATATATTTGTGTAATAGTATTGAAATAGTGTTTACCATTTCGCTGTGGCTAAGGTTTTTGTTATATTACAATGTAGTAAACAACTAAAGAGGAACTACCATAACCCCTTAGTACAATGAAATTATTATTTACGAACGAAGACGGTAACGTTAAAAAAAATTAATACAAAAGAATTAATTTCAAAATTTAATATTTTATTTAATTTTGTAATAAATGATTATATTGCAAAGTTGTTAGTAAATAACATGTGATACTTATACACTTATGAATGAGGTAGGTAACGCAGATAGTCTTAGATCTTTAGCAGTAATATATATTATTTTGAATTGCACTAATCGGTGCACAAGATTTTTGGTTAACCTGTCTTTAGCTAACATAAATAGATTCGACGGTTTCCCTACACGGGAAAATGCAACATATATTTGCCCAGGAGAAAAACATGCGATTTTCCAAATCTAAACCACAAATAGACATTGTTTGGCCTTGAGACTTACTTATAGACATGGCAAAATCTAAACGAATTGAAAACTGTAGCCTTTTGAAGGGTATGGTAGAATCTGACGGTATCATTGGAAATAAACGTAAATACGTAGCAACGGACATTTTTTCATTTTAAATTTGCTTCAGGAATATTTCTGATCATCTTGTTGATGACCAAACGCGTACCGTTGCATAATTGAGGTGGATTAAAATTACATAGAAGAATAATAGGGTAACCAATCTTTAATCGAAGATTACGTAGTGGCATTCCAGGTTTACCTATCTATATCTAGTGAATTTAAAAATTCAGTTGGAAAATTTACAATTTCATTTTCATCCACAACAGTATCGATTGATTTAAAAGACATCAGGTCGCCTGGTAACAACTGATGTATCTGGAAGTTAATTTCGTCAACATCAACATCTTTGGCTGGTAAAATCGCCCGATGACTGAGCCAGCTATGATTCAATTTTGTAGGTTTAACATAGTAGCGCCTTTGATTGACTACTTACTCAATCCAGTCAACACCATCTGTTAAAATTGTTTAGAGGTAACAGATAAAGGTGACATTTTTTTATATTTAGCTCGCACAAAAGGGAATTTTATGTACCTTTACATGTCAAAAATACAAGGCAAGCTTTAGGTAAGTTGGAGGGGATGTGAAAGAAGAACATTAGTCTTAAATTTCAGTATATCACAATGAGAGGGACAGACAGAGCGTGGAAGGGAATTCCACATTCGCGTAGTACGGCTATATAACGAATCCCTATATTTGACAGTACGACCGAAATTGGGTTCAAGAGTATTACGGTTGAATCGTTTAAGGGGAGGAATGCAACTGGCTATTTCATTTGAGCATTTTCCTTTAAAGTAACGATAAAAGAGACAAGAAACGTTACGCCGCGCCGGTGTTCGAGTGACGTTAAAGTCTCGATGATGTTCCTTCTCCGATCATTTTGAAGGCTCGTCTTTGTATACTGTCCAAGAGGCTTAAGTAAGTTGCTGGAACACCAGCCCAGAGATGGGAGTTATACTCAAGCTTTGGACGTATATAACATTTATAGATAATAGCCAGATCAGAAGGGGAAAAGAATTTCTTGCATCTCCAAAGGAAACCTAAACATCTAGCGGCATTTTTGGCAACGTTAAGTATGTGATCATTCCACAAAAGATGGTTTGTGATACACATACCTAAAATCACAAGCTGATTAGTTTCTTCGATGCAAGTGCCACTCATAGATAATGGCAGGAGGGGTATGTCTCGCTTTAACGACAGAAGGCAGCATTGAGTTTTCGAAGCATTAAATTCTACGCGATTTTTTATTCCCCATTGTACAATGCTGTTCAAGTCAGAATTTTATGTACTTATCATATTAAGCCGTTTCAGTTCCACGTCCGAGGAGCAGGGATGTGAATCTGGAAACGAATATGAAAAGCTAAGGGTGCTATCGTCAGCTAATCAATTTAATGGATTAGTAGTTGCAGACAGGAGATCATTAATAAAAATCAGAAAGAGGGTCGGAGACAGAACAGAACCCTGTGGCACACCAGCATTTATGTTGTGGAGACTTGAATCCGTCTAATACTACTTGTATAGAACGATTCGAAAGAAAGTTACTAATCCAACGAAGAATGGTTTCATCGATACCAAAAGCACGCATTTTCGATAAAAGAGCAGGGTGCCAAACTTTATCAAATGCTTTAGAAATATCAAGTGCAATAATCTTACTTTCTCCAAAACGATGTAAAGATTTGTTTCACTGTTCGGTGAGATAAACCATCAAGTCACCAGTGGACCTATTGCTGCGAAAGCCGTATTTCCGGTCATTAAGAAGTTTTCGATCTTCGAGATATTTCTTGAGCTGATAATTTATCAGCGTTTCCATGACCTTGGAAAGAAGGGACCTAAGTGCAATTGGTCGGTAATTAGAGGGTGAAGAAGATTCGCCCTTTTTTGGGATAGGCTGGACAAATGCTGTTTTCCAACTGCTCGGAACAAGCCCAGAAGAATAGAATAGATGGAAAAGCTTACGCAGGGGCTTTGCCAGCGTGGAAGAATACCTCTTCAGAACAATGGCGGGGATACCATCCGGACCAGCGGATTTATGAATGTTGAGATCTTTTAGGACTCTCGCCACAGTACGAGTACAAAAGAAGATTTGTGTCATAGAATCAATTACGCGCTCAAGAACTGGTCGAGTCATGACACTATCGGACAGTGTAGAGTTGGTGGCGAACTGCCTAACGAATAAGTTAGCTTTCTCGAGCGAACTAACAAAGGGAGTGTCCTTGACAACGAGTGTTGGGACCGAGGAAGATGTTTTGTTCCTCATCTTTTTTACAAATGACCAAAAAATTTTACTACCTGTGGGACATTGTAGTATTTTTTGCCTTAATTTTTGGTCATGTAAAAATTTGGTCCTTCGGTTGCAGACCTTCCTGGCTTGTTTGAACTTATTCCGATTTTCCTCAGTTGGGTTGGCTCTAAAATGTCGGAAGCTAACCTCTTTGACCCTAATAACCTCTTTACAGCTCGCATCGAACCATGATTTCTCTTTGGGTCTGATGCTTTTAGTCCTATTCGGGATAAAAGTTCTCATTCCCAAAAGAATCTTATTAGTAATCATATCCGCGCTGGAGTCTACGTCACTACCGAGGAAGCATAGCGACCAGTTAAAGATCCTGAAAAAATTATTGAGACCGTCGCAGTTGGCTTTCTCGTATTGTCAAACGGTTCTCACAGGAGCTCTTTCTCTAAGTGGATTTTTTGGCACGAGAAGTTTGCAGAAATGATACTATGGTCTGATGTGCCTAGAGGCGGTAATACACTAATTGTGTATTTATCGAGGTCAGAGGTTAGAAACAAGTCAAGAGTATTTTCGGCTCGGCCATTAACGTCCGATATTCGGGTAGGCTCGTTGACAAGCTGAGTAAGGTGATTAAACTCAGCGAAGATCTCAGCACACATACCTTCGGGTGTTGTCTGGCCTGAATGTTGAAGCCAAGAAGAATTGTGTACATATTGTGGTTGAAACTGGTAAGCAACATCATTTCTAATGTAGACGGCGAGACCATGGTGGGGGAGGAATAATGACACTAAGTTATACCCATGAATCTGAAATTCCGCAGGATCAGTATTTTCACCTACTTGGGTTTCACAAAGTGCCAAAACAACTGGCCTGTTTATAACAGAATGGGCGTACAAAGCAAGGAAATTTGCTCTAAGCCCACGAATATTACAATATTCAACTCTGAAATTTACAATCATTGTGATAAAAAAGAAATAAAAAAGACTAAGACAGACGAAATCTGAGAGAAAAACTGAATATGACTATAAAATTCTTTTCAATACGCAACACTACTAGTGTTATGCCTTAGCAGTGATGTGAATTGATCCGAAACCTAAAAATCAAACAGTATTTCTCTGTGCATCTGTCGTTATAGGCTTAGCAAGTACATCAATTGAGAGAGCTTAGACAAGCTCAATACAATTCATGTACTCTTTAAGCCAAACAACTGCAGGTGGTGGAGGAAAAGGAAGGAATACTCACTGCGCTCTGTGGGTACGTTCTTGGTATTTTTTGTTGTTAGGTATGTTTATTGCGGCACTGAATCTATTTTTTTTGTTGATTTTTTTTTTTGCTTGCTTTCTTTGGTAGGTATTTAGTTTTTTTTTTTTTTGATGGGGACACGGAACTATGAAAAACAAGAACTAACGAGAAAGACATTGGGGGACGAGGCGGCGACATAAACGCACAAACAGAACAGCACACACGAGGTGACCTTCCCGTTCCACCTGCAGACGACAACTGAATGTCAAATAATAGACAAATAAATTAATATTACTACTATAAATTAAGATGTAAGCTATCCTATCTTACAAGTTGGATCAAACTGCACACGGTCTGCAAATTTAATTTAAAATTGGTTAAGTAGTTAAGGAGTGAATCGCGGACAAACAACGTGACACGTGATTTATATATAATATTAAGATGTATGTTTGCATGGTTAAATTTCGTCTTGTTTTTCTTTTAAAAAAATCAGTTGATAAGTATAATCAGGTTCGAAAGGTCACTTAGGATGTAACAACTACTGTCTTTTGAGTTTTGAACTTTAGCCCAATAATGTGCCGTAAGCTATACACGTAATGTTTGATATGATACGATTTACTCTTCTGTTTAACTGAATAGCACAAACCTTGTGCGTTAATGTATCACTTTATGATGCTAACTGTTTGGTAATGTTGTTGAAAATTGAAATCAGAAAGAATAATTCAAAAAACACCGTAATGGAAAACAAATTAAATAAAAATTTGTGTGATTATTCATTGGAAGCGTAGTGTATTTTTAGAAAATAAGCTTACCTTCAGCTAGATCAGTACATGTTCCATTTTCCGTGCAATTTTTTCGATATTCTAGTTCGGTGAAATTTAAAACGCTATTCATTTCACCAGGAACCATGCTCCCATTATAATTATAAAAATACTCTCCAAAATCTTCTAACAATAACATAAACGTACTACCACCACTGTTGGAACCAAGTCCACCAACACTACCAGCATTACTAACTGCGCCACTGCCGCCATCACGAAGCGACGACGAAGTTGTATTTTCAATTTTTTTTAAGACCAACGTTGAACTGCCAATATCCGTTTCGATGCTTTTAGAGTCAAAGAATCTAGCAGCATAATCAGCTTCAATTTCCGCAATTAAAGTTTCTCCACTATCGATCAAAGGTTTAATCTCGCCATAGCTGTTACCATTACCGCCACCAGTATCTATGAATTCAATATCCTGGTCGTCCAGTAATGGATTATAAATTATAGATGAACTTATTATGCTGCTGCTCGTGCTATTACTATTCTCGAGTAATTCGCCGATGGTCGTCGATGATAAAGTCGATATTAACGATGACCATGAAGGGGGTGTTGGTGTATGATTTGTTATAAGTTTTGGAGTTGTTTCGTTCCAAGTGTTATCGAATAATTTGAAATATTCATGGATTGGGGTAACAGGACCCTCTGTTGTTAAATTTAAATTTATGTGTACGCCATTCATTTCGGATGCTATGTTTAAAATGGTTGTTAGATGGAAAATAAATTAACCTGTTTTGCGAAATTGCATGAGGGACGGATAGACAGGTTGTTTTTGGTCGTTCTTCTTTGATTATTAATTACAGAGTAATGAATCCTTGGACCACAAAATTTAATATGACAACTTTCTCTTTTTTTTCTCGAAGCCTTCCGCAAAATTTAAACCGCATGGTGCATTTTTCTGCATAGGTCCGAGGCCAGGATAGAATCACACTATCATAGTCAATGGCGGTAGAATTTTTAAAAACTGGTTTCTCAGAGCCATGTTTCATTGCTTTTGGCTACTTTCTTTTCTTAATTTTCCCTTTTTATAATGTAGTCCAGCAAGCAAATTTACAAAGTGATCGGAATTCACCCAAGCAATCGCTATTCTTACATCAATCTTGTTTTTTATCTGCTTTTTTCACTATATTCATCTACATAGATAAAAGATACATATAATTAATTGCTGTCAGGAATTTGTGTCAAATTTATGTTTTTTAGTTATTTAAGAGGATCTGAAAAATCCGTGGCTGAAAAGATAGAAAGTTAACAAAATTAATTACAATCAGCTATTACATTTTTGTAAATAATTTGATATATGCACATTTTTTTAGTTTTGAATAACATACACTTAAAAACAAAAAATTTTGCCATTTTCAAAATATTGTGTTTTCAATAAAAAAAAATTATCTTTTTTTGTCAAAAACCCCAAAAAAAAAGTTTTTTTTGAAAATTTTTGTATAGTTATATGACGTGTTTTATTTAAACACAATGAAACACACTTAGTTTTCTTAAACAATGTTCTTTTATTAAATCATCGCTAACATTTAGTTTACTACAAGGTACATTTAATTTAACTTACATATATGTTACAATGTAAGAGAACTTGTTAACTTGGACGGGATACAAACTAGACTAGTAACAATTATAATATTTTCGGCAACCCAAGCGTAAGCAAATCTGCAAGCAGCTTATCTTAACAACAGGACTGAAAGCTTTACTAAATCCATAAGCGTCGTTTATGTTGCTATAGGCAAGATTATGGAAATGTTCTCCAGCTTTATCTTTGCAGAAGATGAAGTAAGCACACTTGGTTTTTGCTGGGCAAAAATATGTGTAGTGTAAAGGTAGTTTTGCGGGTGTAGGCATTGGGAGAAATAAAAGTAGCACTTTCAATATGTAACACCTCCCACACCAATTAGGTTTTGGTCCCCATTAAACACTATTTACAAAAATTATGTTACAAACAACTGAATTTTTAATCATTGATTTACATAAGTTAATATTTTATAATCTTATTCGTTACTTTTACCAAATTAAATAATCTTATAAAGTCTAGGTATTTTACCTCTACCTAAGCGTCGAACTTGTCGAGTTGTAGAAGCTGAGTAGGATCAATGATTCTCGAGTAATCATCTCCAGATGAGTCCTGAAACCAAAGGTCGCTCACGTTTTCCCTTTACCCGTTCCTCAATCCTCTCCTATCCCACATGGGAAGCGAATAGCCGACTATTGTTACCAACTCCTCTCCCACCCATCCCAGGCTGATGGTGAAAAAACCATACAACGTTGCCCTCCACTGACTCCTTTCTCATCCTACTGGGCTAGCACAGCTCATAATCCTTGTAATCAATCCTTTCCATCAGTACGGTGCAAACACTGTCTGATTCCCGACCCTCTCTCTTCTCTACCAATATCAATCACCCAATTGGGCTGGATCTAAGGTGTTACACGACCCGTGCCGATGACCAGCCTGGCTGAGGGCCCAATTAAAAAACTAGCTCAGTCGTTAACGGAGTATTCGGATACCTGGCGACCTCTGTACAGATGGACCACCCCTTCTCCGCCAATCGTGGGATCAAAATATGAATATGAATAAAAAACAACAAACAAAAACAAAACCAGTCCGAATCGGCCAGCAGTACGGCTGTAAAGCTGTCTGCTGCTCATCCTCCCTCCGCTGACGACAATATGGCCATGGACACCCATGGCCCTGTTGCCGCCAGCTGTAGTAAGGATAAACAGCTAGTTATACTAACTCCTTCTTGTAGTGAAGGGGTTGTGAAGTATGGCCCCTCCAGTACTACTGAGAGAAAACCTCTCAAAACTTCGACTCCGCGGCCTAGTGGGGGTAGGGTTGCGAAGCATGGCCCTACCACTACTAGTCCTCGTCCCGGTGGTAGCGGGGTTGTGAAGCATGGCCCTTCTACCACCAAGGGAAATACAATCCCTGTGGAAGGTCGTGGGGGGGCGAACGGAAGCTCAATAAAGGCCATATCAAGTTGATGGTCTGTGATGATCAGAGGTCGTGTGATCTACTGACGCTGGTTGTCAGCCGACTCGGGGAGGTCTGGCCTGGTGCAAAGCTGGAGGTCGTCGCCAAGGAAGACATTATTTGCCGGCCAAGAGCTCGCACCATGATTCCGGCCATTTTCGAAGCCTGGATCAAGTCCTGGAGGTGATCCGGCTATCAAATCCTTCCCTCCCTACTCACAACTGGAAAGTTGCGAAACTGGAAGAGGCTAAGGGACCCTATAGAGGTGCTATTGTAGTCATCAATACAGAGTCCCTTGCCCCTCTGGCGCAGCTGAAAGGTGTGATTAGGTGTGGGTTTGAAACCATAACCTTGAGGGTATATAAAAAAGATGGGGCCGAGGCTCAATACCTTCACCCTCCCCCGCCTCTCCCCCGCCCCTCCCCTTCCCCCTCCGCCCATCCCTCCTACACAAGTTGAAGCGACTGCTGAGGAGCCAGGTGCACTGATCACCTTTACTACAATGGAAGATGATGCATCTCGGTCATCCTCAGCAGAAGCGGATGCTCTCACCGTCGATGGTTTATCCGAATGGAGGCCGAAGACTGCACCATCGGAGACGAGGATGCTCTCCTAGACTCATCCTCGGAAATCGAGGACTCCGACATCACAGTGTTGGAGATTGGTTGGGAGTACTGTAGAAACAATGCTGCTAATACTTCAGATTAATCTCCAACACTCCAAAAAGGCTTCAGCCTCCCTTCTCATACGCCTCTCCAGCAGCGATGAAGATATAGTCCTGATTCAAGAACCGTGGATTGTAAAAATTGTTCGAGGAATCAGGACTCCTAACTACTACTTGCTATATGCATCATTTGAGGGTGAACCCAGATCTTGCATATTAGTCAAAAGTAGTCTAAATGTATTTTTACTCCCTAATTTCAGCGATAGATATATGACCGCTGCAAGACTGTAAACAGCTAAAGGAACGTTCTGGCTGGCGTTGGCGTATCTCGGCCACGACCACCTTGGCCCTCTCCCGGGTAACACTCTGGAGAGATTAGTAGCTGAATCCCAAAGGCTTAACATCGGCCTCATCATCGGAAGTGATGCTAACGCACAACATACAGTGTGGGGTAGCACTGATATAAACGACAGGTGTGAGTCTCTTTTCGATTATATTCTTAACACTAACCTACTTATAAGTAATGTTGGTAATGAACAAACTTTTATTACTAAAAACCGAAAAGAAGTTCTAGGTATAACTCTTGTCTCAGATTTCATAAACAATAATATTCTGAACTGGAAAGTATCCAAAGATCATTCCTTTTCCGATCACAGATACATCCAATTCAGCCTTACAAATGATCCTTCTAGCCAACTCTCCTTTCGTAATCTAAAAAGAACAGATTGGCCAAAATATGAGAGAATATTGAACAGTTTAGTCAGACCTGAACTCTTTAATATTCCTACTAATATTAAAGATCTTGACTACAAAGTCAATAATCCTGTCGTCCTGGAGAAATTTCTGCAGTACAGTGGAAGACTGTTTGGAAGCATGCAGACTGCGTAAAATCCTCTCCAAAAATCCAGTCATGCCAAGCTGCTTGAAGAATTCCTCTGGCCTCTGGACCAACTCATGCGAAGAATCGCTCAACCTGCTACTAGACGTTCACTTCCCTGGTAGCTCCAATAATATCAGAAATATTATTCCAAGTCTGTGCGACAATGCAATAACTCCTCCTCAAGATCTAGTCAACAGGGAAAAGCTCAAATGGGCTATTAACAGCTTTAAACCCTACAAATCTGCAGGTCCGGATGGTATAATTCCGGCTGAACTGCAACAAATGCAAACTTTCTAATGCTCATCCTAGAAAATATCTTTAAAGGGTATCTAAAACTGGCATATATAAGACTGTCATGGAGACAAGTTAAAGTTGTTTTTATCCCAAAAGCTGGAAAATCCAGCCACGTGAACCCTAAAGATCTGAGACCAATCAGTTTATCATCATTCTTTCTTAGGACTTTTGAACGTTTGATTGATATCCACTTGAGGGCAAATGATAAGTCCCTCCTCTCAAAGGCCCAACATGCCTACAATAAAGGGAAATCGGTTGAAACGGCTCTACACTGTATAGCACGTACAATCGAACGTTCCTTCCACCAAAAAGAGTACACCCTAGTTGCCTTCTTAGATATAGAAGGAGCATTTAACAATGTCGACACATCGGAGGATCAGCCGTCTACCCAAATCATGAAACTAAATTTAAAATTTTAAGTTATAATATTGCTGGAATGAAAAATAAATTAACCATTGTTGAATTTTTTAACTATTTAAAAAAATTATAAATATTTTTATTATATGAAACACATTTACTAAGCATAGAAGAGAATAGTTATACTAATATTTTTAAGAATTATGAACTCAAATGGATACCTGGTGTTAAAAGGAGTATTTTTGGAAGAGCAAGTGGTGGAGAACTTTTAGCATACCGTAAAAACCTCGGAGGAGTAAAATTAGAATTTCAAGAAAAGAATGATTCATTTATTGTAAAACTTGTAACAAAAATGGAAATTTTTTATATTATACCTATCTATCTCAACTGCAACTACTGGCAACGTGACTTTGACACGCTTAACGACCTTTTAAATAATATTGATTCAGCAAACTTGCTTCTTATTGGTGACTTCAATGGACGAATAGGGCTCTCTCAGAATAACTTTGTTTCTGGTCAGAACTCAGGGCTTTTAGATTCTCATCGCCAGTCGAAAGATGAATTATGTGACAGTAAAGGAAGCAAAATACTGGAATTAACAGATTCCTTCGATTGCGCAGTTTTAAATGGGAGTTGTTATGGAGATGTTCGAGGTGAATATACTTTTCTGAGAGGGACAGCATGTTCGGTTATTGACTACTGCTTCGTCGCTGGAAACTGGCAAGCCATTATTTCCGACTTTCGAATAGGGGAGCAAACATTCTCGGACCATATGCCGTTAGAAGTCCAATTTGATCTGGGATATAATGAAACTGTTAATAATTCTAATGAACTTAGTCTACTACCGAAATTATTTTGGAACCCAAAAAAGGAAAATACTTACCGCACCAATTTAAGCATTGAACTTAGCAATCTTTATCGAATCGAAGCTACCCCAAAAATTGATCAACTTTCAGAAGTCATTAAGAAATCTACACAAAACTTATACAGCACAAACAAACACGAAAAGAAGAAACAAAAGTGGTTTGATAAGGATTGCATGATAGCAAGGCGAAAGTCATTTGCATTCCTGAAATTACTTAGAATGCACAATACCAACGTTTTTAAAATACTTTATGCGAACGCGAACAAGGAGTTCAAAAGTATTTGTCATACAAAAAGACTAGCATATGAACAGCAGAATATCGCTAAGATAAATAGTTGCAGATCTTCAATCGACTTTTGGAAGGCAGTCAAACTGCTGAATGGAAGAAAAAATATCATTGCAACAGGTCTTAAAGCACAAGAACTACGAACATACTTTAGAACACTATTAAATAATGCTCAGACATCCCTTAATATCCAGTACGCAGAGCCTCAAATAACTGATGTTTTTCTAGATAAACCTTTTGAGCTTTCAGAGCTACTTCAAGTAATGAACAATGCTAAAAACAACAAAGCCCCAGGAGAAGATGGGATTCCTTTTGAATTCTACAAAAACTGCACTACTGAATTCACACAAGCCCTTCTAAACGAGTACAACCGACTTTTCGAGAGCACGGACTTTCCACAAAGCTTTAAAAAATCAATAATCTTCCCGCTCCATAAAAAAGGAAACTATACAAACCCAGCAAACTATAGAGGAATTTCATTTTTGAACACCACCTGCAAACTATTTACCGCTCTAATTTACAGGAGACTTAAAGATTGGGTCAGAAGTAAGAACATTCTGCACGAGTTTCAAGCTGGGTTTAGGGAAATCTACTCCACTGTTGATCAAGTTTTCACTTTAATAAATATTGCTCAAATGCACAAACAAAGACATAAGAAACTTTATGCCATCTTTGTAGAATTCAAATCAGCATTTGATTCTGTCCCACGTGAGGCACTCCTTTACAAACTGTATAAGATTGGCATAAGCAGCAAAATCGTGAACATAATAAGAGTATTGTACGAAAACAATAAAGCTGCGGTATGGGATGGAAAAGGTCTCTCTGATGATTTTGAAACAACAATGGGTGTGAAGCAAGGCTGCATTCTTAGTGCACTTCTTTTCATATTGTTTATTAATGATATAACAGATGACATTGGAGGGGGAGTTGAGGTTAACGATACAAAGATTCCAGGACTTATGTATGCTGACGATATAGTCTTTCTAGCTAGTACTGTTACAAATTTGCAACTTATGATCAACAGACTTGAAAAGTATTGTAAAGACTGGAATTTATCGGTGAATCTTGAAAAGACAAAAATTCTCGTATTCAGAAATGGTGGAGGTAGATTCTCTAGATATGAAAAATGGACCTTCCAAAGGCAGCATATTGAAGTTATAAGAGAATACAAATATCTTGGAGTTTTGATAACATCTAACCTGAATATGGAAAAACACCTGAAAATTAAATTATCAGAAGCTAAACGGGCCATAAGTTCAGTATGGAGTAATTGTATCCAAAACAAATTTATATCCCATAGCTCTAAGCAAAAAGTTATACAAGCTACTGCACAGTCAGTTCTTTTGTATGCTGCTCAAATTTGGGGACATAGCTATTTTGAACCAGTAGAAAAATTTCAACGTTACTGCATTAAACGATTATTTAGATTACCTAATAACACCCCCAACTATATGATTCACCTGGAGACAGGCTGCCCACCACTTATTTTAGAAACGTTGAGGTTACACTTCAAATATATACTTAAAGTAATGGAAATGGAAGAAGAACGGCTACCAAAGATTATTTTAAGAGATATGTTAGAAAATAACGCACATTGCATCCAAGAATGGCAAGAACTTGCTAATTGTTATGGATGTGACATTAATTTTGACCGTTGTGAAGGAGCCTCTTCACTGAGGGTGAAGTTCGAAAATATTATGGAAAAATGTGGAAGGTATCTGTACAACAAATACATAAATGAGGCGCAGGCATCGCAACACAGAATGTACTATAGTAATATGAAATATAACTTTCAAGAAAACACTTATTTCCTGGATAAAAATACAACCGAGATGATTAAAACAATCTTTATGTTAAGAGGTGAATTAATCCCTCTGAACTTCGTACCACACCGACCTGAGCTTCCAATCTTATGTGATATCTGCAACCGCGGTGAGAGGGAGGATATTTTTCATTTTGTTGCTGTGTGTCCTATGCTTAATGAAATTCGAAGGATGTACTTTGGAGTAAATACTCTAGAACGAGAAGAAATCATGGATATTTTAAACGGTGTCCGAGGATGGGATCCAGTTTATAGATATACTAAAAGTGCTTTGAAATACAGGAATCGAATTAGAGAAGGAGATTTTTAGTTAAAAAAAAAAAAAAAAAAAAAAAAAAAAAAAATTGTTCAACAACTTAAAGTTTATTTTACTTTCATTAATTTTGAATCACTTAATTAAATTTTTTTCATAAATAATTTATAGCAATATAAAAATGTCAATCTGGTAGACGGCTCTATGCCAAAACCTTTAGACTTTCCGCTAAAAAAAAAAAATATTGTAAAATATTGTAATACATAGTTTTAATCAAATCAAGTTAAATAAAAAGTTATATAAACTAAACTAAACTAACGCCCAAAAAGTGGCTGTTAGCATAGTTTTTATATAAAAAAGCTTAAAAAAAAAAATCGGCAATTACACGTGTATTGACATCTATCAAGGTAGATAAATCGATTAGTACGTTGATAAATCAGATGCTGATAAGCAGGATTATTAACTCAAAACTGGGCGATTTTACTACACAAAGGAGTGTCAGCAGATGTACGCGTACGTCGCAAGGCGGTGTAATATCCCCTCTCCTATGGAACTTAGTAATAAACGAATTACTAATTACTATTGAAAGAGAGGGATACAGTTGGATAAGAAATTAAGTTGGAAACCTAACATTCAAGAAAGAATAAACAAGGCCACAGTGGCCCTGTTCTCATGTAAAAAAGCCATTGGAAATAAATGGGGATTTCAGCCCCGCATTACATACTGGCTATACATCTCGGTTATAAGGCCGATCCTTACATACGAAGTACGGTATGGTGGACTGCGCTGTACATAGCGACAAATCGTTGTAAGCTCAGCAAAGTCCAACGAACAGCCTGCAAGTGTATGGGTGGAGCACTTCGCTCTACCCCCTCCGCCTCACTTGATGTTCTGTTCCATCTAATACCGCTTGACCTTTTCAGTAAGCAAACGGCTGCAAACACTGCCGTACGGCTTCAAGCCTCCTCACAGTGGTTCAATAATCAGATTGGCCACTCCGCTATTCTGAATTCATTCAGATCAATTAACAGTAATATCGACTACACCATCCCCCATCTTCACTTCAATAACAATAGCTTCAGGGTGACTATCCCTTCCAGGTCTACCTGTTAGGATACATCATTTCTGAACGATGATCCCATTAACTTCTTTACAGATGGATCAAAAACGGATGATGGGGTTGGTGGAGGCGTATACTCCGAAAGACTAAACTTAAGTCTCTCCTTCCGTCTACCTGATCACTGTAGCGTGTTCCAAGCTATTAAAGAAGTCCTTTCCTGGCTTAGAGAAAACGTTATATCAAAAGCTGATATACGCATCTTCTCTGACAGCCAGGCTGCGATAAAATCCCTAGACTCTGTCTCTACGAATTCACTAACAGCCTTAAACTGTCGATCATCTCTTACGGAGATGGTCAAACAGTTCAACATTCACCTTTGCTGGGTGCCGGGCCATAGAGACATCCTAGGAAACTGCAAAGCTGACGAACTTGCAAAAAGAGGAACAACGTTACCTCTGCTAGCTCACAAAGCTAGCGTAGGTATGCCTTTAGCTACATGCAAACTTATGCTGAAGCAAGATACAATAGAGAGAGCAAATTACAGATGGAATAACATCACCACCTGTTCAGCGACAAAACTAATTTGGCCTAGACTTAGTGCCAAACGCTCTAAGCAATTGATGTCCCTTAGTAGATTGCATATTGGCTACGTTATAAGTGTCTTAACTGGTCACTGCTTAATAGGTAGGCATGCAATTCGACTTGGAGCCCCTGCAAATGATTTTTGCAGGAGTTGCATGGACGAAGAGGAAGAAGAGACGATCTCTCATCTTCTTTGCACTTGCCCCTCCCTGTCACAAAGACGAAAACTTCACCTTGGAAACTTCTTCTTCAATGATCCCAGTGATCTAATAAACTCCGACATTATTAGTCTCCTACGCTTCATTCGCAGCTCTAGCTGGTTCAATGAGTGAGGTAGATCAAATGATAAATGTGGTATCACAACGGACCTAATTTTGGTCTATTATTATTATTATTATTATTATTTCTTTATTTCAAATTAAATTTACAATTTTGAGAACAAAATAATATATGGACATGGCATGATTGCCGTCTGCCAGAAAATAACATTTTATAACATAATTTTTTTTAAATAATAGAAAAAATAATTGGTAGGCTTAAAAAATTCCTATTGAGAATAGCAAAAAGTGCTTAGTATGTAACTTTATAATAATAACAAGCGAAGAAAATTTAATTTTATAATAGGGATTTGTTTACATTTTTATTTAAATAAAATAATAGATTATAAAAATTTGCAAATAAATGTTTATTACAAAGAAGAAGAAAATAAAAGAAAGTTAAAAGTTAAAAGGTTGAAAAGTTTTTTCGATAATTTAATGCATGATCACAGAACATGAAAAGATTTGACCACCCCACGGACCCATTTAATATGTCAAGCATTTGTACCCTGGAAAGAACACTATGTTGGAAATAAAGCCTTCGAATTTCTTGTAGAATCGGACAAATAGCTATGAAATGGTAGATATCGTCGCGCTCATTTCTATTACAAAAATTGCAAAGGATAGGTAGATCTGCCCGATGAGGAATATAGTTCAAATTCAATATTTCTACTCTTGCCCTGAAAATTGTACTTATAGCCTTAACAGAAAGTCCAAACTTAAAATAATTTATGCCATTGACATTAAGGGAATGGCTTAGGTTTCTATAGATTTCTCTTGTTGTCGACGCTGATGCTTTATTCAAGTGCTGAAGATACATATTTTCATCAACCTTAGAAATAATATTAGAAAACTGTACTTTCCAATTATCTATGTTGTATTCTGTAAGACTTAAAGAAACATTATGCGACTGAGCAAGTTGAAACCATTCCTTGAATGGCGATGCTTTTGTGTGCAAAAGGAACTTCATAATAGATTTGTGAAGATTGGAACTGGGTTTTCTCATCACTTTTGTAAGATAATCAGATTGCAATTTTAAATTTTTGACATAAATAGGTGCAATTCCAGACTCAACGTGAATTGCGTAGGTTGGAGTTGAACTAGGCAGCCGAAATAATCTTTTAAAAAAAAAGGCGTTGTATCAACTCAAACTCTTCAAAGAAAGTTTGGCCAAAGGCTTGTATACCATAGGACATGCAAGTGTTAATGGTTGCTTCGAAAACTCTATATTTGGATCCTAAGTTTATGTTTTGGTTTGAGAAGAAGCTTGGCCACATAACATTTAGGGCTGTTTTGGCTTCTTTACTCTTATGCTGGACATGCTTAGTGAAGCTACCATTAGCAGACATCAATACTCCCAAATATTTGAATTCCTGTACTATTTCAATAGACTGCCTGTTCAGAAACCACCTTTCTTCCCTCAACCTTCTACAACTCCGAGCCTCAAATACCATGATTTTTGTTTTTTCTGAATTTATCTTAAGGTCCCAGGTAGTGCAGTACGACTGGAGCCTATTTATTTGAAGTTGGAGAGAAGAAGGGTTATCCGCCAACACAACCAAGTCATCCGCGTAAAGAAGTACTTTAATACGAATATCTGAGAAACAAACTCCGCCAGGTAAATTTTCAGAAACATCATCAATGAAGAGAGCAAACAAGATTGGGCTGAGGATACATCCTTGGGGAACACCTGCAGTCGTTTCAAACCAACTTGAATTCTCTGATCCATCCCAAACTGTAGCATATGTTTGACACAAAAATTGTTCGTAGATATTTAGAAACTTTCTAGATACTCCAAGTGAAGACAGTTTAAAGATTAAAGCTTGTCGATTGACAGTGTCAAATGCAGCTTTTAGGTCAATGAAGCAAGCATACAACTTCTTTTTCTTTTGGATAAATTTGTTAGCTATACTTGACAGAGCAAAAATATGGTCGACAGTTGAGAAACCCTCACGAAATCCAGCTTGGAACATGCTTAATCGATTGTTTGATTCTACCCAGTTGATAAGTCTATTATACAGAATTCTAGTAAAAACTTTTCTACATGAATTTAGTATTGAGATGCCTCTATAGTTTTGAGGTAAGTTAGGATCACCTTTTTTAAATATTGAAAATATAATTGCTTTGTTAAAACTAGAAGGAATGCAGGAGTTATCGTATAAGGTGTTATAGAAAGAAAGAAGATATTGCTTGTATTCTGAAGATGAGTTTTTTAGGAATTCAAGGGGAATGCCATCAATTCCAGGAGATTTATTATTTTTCATTTTAAAAAGAGCAAAATCCAATTCATCAGAAACTATGGGTGCGTCAAGCAAATCGTCGACTGTGCCCGGGCAAGCATAATGAAAGGAGTGCAAATCATCTTGACATGTCAACAAGGATCGGAAATGGGACGCAAGAACTTCAGCTTGTAATTGACTTGAAGACACACGATTGCTTCCACCCAACTCTCGTACATTATACCAAAAAGTTTTAGAATCTTTACACCTTTCTAAGCTGGTTGCTAAATTAACTGTGTAATTTAGCTTTTTATACTCACAAACCCGTTTGTATATTTTGTTTGCTTCCAGATATGCAGACTTGAAGTAGTCTATATTGTGTCTCCTAAATAAGTTTAGCAAAGCGAAAGATTTCTTACGGAGTCTTATACATTCAGAATCAAACCATTTGCACACTGGTTGAAGCTGCCGAGAATTATTAATGTGGGAAGCAGATGATCTTATGATTTCGCTAATTTTTTCGTCTAATTGATCAATTGAAGAAAAGCGTGTACTTGGGAGTGGCAGTGAGCCCACTTGCCGATTCAATCTTTCCCGGAATCTATCTCCCTCCTGAGGTATCCATTTGAGTCTCGGAATTTTTACTGAGCTTTCGCGAGATGTTTCTTGAAAAAAGTTTGCATAGACAAGAATTGGTAAATGGGAGCTAAAATTTGCAACTAATACTTCAAAATTATCGATAGCCTGAAGCCAATCACCATTTACCGCACAGAGATCGATAACTGAACTTCCCTGTCCACCCACAAAGGTCAGCTCTCCACAAGCATCACTTCTCGATGTACCATTCAAAACCCAAAAACCGAAACTTTCAAATAACTCGATAAGCCTTCTTCCGTTTCTATTTAGTGTTGTATCTTTAGAGTTTCTTCTTGAAGATATGTCCGTTTGAGTATTCAAGTCCTCCATGCATGAATTTTGATATAGCCCAATTCTGGCATTCAAATCACCGATCAACATAATATTTCTTGAGTTGAAATTATTTAAAAAGTCGTACAATTCTTCATAGTCATTCAACCAATTATTACAATTTAAGTATAAAGGTATAATAAAGTGAGTTTTGTGGGTTGTGTTGCCATCTATCTGGAAAACTAACTTACTACTAATTACTCTAAACTTAACAAAGTCACTAATTTTACTTTTTTTTATACCACAAAATATTCCCCCACTAGCTCTACCATGAATACTATTTCTAACTGCTGGAATATAGCTGGTATTAAAATCCTTAAAATATTTAGAAATAACATTTTGTCTTTCATCTTCTAAAAATGTTTCGATCAGTATAATAATATCGTATTTTTGAGTTAAATTGAAAAAATCAGCTAGCATTAATTTGTTTTTAATTCCAGCTATATTGTAGCTAAAAATACTTAATTTTATAAATCTACTATTAGTACTTATTGTTTGGCAGACGGCACTGTTCTCCTATTCGGTATTCATATATACAGATGGTGGCGCTGCTGAGGGTAAAGAGCACTCAGTTTGATGTTCTTCCACGCTGCTGTCAAAAAGTTCAAGTGCATTTGAACCAAATTGTTGTTGCACTAATGTCATCTCTGCTGGTGTTTTAATTACCAATCCTCGTGCGTATTTGTAAACAAACGTGTTGTTGTCGATCTGCATTTTATCCCCTTTAATTGCTATTTTAGCAGCAGGATTAAGTGCGAGTAATTTGTTCTTCGTTTCAAATAAAGACTGTCTTTTCTTTCGATATAGAAGTGATTGTTCACGTGCTACACTTGTTCCAGTTCCTTTCAGACTACTCGAGCCACGCAGAATACTTTGCACAGTGTTTGAAGAATCAAGTTCTAGGAGCACCGTGCATCTTTGTTGTCTGTTGTTAATGAATTCACGAGTCTTTTTAACAATGATATTTTCATTTTCATTTAGATTGAGAAGACCCTTGCAAGTCTGTTTTGCTGAGTCGACTGCATTGGTATTTTCTTTTAAAGGAAGGTGCACAACTATGGTGTTTTCGTTGGCCTTACGTGACAGGAACTCAATTTGAGACTCCAGAAGCTCACATCTATCCGTCATTTGGAGAAGTTTTTCATTTAAACGTTTATTTGTGGTTTTAAGAGATGCCAATTCTGCTGATAGTAATGAAATATCCTTTTTAGTTGCAAGGTTTTTAAACTTTTCGTCTAGCAATTTGTTGAATTCGTGAACAGACAGTTTACCGACTTCCATGGACATTTCTTTTTTGCTGGAGTGTTTTTTGTGACAGCGAGTTAGTTCAGATTCCGGTGAAAGTTCGGTTACTTTTCTTTTGTTCTTGTAGCTCATAGATATTTATGTGAATTTTAATTGTGAAAAAACTATATTTTGTGGTGTGTAAGTGCAGTACTTTTTGATTTTAAAGTTTATGTGTTATATCAGATATTTGTTTTCAATAAAAACTGATTAAAATAAACAAAACAACTATTAAATTTTATTATTCAATAAGGAGCACTATTTTTGATACACTCTACCAATGACAGATCAAATGTCAATTCGATTTTGGTCTATGTGTGTTGGAAAACTTCCAACAGCCACCTTAACCTAACCTAACCTAACCTAGGTATTTTAAATTGAAACACAATAAAATCTTTTATTATAAGGTAACATGAAATTTAATAAAAACAATAACAAAAATCAACTGAATTTTTTATTCGAACCAATTATAATTTTATTGAATTTTTGTGAACAACAACAACAACTTAAAGGCACTACCAGCAATTGTTTTGTATGAATTAATTTTCTATTAATTCATTTATATTTTATTTTTGGCCGGAGTTATAGCTATTTCATGCTTGCCAGGCAATCATCAGAATCCTTGGTGGTGCTGAGCTTTAATCCAATTTTATTTGAAGAACACTTGTAGGATTCGAACCCACGCATATCAGATCTGCTCAGTCTTTGTAGTCATGTGCACTTACGCACTACACCACTTCAGACCACTGATGCTACGTGTCCAGATGTCGTACTTGTTCATCAAATGCATTTGGAGTCACAGCATTTTTATAAGCGCCTTAAAGTTGATACGTACTACGATATGTTTATGTAGTCTATCGAAGTAAGGCATGGAGAAAAAATGGAGGCGGAACAAGATAACATACTTTAAGGCGCTTATAAAAATGCTGTGACTCCAAATGCATTTGATGAACAAGTACGACATCTGGACACGTAGCATCAGTGGTCTGAAAAAACTGAGCAGATCTGATATGCGTGGGTTCGAATCCTACAAGTGTTCTTCAAATAAAATTGGATTAAAGCTCAGCACCACCAAGGAGTCTGATGATTGCCTGGCAAGCATGAAATAGCTATAACTCCGGCCAAAAATAAAATATAAGTGAATTAATAAAAAATTAATTCATACAAAACAATTGGTGGTAGTGCCTTTAAGTTGTTGTTGTTGTTCACAAAAATTCAATGAAATTGACGGAATAAAGAATGGTCAAGTCTAATAAACTGACATTCTATGTACAAGTGTACACTTAAAAATAAAATATAAATAAGAATTATAATTTTTGTTTTATTCAAGCTTTGTAAGTAACAAGTAATTGTTAACTCGGTAAAATATTAAACGATCTTACTTAAATGTTTTTTTTTTGTATGCATTTTTTATTAATTTATGTTCATCCCATTATTAACTTAAATGAAATCAATATTATTGACAAGGTGTACAAAAGTATCGTTATTATATTAACGAATCCTATAGACTAATTTTATTACATTCCTGGCCAGGGTAATATGTTTTCTGTTCACTTAATTCTACATATAATAATTAATTATAAACAAGCACATAATTAATTATTAATTCGTCTCAAATCCACGTTGAATGATGCCCTTATTCGTTACACGAAACTAACGAGTTTATCAAGGGAACGCATTCATTGTCATTATCATGGACTATAACGCACTTATCAAATTTCAAAACTCAGAAAAAGAGAAAGGAAGTTGTTTTTGTTTCGTTCCTCCTCTTTTACCGTTCTGAATTCGAAACGAAGTTCAAACTGTCTGTTGTCTGTCTGGTGGAAAAATAAAATCGAATAATTGAAAATATAATAAAATAAAGACGTCCAACAACAAGAAAAATAGCAAAACAATGAAGAAACAATCATGGCCGGCCCTACCATATGTGCAAGACGTGCAAATGCACAGGGCGCAGAGCTGCAGATCGCAAACTTACAAGAAAACTACATTCATATGTTTTCATTCCTTTTATATTGACCTGCTTTATTTATTTTTTTTTTAATAACTTTTTTTACTATGTCACTATCAAATAATTTCTAATCATACGAATTAAACCATTTTATCATTTTGCAAAAAAAAAATCGTATAAGTTTTAAAATCAACGCCAAGAATAAATTAATTCAAACAAAAAGGATTCGAACCTACTCCATATGCGCAAGATTTGTATTTACCCGTTTCACTCGAAAATCCCCATACAAATAAATATACTTACCTACTCATTTTTATTTCCCATAGATACAATCGTTCGAGCAGAAATGTGCAAATTTTAGATTTTCACATATGGGAATTCACTGAACCAAAATTTTTGATAGAAAAATGAACTCAAACCTTGATTTTTGTTTGAAATGAATGTATTCCACAATAAGCAGTGCGACTGACGCACGTAGACTGTGCAGATTTAAATCCTGCACAAAAGCAAAATCTCTCAATCTTATGCGCTCAACTCTTTCAAACGAAATGAATGTGGGTGGTTTTTTTTTACTGTCAAACACGATTTTCTCTTTTTGTCTCTCTTGGTAGTTGGCTTTGTATATAAAAAGTATAGTACTATCATGGTGGAAGTCGAATGGGGCGACATTAATGTATGCCTCCAACCCTTACTCTGTTTTTTTTTGCGGAGAGCTTATGGAGGTTTTAAATGATATTCATTGATATTTTTTGGATGCAATAATTCAAAAAATATTCTCCTCTTGCTCCTACCACCAATTTTCGACGCTTAAAGACTCCCCAAATCGGATTTTACACCTCAAGTTTTGAAGCGCCACCACCAGGACCTTTGCAACCCTAAAAAAAACTCGCCATGATAGTACTATAGTTTTTATATATGTACTTACAAAGTAGTTCGTTTACATTTCGAATGAGAAAATATGAGTAGAATATTTCAAATGGAAACCGCTTCAAACGCATTCAAAAGCCTACCTCATAGAGAAAAGACTTACCTAGAGAACCGACTCGAGGGGTTCGTTCTACAAGCTGATTAAGGCAACAAAGGTGTGAATGCGTTACTTGTCCAATCCATTTCTTATGGGATCGAGCAGCTTTGGATGTATTAGTTGTTGCTATAGCTCAAATAGACTAAATAGCTCAGTCCCCTTAAGGATTGGCTCACTTTTCAAAAAAAAATCCGTTGAATTCAAAAATTGAACACAAATATAGTTTTTTTGTATAAAAATGCCTGTTTCGACTCACTTTCAGTGTATATCGGTCTAAATATAACCTTTTGTGGCTTTTGGCATTCAAATTCTATAAATTTATAATTGTTTTCGCTGAAAAAAAAAGTAAATTCAACTAAAAAGTATAAGCGCGTCCTAAATGTAGATTGTGCGTACTCGCCGAACTTCTTTTGAGTTGATTCCTTAGAGTATATATAATATGGAGTGCTTGTTCAATTTCAAACGTGAAGCTTTTATAGGGGGCGCTAGTTTCACTAATTTCGGGAAGCAAAAGCGCGGACCTCGAATAAGAGTGCGTTATCCTCACTGATCAGTAGTTATCCCTCTCCAGAAAAATTTAATTAAATTAAATTTAATATGTAATTGATTTTTTTTTAATTTCAATCCCTCTTCAAAAAAATACAAAAAAAAACTATAATTGAAGTTTGACAGATCCGCGCTGCTTCCCGAAACTGTAAGAAAGTAGATACTAGCGTTACAATGGCCGCGTTCACGTTGCGCTGAGATATGCTATCTCAGATACTCGAGTATCCGTATATGTTTGTGAACGACTAAAACCGGATAGGTTAATTTAGCTGTTTGATTTGAAATCAAGTCAGCTGTTTTTGACATTTCTCTTCAGATAGCTGAATATACGAGAATTTTTTAGATCGGTTGAGATTTTTATTTTGAGAACAGATGTTTTATAATCAGCTGTTTTTTCTCAAGAGATTACAGCAACACAAACCAATCTGGATTGCTTTAGATAACTTTGTGAACGCGGCCAATGTATTTGATATAGGAACAAGCACTCCATATTATATATACTCTAAGGTTGGTTCCCAGTTTTGAAGTTTTGGTGACAGATCAAAAAAGTAAAAAAAAAATTGACAATTATTATTATTGTATACATCAGTTTACAATCAGAATCAATTCAAGTTTTCAGTTTTTGTAAATTATATAGTGAATAATTTATTTTTAAATAAAAAAAAATTATATTGATTACAATAAAGTGAAAAAAAAAACATTCCATAAAAAATGTCTTCATGTGATCATCTACAATCATAAAAACTAACTCTGGCCGAAAAACGAAATTACATAGAAGTTTGCGGTGAATCTGGAAAATACGGAAAGATTGCCGAAATTGGCCAAGGAATATTTTTGTAAGTGCTTCAATATCCTACAATTAAAATCAGAATATATATTTACTGTAACTTATATTCCTAGTGAAGTGTTTAAAGCTCGGGAAAAGAAGAGCAACAAGTAATTGGTGTAAGTAAAGTGTATTGTAAAAATAACTCATGATGGTGTTCCTATTAATATTATATCTGTTTTCTAGTTTTTGCAACTCCTAAAACACGAGAATGTCATCATTCTTATAGAAATCTGCAGAACACAGGTCCACATTCTATTCAGTCTGTGAGAGATCAAGAAAGTCAGGCAACAGCTTTTGAATGGATTGCATTACATTTACAGTAAAAACGTAAGTTCTGACAATGAGACTGCATAGTAAAAATGTTAAAATTTGTTTCAATAATTTCAGATATTACATTGCGATATGAAAGCTGCAAATGTATTCATAACAAAGAACTCGCTGATGAGTGTGGCGCGTGGATTTAGCATTTCAAAGAACGAACACAAACCCATTGTTGGGCGATCGAAATGGAAATGCGTCCATATGTGAAGGATTCACATGGATGAGATTGGATAGATAAGCTTTTATCCGATCCTATGCGAAGTGATTTAAGTTAAATGTTATCACAACATTTACAGAGTATGTTTGAATATCTGGCTATGCCTAGACAACCAGGGCAAGCACGACAATACCAACATGCCAAAGCCTCAAGACAACAGTTTGATGGATCGTGTTTTTTTTAGATATTTTGTGCGGTTATTTTGCAATTCCAGCCAAGCACTTTTTTTTTAAATTTCTTTGTTTGTAAGTTGAATAGGCATATTTTTTTTTAGTTAAAATGACGAGAAATAAAACTAATTTAAATGAAATTTTGTTGAATATTTTTGTTCAAAGACTGATGCATTTTACCATAAATCTGGTGAATTTAAAATGTATGGGGTTCTTTTCCACACTGAAACTTTTGAGTAAAAGATTTAAATGCTACTTGTAACAGCATTAAGTGCTGATTCCTAAAAGGTATCATTCATATCTGTACAATTTACGGTTGGCCAGCTACCCTGCAAAATGTTTTTAATTTTTCTTCATGATGGCAAAAAGTGAGAAAGTTGGAAAACGTTTTGCAGTGTATCTGGCCAACGGTAAATCGTACAGAGATCAATGATACCTTTTTGGAATCAGCACTCAATGTTGTTACAAGTAGCATTTAAATCTCTTGCTCAAAAGCTTTAATTTGAAAAAGCACCCTTAAACCACGCTAACAGGTTGCAATATGAGAGTCCCAAAAGTAATTTTTTTTTAATGGTGTCTCTTTTTCAACTAATTTTGATGGTTGTTTGTAAGGCATCAATTACTGATTCCAAAAACGTATCAACCATCTCTTTAGGACTTACCGCTGGTCAGCTATACTGCAAAATGTTTTTCGTTTTTCTTCGTTATGGCAAAAAGTGAGAAAGTTGGAAAACGTTTTGCAGTGTATCTGGCCAACCGTAAATCGTAGAGAGATGAATGATACCTCCGCTGACGACAATATGGCCATGGACACCCATGGCCCTGTTGCCGCCAGCTGTAGTAAGGATAAACAGCTAGTTATACTAACTCCTTCTTGTAGTGAAGGGTTGTGAAGTATGGCCCCTCCAGTACTACTGAGAGAAAACCTCTCAAAACTTCGACTCCGCGGCCTAGTGGGGGTAGGGTTGCGAAGCATGGCCCTACCACCACTAGTCCTCGTCCCGGTGGTAGCGGGGTTGTGAAGCATGGCCCTTCTACCACCAAGGGAAATACAATCCCTGTGGAAGGTCGTGGGGGGGCGAACAGAAGCTCAATAAAGGCCATATCAAGTTGATGGTCTGTGATGATCAGAGGTCGTGTGATCTACTGACGCTGGTTGTCAGCCGACTCGGGGAGGTCTGGCCTGGTGCAAAGCTGGAGGTCGTCGCCAAGGAAGACATTATTTGCCGGTCAAGAGCTCGCACCATGGTTCCGGCCATTTTCGAAGGCCTGGATCAAGTCCTGGAGGTGATCCGGCTATCAAATCCTTCCCTCCCTACTCACAACTGGAAAGTTGCGAAACTGGAAGAGGCTAAGGAGGTGCTATTGTAGTCATCAATACAGAGTCCCTTGCCCCTCTGGCGCAGCTGAAAGGTGTGATTAGGTGTGGGTTTGAAACCATAACCTTGAGGGTATATAAAAAAGATGGGGCCGAGGCTCAATACCTTCACCCTCCCCCTCCCCCGCCCCTCCCCTACCCCCTCCGCCCATCCCTCCTACACAAGTTGAAGCGACTGCTGAGAAGCCAGGTGCAATGATCACCTTTACTACAATGGAAGATGATGCATCTCGGTCATCCTCGCAGAAGCGGATGCTCTCACCGTCGATGGTTTATCCGAAAGGAGGCCGAAGACTGCACCATCGGAGACGAGGATGCTCTCCTAGATTCATCCTCGGAAATCGAGGACTCCGACATCACAGTGTTGGAGATTGGTTGGGAGTACTGTAGAAACAATGCTGCTAATACTTCAGATTAATCTCCAACACTCCAAAAAGGCTTCAGCCTCCCTTCTCATACGCCTCTCCAGCAGCGATGAAGATATAGTCCTGATTCAAGAACCGTGGATTGTAAAATCCATTGTTCGAGGAATCAGGACTCCTAACTACTACTTGCTATATGCATCATTTGAGGGTGAACCCAGATCTTGCATATTAGTCAAAAGTAGTCTAAATGTATTTTTACTCCCTAATTTCAGCGATAGATATATGACCGCTGCAAGACTGTAAACAGCTAAAGGAACGTTCTGGCTGGCGTTGGTGTATCTCGGCCACGACCACCTTGGCCCTCTCCCGGGTAACACCCTGGAGAGATTAGTAGCTGAATCCCAAAGGCTTAACATCGGCCTCATCATCGGAAGTGATGCTAACGCACAACATACAGTGTGGGGTAGCACTGATATAAACGACAGGTGTGAGTCTCTTTCCGATTATATTCTTAACACTAACCTACTTATAAGTAATGTTGGTAATGAACAAACTTTTATTACTAAAAACCGAAAAGAAGTTCTAGGTATAACTACTCTTGTCTCAGATTTCATAAACAATAATATTCTGAACTGGAAAGTATCCAAAGATCATTCCTTTTCCGATCACAGATACATCCAATTAAGCCTTACAAATGATCCTTCTAGCCAACTCTCCTTTCGTAATCTAAAAAGAACAGATTGGCCAAAATATGAGAGAATATTGAACAGTTTAGTCAGACCTGAACTCTTTAATATTCCTACTAATATTAAAGATCTTGACGACAAAGTCAATAATCTAAATCTAGCCCTAAACAAATCTCTGGACAGTGCATGTCCCCTTGTACAAATAAGGGGTAAAAAGAAACCACACTGGTGGAACTCTGGGTTAGTTCCACTTCGAAAAGAATGCAGAAATGCAGAGCAAAAGCTTCTAGAGATACGTCTGACTGGTATTCTTACAAAGAATCACTGAAGACATACAAAAAAGAATTGAGGAAAACCAAACGGTCGTCCTGGAGAAATTTCTGCAGTACAGTGGAAGACTGTTTGGAAGCATGCAGACTGCGTAAAATCCTCTCCAAAAATCCAGTCATGCCAAACTGCTTGAAGAATTCCTCTGGCCTCTGGACCAACTCATGCGAAGAATCGCTCAACCTGCTACTAGACGTTCACTTCCCTGGTAGCTCCAATAATATCAGAAATATTATTCCAAGTCTGTGCGACAATGCAATAACTCCTCCTCAAGATCTAGTCAACAGGGAAAAACTCAAATGGGCTATTAACAGCTTTAAACCCTACAAATCTGCAGGTCCGGATGGTATAATTCCGGCTGAACTGCAACAAAATGCAAACTTTCTAATGCTCATCCTAGAAAATATCTTTAAAGGGTATCTAAAACTGGCATATATAAGACTGTCATGGAGACAAGTTAAAGTTGTTTTTATCCCAAAAGCTGGAAAATCCAGCCACGTGAACCCTAAAGATCTGAGACCAATCAGTTTATCATCATTCCTTCTTAGGACTTTTGAACGTTTGATTGATATCCACTTGAGGGCAAATGATAAGTCCCTCCTCTCAAAGGCCCAACATGCCTACAATAAAGGGAAATCGGTTGAAACGGCTCTACACTGTATAGTACGTACAATCGAACGTTCCTTCCACCAAAAAGAGTACACCCTAGTTGCCTTCTTAGATATAGAAGGAGCATTTAACAATGTCGACACATCGGCAATTACACGTGTATTGACATCTATCAAGGTAGATAAATCGATTAGTACGTTGATAAATCAGATGCTGATAAGCAGGATTATTAACTCAAAACTGGGCGATTTTACTACACAAAGGAGTGTCAGCAGATGTACGCGTACGCCGCAAGGCGGTGTCCTATCCCCTCTCCTATGGAACTTAGTAATAAACGAATTACTAATTACTCTTGAAAGAGAGGGATACAGTTGGATAAGAAATTAAGTTGGAAACCTAACATTCAAGAAAGAATAAACAAGGCCACAGTGGCCCTGTTCTCATGTAAAAAAGCCATTGGAAATAAATGGGGATTTCAGCCCCGCATTACATACTGGCTATACATCTCGGTTATAAGGCCGATCCTTACATACGAAGTACGGTATGGTGGACTGCGCTGTACATAGCGACAAATCGTTATAAGCTCAGCAAAGTCCAACGAACAGCCTGCAAGTGTATGGGTGGAGCACTTCGCTCTACCCCCTCCGCCTCACTTGATGTTCCTAGGAAACTGCAAAGCTGACGAACTTGCAAAAAGAGGAACAACGTTACCTCTGCTAGCTCACAAAGCTAGCGTAGGTATGCCTTTAGCTACATGCAAACTTATGCTGAAGCAAGATACAATAGAGAGAGCAAATTACAGATGGAATAACATCACCACCTGTTCAGCGACAAAACTAATTTGGCCTAGACTTAGTGCCAAACGCTCTAAGCAATTGATGTCCCTTAGTAGATTGCATATTGGCTACGTTATAAGTGTCTTAACTGGTCACTGCTTAATAGGTAGGCATGCAATTCGACTTGGAGCCCCTGCAAATGATTTTTGCAGGAGTTGCATGGACGAAGAGGAAGAAGAGACGATCTCTCATCTTCTTTGCACTTGCCCCTCCCTGTCACAAAGACGAAAACTTCACCTTGGAAACTTCTTCTTCAATGATCCCAGTGATCTAATAAACTCCGACATTATTAGTCTCCTACGCTTCATTCGCAGCTCTAGCTGGTTCAATGAGTGAGGTAGATCAAATGATAAATGTGGTATCACAACGGACCTAATTTTGGTCTATGTGTGTTGGAAAACTTCCAACAGCCACCTTAACCTAACCTTACCTAACCTAGGTATTTTAAATTGAAACACAATAAAATCTTTCATTATAAGGTAACATGAAATTTAATAAAAACAATAACAAAAATCAACTGAATTTTTTATTCGAACCAATTATAATTTTATTGAGTTTTTGTGAACAACAACAACAACTTAAAGGCACTACCAGCAATTGTTTTGTATGAATTAATTTTCTATTAATTCATTTATATTTTATTTTTGGCCGGAGTTATAGCTATTTCATGCTTGCCAGGCAATCATCAGACTCCTTGGTGGTGCTGAGCTTTAATCCAATTTTATTTGAAGAACACTTGTAGGATTCGAACCCACGCATATCAGATCTGCTCAGTCTTTGTAGTCATGTGCACTTTTTTTTTTTTTTTTTTTTTTGAAAAATTCATTTTTATTCAGTAAACTTAACCTAACTATAACTAGACAATGAATCTTAAACTAGTGTACTTAACTAAGACTTAAATATAACTTACTGGCCCCATTGGGGCGCTCTAAGCAATTCATGATAAACTTAAAACTAATGCCTTTCGGCCTATGAACTATTTATTTATCTATTTGATTTTATTTATTTATTTTTTATTGTTAGAAAAAAAAATGTTATAAAAACTAACTCATTATTTTACCTTACATACTACTTAAAACTAAGTCCTTAAAATAAAACTTAATACTACTTAAAACTAACCTAATCTACCTAAAAAACTACTTACAAACTAGAACACCCACAGCGGCAGAAAAATTTAAATGACCAGTTTGATCTTAACATATGTATATCTTTTTTTTGTATTTTTTCAATTTTTATATATTTTTTTGGTATTTTTTCAGTTTTTATATATTTTTTTTTGTATTTTTTCAATTTTTTTTTTTTTTTTTTTTTTTTTTTTTTGTTGTGCCACCACCTGCTCTACTTAAAACTAAACCCTTAACCCTTAAACCTAAAACAAATATGTAAGCCGGCCAAGGCTCAAAAAACCCAACCCGACTACCCATTATTAAGTGCAGCTTGAAGCCACCAAAATTGGTTCTCCTGCTTCACCCTATCTCTGTTGTATAGGACTTCGTTCGAGTAATATTTAATGTAATCGGATTCCGGTGTTCGATACAAACCGAGACAGCGCCGAAGACACTGCCTCTCGAAAACCCGAATCTTCTCCATTTGAGATGGGTCAACGTTGAACCACAAGGGACAGCCATAAACGATCATCGGCCGTATGAGGGCCATGTAGCAAATTACCTTTACTCGAGAGTGTAGCCGACTGCTATAAAAAAGCCGTTTCGTCTGAGCGAAGGCTCCTCTGGCTCTGGCCAACGCAGCATCTATATGTCTATTGAAATATAGATACTGATCCAGCCAGATCCCCAGGTACTTCACTTCACTTTTGCTCGTTAATCGCTGACCGTGAGGCCCAACGATGACCATCTTGCGCCAGTTCTTGCGCGTGTCTCCCGGAGCCCCAGCCAAAGGGGTCCGGAACAGAATTGTTTCCGACTTCTGTAAGTTGATTTTCAACTTCCAGTCATCGCAGTATCGCTGGATCTTGTCGAAGTCACGCTGTAAGAGAATTCTAATGACCTCAACCTTTGGAGCCGTTCTGTACGCAACTAGGTCGTCGGCATACGCAATCGCCTGAGTTAAACTACCTATCAGATCGCTGGTGTAAATACTGAAGAGGATTGGCGAGTTCACCGCTCCCTGTTGAAGACCATTTTTAATTTCGAACGTTGTGGCGGAAGTTATGTTGCCATTTTTCACAACAAACTTCCTACCGTTAAGCATGTCATAAAGCATATACATCAATGGTTTGCTGATGCCGAGTCTGGATAGCTTTAGGTACAGACCTTCTAACCATACGGTGTCGAAGGCTTTCTCCAAATCCACCAAGACCGCACCAGTACATTGTTTCTTTGACTTGTTCCATTGGATATCAGAAACGAGCTTAGACGCGGCATGTAAGGTATCATGTCCCGCCTTGAACCCGAACTGGTTATCCGGAATTATATTGTTGTCCGCAGACCACTGAATCAGAACCCTATTGATTACTTTCTCGAATACCTTGCTGATACTTGGAAGGAGACTTATTGACCGGAGATTTGCCGGATTGGAGCTATCCTTACCCTTCTTCGGGAGAGGATGCACCACAGCTGTCTTCCAACGCTCTGGATAATAAGCATTATTCAGCGCGTTGTTGAAGAGTGTGGTGTAAATGTCTATGACTTCTATCGGCAAATGTTTCAGTACGACGTTGGATATACCATCGACACCTGCAGACTTCTTATTCTTTATTGAATCGAAAATGAGCTGAAGCTCCACTTTCGTAACTAACAGGGGACTTGAACCCATTGGCTCGGCTATTACAGCATTTGCTAAAAAGTCGTCATTGAACCGGGTGAAACATGCTCGGGTCACTGGAATTTACGGCCCGAATTTTGTTGTCCTAAAACGAATTTATTGACAATCTATAATTCTGTTTAATTAAAACGTTAATGTTCTTAATTGACGACTTCAGTGTCCTAATCTCCGGTTCGTGGGGGTCCGTAAATCGTCTGTACAAGTTTTTGAGTCTTGTCAGCAGTCCACTTTTCTGTCTGTGCAGTGCGTCTATTGTCGCGTTTCTGTAGACGTTGTTTTGGTCACGTTCTTTGTATTTCGGTATTGTCCGTTCCATTGTTCGTTTTATTGTTTCGTCCATCAGTTGTAGATGTTGGTCAATTTCAGTGTTTGTCAAGTTCCTGTTATTTGGTATGTCACTCGAACGAAGTTCTGTCGCTAAGGCGTTGGTGAAACGCGCACAGCGAACCTTACTGTAATTGTAAGAGTACGTTGGGACGTATTCCTCCAGCTCCACGCGCTCGTTCGGAATCTGTATTACAGCAGCCAGTCCGCAGTGATCACTGTCATGCTCGACTGTTTGTAAACAGTTTCGATGGTGATTACCAACTTTGTCCGTGATCGTTAGTCTTGTATCGTAAAGCAAAACGTCCAAAAAGGAACCGGTTCTTGGATACGATGGCCTATCTGTAGCAAGCAGGTCGATACCATACTCAACGCCGTAAAGATTCAATAAATTGAAAAGACCATAGCCTGTCATGTTGTTGACCCTATTTCCCCATTCTTCATGTTTGGCATTTAAATCCCCAGCCAACAAAAAATAGCTTCCTTCCAATTTCAGTTCCAGTACCCTAAAAAGAATCTCGAGTTCTGAGACAAAAGTAGTGGCCTGTGGAGCATCAGGCGCGTAAGCCGCAATTACATACATCCGATTCCCACCAGTGAGAGAGATGCATATAACGCAGACTTCAAGCGTCTTCAGCTTTCGAAGTTCATTATTGTATATGACTTTAAAATGAATGCCTTTTCGTATGAAGACAGCGACCCCACCTCCTCGAGTGGAGTTGGGTCGATCTCTTCTTACGATATTGTAATTTTTATGAGTCAATGTATGCTTCTGGTTTAGCTTGGTTTCGCTAGCCAAAAACACATCTGGACTGAGGTCTTTCAACAACTGGAACAAATTGGCTCTTCGTTCAATCCTAACCAGAGAATTTACATTCAAAGCTAGGATCTTGAGGCGCGTCTCCGGCAGCGCGCCCGTTAACCGTTAAGTTGCGCCAGGCCAGGCAACAAAGAGTAGAGGTGGTCCACTCTTTCGCCTTGCTCCCTTAACTGACTTTGTAGTCCTGTTAGTTGGCCTTGAATGCTCACCAACAAGGCTAAAATGTCTGGCTGTACCGCTGGCGCCTGAGCCACGGGGGCCTGTGGGGCAACCATTGGTGCAGCCTGTCTCGTCGTTCCCATTCCTTTCGCCATACGGGCGAAAGAAAATTCGGGAGTGACGAATTTTGGTGTTGGAGCAGATCGTTTGCTAACGGCGGCTTTTTGCATGGCCTGTTTTTCTTTTATTTGCTGAACCTTAGGACAGCCCCCATAGTTAGCGGGGTGCCCCTCGTTTCCGCATATGACACACTTGAGCTTAGCCAAATCTTCGACCGGCTCAGTTCCTAACGGGCACTCGCCTCTGTTGTGGCTCTCTGCACACTTGACACAGCGCAATTGCATTTCGCAATTGGCTGCGGCGTGCCCGAACCTCTGGCACCGCATGCATTGAAGCATATCGTCGTGCCGCTTTAATTTATCCCAATGGATAACTTGGAAGTCGAGGATGAAATACTCCTCAGACTGTCCAATTTACTTTGGGGCGATATTGTTACCAAGAACATTGGCAACTTGTAACCCCCCCGCCTAGACTTGACCGTTGAGAACGGCTTGACTGATTTAAAGTCAAGATCGTCGCTCGCTTTTTCACGGAGCTCATCTAAGAGCGCCTGAGGTTCCGTGCAGGAACTGATGCCCTTCAGGAGGACCGTTTTCATTTTTTCGCTTCTTGGGGTGAAGCTGAAG
Source organism: Syrphus vitripennis (assembly GCA_958431115.1). NCBI lineage: Eukaryota > Metazoa > Arthropoda > Insecta > Diptera > Syrphidae > Syrphus > Syrphus vitripennis. Next base: position 53,259,310 of record OY288110.1, on the reverse strand, counting down.
AACTCCGCTGTTACCTTTTTTAGGCACTCTTTAACTGTATTGTATTCGGCCAATGTGAAGCATTGAACCGAATACTTCTGTTCTTTTTCATTAATAATTTTGATAGAAAAATTACCATTAGTGGCCGACTTACATACCTGTTTTATGTCGTTCAGGTCCAGTTTGTGGGTCATAATAGGTGGCACTTGGTCTTTCTTCCTCATTTGCTGTGGCTGTTGCTGGTGTTGCTACACTCGCTGCCTCTGTTGTCGCTGCTTCTCCGCTGCTGACGATGTTGATGATGTTGCCGGGGCCTCTTTTGGGCCTGTTTCTGCTGGTACTCTAGGAGCTACTAGATCCGCTCCTGTGTCAATTTGTTTTAGTCATGTGCACTTACGCACTACACCACTTCAGACCACTGATGCTACGTGTCCAGATGTCGTACTTGTTCATCAAATGCATTTGGAGTCACAGCATTTTTATAAGCGCCTTAAAGTTGATACGTACTACGATATGTTTATGTAGTCTATCGAAGTAAGGCATGGAGAAAAAATGGAGGCGGAACAAGATAACATACTTTAAGCGCTTATAAAAATGCTTGACTCCAAATGCATTTGATGAACAAGTACGACATCTGGACACGTAGCATCAGTGGTCTGAAGTGGTGTAGTGTGTAAGTGCACATGACTACAAAGACTGAGCAGATCTGATATGCGTGGGTTCGAATCCTACAAGTGTTCTTCAAATAAAATTGGGTTAAAGCTCAGCACCACCAAGGAGTCTGATGATTGCCTGGCAAGCATGAAATAGCTATAACTCCGGCCAAAAATAAAATATAAATGAATTAATAGAAAATTAATTCATACAAAACAATTGGTGGTAGTGCCTTTAAGTTGTTGTTGTTGTTCACAAAAATTCAATGAAATTGACGGAATAAAGAATGGTCAAGTCTAATAAACTGACATTCTATGTACAAGTGCACACTTAAAAATAAAATATAAATAAGAATTATAATTTTTGTTTTATTTAAGCTTTGTAAGTAACGAGTAATTGTTAACTCGGTAAAATATTAAACGATCTTACTTAAATGTTTTTTTTTTTTGTATGCATTTTTTATTAATTTATGTTCATCCCATTATTAACTTAAATGAAATCAATATTATTGACAAGGTGTACAAAAGTATCGTTATTATATTAACGAATCCTATAGACTAATTTTATTACATTCCTGGCCAGGGTAATATGTTTTCTGTTCACTTAATTCTACATATAATAATTAATTATAAACAAGCACATAATTAATTATTAATTC